>CM017326.1:2794645-2841144 GCA_006937295.1 Carpinus fangiana | reverse complement strand
ATATATAACATATAAAAGACTCTTAGTCTAGTTACAACTCAAATACATTGTAAATTAGACCTAGAATATAACACCTAAAAGACTCATAGTCTAATTAGAACTCAAATACATTGTAAATTAATCTATTTTGCTTTCCGAACATTTAGCCAATAATTAAAACTAACAAAAAGGTTTTTTACATATCCACGTAAGAGATGGAAACAATTTTGAATTAAGAATCTTTGATTCATTAAGCATGATCCTAATCGATTAAGCTAAAAAAAAAAATTACAATAACTATTTTGTTTGACAAAAAAATAAATCAAAATTGTCAATTTTATTATAGGTCATTTGCTTATTCAGCGGGTATGTTCTAAGGAGATGTTGGTTGACACTAGTCGCATCTTGGCAAGGGTATTTTGCTTGAAAAATGCTACACATGAACATAAAAACACCATAACTTTTTCATTATTCTTCCTGAACGAGCGCCTTGGTCCTTTCAGATATGTAAGATTTCTCTCATTTTCTTTCTCTCATATCTTCTCATTTTATTGGAGGCTGTAAAACTCTTATTTTAACGCTCATTGGGGTAGAAAACTTTATCCATTGAGAATATATATATATATATATATATAATATATAATTTCTTGTTAATATTACGTTGATGTTGACACAAAGAAATAAAAAAGGTGGGCCATCATCATATTCTAAACTGGTGGAGGTAGCTGTATTGTTATTTGCCACTTTCAATTGCACCGTATCAACTAGAAAGTACTTTCAATTTGCTCCAAAGATATAGGAATAGAGCTCTTAGATCTTTTGAGAGGGAATTATCGCTCATAAACTCGGGAGAGCACCTACCATTTTTCTTTAATATTCATTCAAAATAAGACATATAGGTTTGGTTTGTTTATGTGTTTCAAGATTTTTTTTTTGTTTTTATTTTATTTTAATGAACAGTGAATGTAATCTATTATATAAAGATTTCATTATTTTTTATTGGTTTAATAAAAGCTCGAAATTTTTACTAATAAAAAAACAAAAACTTCACTTTTACAATCATACCTTTAAATTTTAAAAAGTAAAAGTGTCAAATTTAAGGTTACAATTTTTCATAAGTTTGTAATGTCAGCCCTCCTATCAAAATTCAGCTCAATGTAGCATCTCCAAAATACTCTTAGGATGTTTAAATTTTAAAATTAAATTAAAAAAAATTATTATTATTATTTTTTTAAACTTGGGATGGGGGCATTTTGAAAAAAAAAAGAAAAAAAAAGAGTTAGAATGGTCAAATTATAACAATTTGAAAATTTGAGAGGTCAAGTGTCACATTTTAAACATTAGATGTCAAAGTGCAAATGAGTGGATAGTTCATGGGGGTAAAATGTATTTTTTTACACTATCACTTAAGATAAAAGTTGGGTCTTAGTTGGGTTTAAGTTGTAATTTTATCATTTTCCTTATATATATGTGTGTGTGTGTGAACTATGTTGAGTTCAGGGGGGAAAAATGTATTTTTCTTTTTAAAAAAACACTATCACTTAAGATAAAAATTGGGTCTTAATTGAGTTTAAGTTGTAATTTTATCATTTTTCTTATATA
This sequence comes from Carpinus fangiana, assembly GCA_006937295.1. Classification (NCBI taxonomy): domain Eukaryota; kingdom Viridiplantae; phylum Streptophyta; class Magnoliopsida; order Fagales; family Betulaceae; genus Carpinus; species Carpinus fangiana. The sequence goes on along the minus strand of CM017326.1, from coordinate 2,839,563 downwards.
TATATATATGTGTGTGTGTGTGAACTATGTTGAGTCCACCAACCAAAACAGTGTTTAGGAAGACGAAGACATTGAAATGGAAAGAAAACAATATTATTGGATGTACATTGAATAAAGTTAAGGATAATAGTATTGACAAGTAACGATTTTGACAAAGAAAAAGGGAAAGAAAAAAAATAAAATGACAGTTAAGGCATCTTTGAAAGCGATTATGACAAAGGCTTGTTATGTTAGCTTGATTCATTTAACATAATAACTTAACACCAAAACAAACATACATTTTATTATGCTAGCCAGATGCAGTTACATTTTCATTCAAATTTATACATTTTAGATAGTTAGAATAATCTTTAACGAGTTGAGTTGAGTTTATCCTAGTTCAGCTTATCTAGTATTTGAGCAATAATTATTGTTCAAACTTGATTTGCTTATTACATGAACTTATATGAATAGAGTTAAATCAACTTGTGGATATCTTTCTCAATTTATTTACAGCTTTAATTGTAGGTCTTAGAAGTGATAAAGATGCAAAACAATTGCTTTACCAATAATTTCATAACGCATCATAGCAATGCTACTATTGGAACTAAGATTAGGTGCAATATCTTAGGTATTATATCATGCAATTCATCTTATCTAGACTGTCGAAATCGTAACAAAAAATTTAAAGAAAGAACAAGGGTTAGCTCGAAGAGTGGTGGGGTGCTTCGAAATTGTGGTTCGAAGGTCATTGCACACCTATTATAATCCTTAGGGGTTAACTCGAGCGATTTTAGAAGTGTTATAACCACCCTGAATTAACCATTTGCACCTTGGGGCTATTGAGGATGGTCGAACCATCCTCTTGGCCATGATAATGATTTGGCAACCTCAAAGGCTGCTTTTAGGTGGCCGCCACCCCCCAACACCTACTTAACCCACCATAATTTACATTTTAGATAGTTCAAAACCTCAAATAATCTTTAACTAGCCAGTGTGAATGATATGACGATTGTTATTATTATTATTATTTTTAAAAGTGCTACTTTTGTGTGAAAACAGAATCTTGAAAGCAGAAGAATAATAATAATTAACATTTGTGGGGTATTATTATACTATTATGGAACATTAGAATCCATGGAGTGACCACAGAAGCAGATTCATGCTTTTGCTTTGGGTTTACATGGTTGTTGGCTACAACCACAATACCTGAGAGATTTCACAAGAAATGACACTCTTTGACGGCATCTTCTTCTTCTTCTTCTTCTTCTGCAGTAGTTTCAAAGATTCTTCTTGAGACCACATGGCCCAGAACCAGAAACACAACAAAGCAAAAGCAAAGGTGAAAGGTTTACGTCTCTTTTCAAAGATTGATTGTTGTTGAGGTTCAGTACTCTGGTGGGTCTCTCTGTTTTTTGTCCTTGTGCTTTGATTTTTTTTCCATGCTCCAAACTCCAAAGCCCTTCCCTGTTTAATAATATGAGGTAGATATTTTACTTGGTCCCACTTCTTCTGTCTCCTTTGCCTTCTTCTCTATTAAATTTTATTGCTATTTATTTATTTATTATATATATTTATATGGCACCACATAATATATGAATTCATAAAATGAAAGAAACATTTAAAAAAAAAAAAAACAAAATACGTCTTATGGAGCATGTTTTAGAGAATTTGTCACATCTTCAAGAATCTCAAAACAAAGATTTACGTTATTCACTACTAAGAACAACGTCCACATAATTTTGGCAATGTGTCATTAATTTTGAAAGAGACAATACGAAAGGCAAATATGGGGTAGTGATTTTCGTACCGCTGACGTAGGTGAACATTATTTATCTACGCCAATATTAAAATAATATTAAAATTATTTTAAGAAATTTATCGCATTTTCTAAAATCGCAAAACAAAGATTTACGTTATTCACTACTAAGAACAACGTCCACATAATTTTGGCAAGGTGTCATTAATTTCGAATGAGACAATACGAAAGGTAAATATGGAGTAGTGATTTTCGTACCGCTGACGTAGGTAAACATTATCCACGCTAATATTAAAATAATATTAATTTTTTTTTAATATTATTTTAATATTAACGTAAATAATGTTTTTTTTTAATATTATTTTAATATTAACGTGAATAATGTTCACCCACGCCAACAATATAAAAATCACTACTCGGCAAATATGACTACCAACTGGTTCAAAACACTAAAATAGCCTAATTAAGCCTTCGTTGCATGACCGTAGGATTTTCAACGTCAAATCGGATCGGGTGCAAATCGAGTTGAATACCAAAATCATGCTTCACATACACTTACACATGTCAGCAATAATTTATCTACACAAATTTAAAACACTAAACATTTATAAAATATTTAAAATGATTTTTATCTTTATATTTTATTATATAAAATTAATTTTAATTAAAAAAAAGTAAGAAATAATAAAACCAATATTTTTTTTATGGGTCAAAGATATGTATCAATTATTTCAGTGTCATATGGTAGGGAAGATGCCGATGGTCTTAAATGTCCGAAGACGACGCCGCCGAAGACGACGGAAGCTGTCTACACTGCCTGTTTGGTCAGCTTTCAAGTCAGCTTTCAAGTCTTCTAGTTCTAGACGTTTTAAACCCTTTCAAGTTTCAACCTATTTTCTCTTTTTGGGATGGACCGGACCGAACCCATCTTAAAATTTTAAATTTTTTTTTTTTAAATCAATCTCAATATTCTGACTTTTTATATCATATCAATAACTTTTTATTATTATTTAAATAAAAAAATCACTACAAAACAAAAAATTTCATTTTTTTATTCAAAATATTCTTATTTTTTTTTTCTCACATTAATCAAATTTGCTACAGTATCAATCCCCACTTCCTCAAGTCCAGTCTATTGCCAAACACAACCTTACGCTCTAGCCAACGTGAAATATAATATTAATTTTTTTTATCAAATAGTTATTTTTTTATTTGAATAATAGTAAAAATTAAACAATATAATATAAAAAAGTAAATAATGTAATATAAAAAGTTAATATATTTTGATGTTAATTTTCTTTTCTTCTTCTATTTCTTCTTACCATTTTCTCATATATTTTTTATTTTTTTAAAAAAGTGTTGTTGCTTCACCATACTGATGATTTGGCAGCTAAGACAGCTATAGCCGCTAGATTTGTTTGGTGGTGTGCTCAAGGAATAGCTCAATTGACGGTTAACTACGTTTCATAAAGTAAATATTATTAGTTTGAATCATTTTCCTCTTCTTTGTGTGGACATGTAAAAAAAGAAAAAAGAAAATCTATCTGGTGGCCACAACACCACTTAACTTAATGACCACAAAATAGCACCAAATCATATGATCATTGTTGCTGCAATTTCTTGAGCTTTGGATGTTTGGGGGTCCAAAATAAGCATGCTATTTACTTTGTTTTCATTGTTGTCAATCATAGTTTACTCAATAAAATATCAGTTTTCCTTGTTTGATAGTTTTCTACCTTATTTGTTGATTCCAATTTCCCCTGGGAGATTCCAAACTCTTTTAAGTTATTATTGTGTGTAGTTCCTTGTTACCCCTCAACCTTCCACTGCTTCAACAAGACTTTATATTGGCAATGCAATTGAATCAAGACACTGTTCATAGTGCCATTCTAGGCATTTACAAAATCAATGATGATTCAATACCATATATTTATTACTATACAAGGGAAAGTGATATATACATGCTCTAATGAAGATTGGTTGCAATGTAGCAAGTGAATCGAATACAAAAACTTGTTCTTCTACATCAGAACATTCAACTTGCACTAATAAAAATGTATGTTGCTTTTGAAGTCCTCTCAGAACATAAAAGACATATCGATTAGCTAGCCATTCTGACCTTGAGGATTGTCACATTGAGTAAACATCTTCTTGATCGCTTCTTCCTTCTCATCAATGAAGTCAAAAAAGCTGTAAATGACCTGAGAGCAGCGGGCCTCCGATGAAATTGAAGATGGATGAGAAGACTTCCTCTGCTGTCGTTTGAACCGCACAAAATCGCGAACCATTCGCAGAAAAAAAAACAGAAGGGAGCCAAGGGTGACAATACCACATAATAAATATAGACCCCAAAAGCTGATCAAGTGGAGTCGGTTANAAAAAGAAAATCTATCTGGTGGCCACAACACCACTTAACTTAATGACCACAAAATAGCACCAAATCATATGATCATTGTTGCTGCAATTTCTTGAGCTTTGGATGTTTGGGAGTCCAAAGGATCCTAAACAACTACACGTGCCACAGATCCCAGTCCCTCTAAAGTTTAAAACTTGTGCTTTGGAATTGGGATAGACATTTATTCAGAAATTGACACATGCTTAGCAGAAGAAGCGGCAACAACCAAATAACATCAACAATAACAAGAATCCATCTTCCTTCCAAATAAACCTGATGTCGAACAAGTAACCCCTGCAATTGAGGAAAATTTAGAAGAGAAATTGACTCAGCAATAACCCCGTTCAAAAGGCCTAGAACAAGTAATCCCTGCAATTCAGGAAAATAGAAGCGTAGCTCATTCGAACGGGAAGACTCTCTGCTCGAACGATGACGGCGGCAGACAAGAACATACTGCTTTTTTACAAGTTTTAAGTCGGTTTAGGATATTTTTGAAAGTATTTTGGTCATAATTTAGTACTAGGGTTTCATTTTTGCTTGCAGCCTATAAATAAGCATGCTATTTACTTTGTTTTCATTGTTGTCAATCATAGTTTACTCAATAAAATATCAGTTTTCCTTGTTTGATAGTTTTCTACCTTATTAGTTGATTCCAATTCCCCCTGGGAGATTCCAAACTCTTTAAGTTATTTTTGTGTGTAGTTCCTTGTTACCCCTCAACCTTCCACTGCTTCAACAAGACTTTATATTGGCAATGCAATTGAATCAAGACACTGTTCATAGTGCCATTCTAGGCATTTACAAAATCAATGGTGATTCAATACCATATATTTATTACTATACAAGGGAAAGTGATATATACATGCTCTAATGAAGATTGGTTGCAATGTAGCAAGTGAATCGAATACAAAAACTTGTTCTTCTTCTACATCAGAACATTCAACTTGCACTAATAAAAATGTATGTTGCTTTTGAAGTCCTCTCAGAACACAAAAGACATATCGATTAGCTAGCTATTCTGACCTTGAGGATTGTCACATTGAGTAAACATCTTCTTGATCGCTTCTTCCTTCTCATCAATGAAGTCAAAAAAGCTGTAAATGACCTGAGAGCAGCGGGCTTCCGATGAAATTGAAGATGGATGAGAAGACTTCCTCTGCTGTCGTTTGAACCGCACAAAATCGCGAACCATTCGCAGAAAAAAAAACAGAAGGGAGCCAAGGGTGACAATACCACATAATAAATATAGACCCCAAAAGCTGATCAAGTGGAGTCGGTTAGGCTCATCTTTCCGTTTGTTCTCTCCAGGACAACCCATCTTACAGAACCACTTCTCATGGATCTTCTGAAGCTTTCCACTCTCAGAAAGTTTCAAGATTGCCGTTGAGATGTCAACTGCGAGTGGGGAACCTCTCTTGAAAGCCTAGATTATAGCAGTGAACAAATAAAGATCATTAGAACCATGATATGTTTCAGCTTGTACATCTGAGAAGGAAATGAAGAAGGAAAAAATATAATGCATAAAAAAACAGCATGTTCATCCACAGTATGCTGCTGAGTTGCCAGCAGTCTTGAATATGTCACGCACAGATGTCTATATGCATGAATGCATGAAGTTCTTGTAGACAAATTCTACTCACAAATCCCCATCCACTCTTGGTAAATGGTTGCCCAATAATCCCAAATTCAGTTTGCTTCGACAGAAATAACTCCACATATGTAAGCTCATCTATGATAGCTGCCACCCCTCCATTAGTCGGCCCTTGTCGAAGTGCTCTCTCGTATGCTTCTGGGGAGCCAAGAGACTTGAGTCTAGACCTAGGTATGTAAAGACTGTCTGCCAGATAGCTATAAGCAAATGAACCTTCTTGGTATCCAACAGGCCAGTTACTTGTAATCAAGCTATCAATTCCCGTGATGGGTGACGAAAGCTGCTGAACTGTGAGGATTGAAGTCAAGCTTGCTGTATAGCTTGCTGTGATCACCATTAACAGGAAAAGCCATACAACCATCACCATCCGTCCAAGTGGGCTTACTGTACTTTCCTCTGTTATTTAATAACAAAGTAAAAAACTAATCAAATTCAAATATTATGTTTGTCTCAATATTGCCAAAGTTTCAGTTCCATAATCGAAGTGAAAATAGAACAAACATAGCAAGAGCTCTTCTCTTTCATTTCTTGAAATATTTATTAGAGACAGATAACATACAAAATTTTACTGAATTATTCAAGAGCATGTAACAATGAGGACAAACTACTAGTGAGTTCAGATCTTTGCTTGGAATATAACAGCTTCCATTTGCAACTGCACAAGTCGATATGCTTCACTGTTTTGTATGCCAGAAGGTTTTTGTATATTCATCTAATTGAGGTAAAATTCCAGCTAAAGGCTTTAGTAACATGATGTATCAAGCACAAAGGTTCCCCTAAGCCCACCACCATTTTTAATGGTAGATATGTGGCTTTGAGAAAGAATGAAAAATACAGAAAGTAATAAGTAAAAGCTAGCAGTTTCCTTACGATTTGTCTTAAACAATGTCGAGAAACTGAACCTGCAACATAAAACAATTAAATGAGTAGAGGCTAATATTTTAGGTATTAAGGTGTACAATGGGTTCAATTAATGCAATATCAAATTCTTTACTAAAAACAAGTATAAAAACAGAAATGCTGTAATAATACCACCACTTCAAAGGACAAATTTGAGGGAAAACTAGTAATGTACTAAATTTAAACATAAAAAAAGCTTACAGAAACATTGTAACAAGCTGCCTCTTAGGGGGACCACGGAAATCATTGTTTACTCGATGCTCAAGAATCCAAATAACTACTCCAATCATTACAAAAGAAGCTCCAGTAGCACACCACATCTCTACTGTAAATGGTTGAAGAAACACCCAAGCACTTGATTTTGAATCCCGAACTGGAGCCACTATGACAAGACCGGTAGTAGCATAAGGCTGTGAAAAATCTACAATCTTTGTCCTGTTTGTCACAATTGCAATGTCCCCTACAGCAGCATCGAACACCTGGCACCAAATGTCAAGTAATAAACTAGACGTGCCTAACAAACTTCCAATAAAGCAAGGTTGAGTGAGAACCACTAGTAAATGGATTTTGCCCGTAAATAGCTAACAGAAAAACGAATATCATAAGCATGTAACTGGTCATACTTTCCTACTCCATTTCACAAGGTATCAGTGAAATGGTTAATGTCATCATTTTGACTTCATTACTTACATTTGGCAATTAGGATCTTCTGTAAGGTAACTCATGCATCAGCATGTTTACCATGTATTTGTAGGTCATCCTTACCCAACAAAAGATGATTAAATTTATATTTCTTTTGTTCTTACCACTTGAAAAACAATATGATTTACTTACCTCGTCTTTAACCATCTGTACAAGCCCGTCGTAACTGGGATTAGAGCTGCCATTCCCAAAAGGTTCAAATCTGTAAGGAACATCATATGGGACTAGCTTCCTTGCTTCAAGGAAGACATCAATACAGTACCCATGCATGGTATGGTTGTTGTGCAGTTCAGTGGCAAATTCAACAAAACTTGCTCTATTTGGCACTCCAATCCTCAGTGGTCTCTCATCGTCTGCAATCACCCAACCACGTGGCCTTTCTTTCTTTCCGCCGGGCCAAGTAATGCTGTTAAGCTTCTGATCTAGGCGGGAATAGCTATCTTCTTTCCTTTTAAGATTTTCTGGGGGTAAAACTGAAAAGCCTGAAGCATTAGACCAATAACCAACTGTATGAACTGCCATCTGGTCAATATTGATGACATCATAACCACCATTCACAATGTTCCGATCTTGATTAAATTGGATTTTACCACTTAAACCAGTGAAGTTTGTATGCAATAATTTCTCAAGCAGAAGAGGCCCACCATCAAAGACTTTGAGCTTCCCCAGTTGAAATTCAGCTGATTTCATTTGGAGCAACTTATCATTGAAAGAGAATGTGATATTTCTGTGTTCTTTTACAAACTCATCAATTGAACGTGCTACTGCCCATACTGTATCATAAGCATTGAGTCCATAGGTATTCAACTCAGAACTTGCTAAACCCTTTTCTAGCATTTGTCTCCATCGTGATACAAAAGCCCTCTTCCGACTGGATTCTGGAGTATGTTGACGAAGCGCAACTACCCCTTGGAGGATATGGAGTGAAGTTTGATTCATCGGAGAGAATGAATCTATGGTAGTAGAAAGCCAATCCGTTGCAAGCCACACAAAGTTGCTGGTCATCATTTGTAATTTCTGAGCTATGGTGAATATTCTCAATTTGGGATCAGCATCAACATGAACAACATAAACACGAGGACCAAGCAATTTAGATTTATTGAGCATATCAGTGATGTTGTTTAGATCAAACTGGTTAGGCAAAGGAAATTTATAAGCAATCTTCAATTTTTTCTTATCAAGTTCATCATCTAAAGCAGCTATCCCATTCCTCCCATAATCATCATCTAAAAAGATGGCAATGACCTCTGTCCATCCATAAAAGTCAATTAAATCAGCCACAGCAGCCATTTGATAGGACTCACTTTGCGCAGTCCGAAGAAAGAATGGGAATTGGAGAGCAGAAAGAGTTGGATCAGTGGCAGCATATGAGATAAGTGGCACTTTGAGACCATTAGCAATCTCAGAAATCATACGAGCTATAGCAGAGGACTGTGGACCAATTATGGCCACTACGCCTCCCTCAAGTACCTGAAAAGCTGCCCAAGACAGAGAAGAGCTCATGAAGGGCTTACATTGAGGGGAATTCCATTATCAGATAAATATGGCATGGAAATGTAAATCTTTGCATATCAAAACTGGAGATTGGTTAAAAAAAACAAAAAAAAAAACCTTACAATCGAAGAGAATACTTAAAACTCTAGTGTTAGTAGTTTTAAGAAAAAAAAAAAAAAGTGTAAATTTTGGTGGAAGATCAATTCACAACTTAAAATTATGATGAAATGAAAATTAAAAATCCCTGCGAACCATTTAGTATATTTTGCTTTGCACACTCAAAAAGGAATTCTAAACAATTTAGTATATAACCTTTGCATCATCATAATCATTTATAAAAATCCCTGTGAATCATAAAGGGATTGCTACTCCTGTCAAGAGCTCTACACCGCTTATATCACAGAATGAACTAAATTATATTTCAAAGAGAATATAAAATGGCCAATTCCATGGTACCTCCAACGGACCCCAAGAAGACACTACAATTTGAGTCCCTGTCGATCAACTTCAGCTTTGTCCCGTTGAGAATTCTTGGATCCCTATTGACATCAAAGATTGCTGCGTCCATCCCTACCCTGGCGGCTCTACCAATAACCGAATCGAAAGTAAAAACGGCACCAATGTTCACAACCGCAGGAGTTTGGCAACACACGGAAGCAGTAAGGAATACCCATATCAAAATTATAAGTGGCAGAACCACAAAGTGTTTCATACTTGAAACAAAACTAAGCCACCGCACCAATTCTTCACACTAAAGACTCAAACTTTTCTCAAACTAAGCTTGCACAGGCTTCAAAATCTGGATACCCAGATGGGTTTAACTGTTTTAAGTACAAATATGGTGGCCTAGAAATGAAAGGGTATCCCCAGAAACTAACGCACGTCACTACTTCATGGTCAGAGAACAACCAAGTTCTTGTCTGATAAACTCAAGTGGAAAAAACCAAAAGGAGTAGAAGGAAAAGACTGGAAAAACAAACTGTGGAGCATGTGTTTGGTCAGGAAAATGAAGGAAAGAGGAAGCAGGGATAGTGACGTTGAATTTGATTTTCTTTTGAAACATGACCCACAAAGAAAAAAATGAGAATCACATTTTGGGTGAGAGATAGAATCATTCATGATGGAATCAAAAGGTATTCAAAAGGAATTGCTAGTTTGCCTTTCATTGCACGAATGCAAAATTGAAGAGACAGAAAGGCATCGGTTCCACCAATCCACTGAGTTCTAAGAATCTAAGATGGGGTGCCGTTGACGGACGACTTTTCAGCACCTGACTTCTTCTGATGATGTTGCCCATATACCACATTATTCTAATCCAACAGCACCAACGGCGCCGAGCAAGACGAGCGACCACCGTACAATACATGTAGCCTATCTTCCCTCCTGTTCTTCTTAATTCTCATGCTAAAACCCGCCGTCTTTAGATACGTTTATCTTCATAAAAGCGAGCATTTAAAATACGGTTTCCCATTCTTATGATCATTTGGAAATAACTACATTTTGACTTCCAATTGAACATTTTCCCCTTTTCTTTTCCCTTTTTTGTTTTTTTTTTTAAAAATTCTTTTTCACAAACTTTCATTCATTCATACATACACGTTCTCCATCTTATAAGCCAAAAAAAAACCCGAGCGATGCTAAAAGTCACATATTTATTTTACTAATTGAATTGTCAATGTCAATAGACTATTGAATTAGCCTTACTAAAAAAAAAGAAAATTAACATTGTCACGTGAAGGAGATGATACAATAATAAAATAAAAATATAATTTTAAGCATTTTTAAATATGCCGGCAAGGAATTTTAACGACCCACAAGGTGCTCTAAAAAGACAATGTCACATGGTACACTTCTTAATGGCACACAAACAGAAAAAAGTTGTCTTTTTCATACTCATTGATGATAAGAAGTGTAAATCACCAATGCCAATCGAGTCATAATGTAAAGCATGGTACATATGAACATGACACAATGAAAAAGCACATATCCACTATCCAGGTCCAACAAGCATCAATTCCTTTTGTCCAATAGGAGAGCATCTTTGGGGATAAGAGTGAATGAGGCAGCTCTCTACTTTGTACTGTGTGAGAAATGGACTTCAAAACTACACAGGTCGTTTCTCTTTATTTGGTTACTTTTGACTGGGGTTTTGGGAGGGACGGGCCGGGCCAATTTCTCGTCTATTGGGCTTAATTGTAAGGGTAACTTCAAGGTTTCTTTCTCTTACAAGGGATATTTTCGTCATTTAATCGACCGCTCACAGTGGATAACCTTCTCCATCTGGATGGCCTCTTCTTCCTCTTCATGAAAGCCACCGAATTGCTTTAACATTCTAAAAGCTGATGCTCACAAGCTCTTAACAATGGCTTCCTCCCTCACCTCCTCTTTCCAAACAAGGTCAGAACCCCAACTCTAACACTAATGCGTCTCTTTCTATATCATATACTTGTACTTTAATGGTTTTTTTTTTTTTTTTAATTTGTGGGATATATATATGTGTTTGTGCGCGCACTTAAATATATAAAAGTATATGTGGGTACACTTAAATTTCACTATAGGCTTCTGGGTAGCTTGAATTTTATGGTAAAGTTAGAATCTTTTTTTTTTTTTTTTCAATCATGAAATGGGTTTCAGCTACCTCAAGATTGCATCGATTTTTTTCTTTCTTATAATGTACTTCAATTATTTGAGTTTGAATATAGGTGTCTCAGACGGGTATTCTTGATTCAAATTTGAGTGCTTGATATGATAGATTTTTTTTTTTTCTCTCATTATATCTGGGAATTGTATAGTTGAATCGCTATGGTTCTCTTTGGAAGCATATTCCTTGCGATTTGTGTGCAAGTGTTCTAGAAAACTATCCCTTTCCAAAGTACTAATAGTGGCTCTAAACTGCAGGTAGTATGATTTCGTACATTGGTTTTTTCCTGGTTCAACCACATCACCCTCATGTGCATTAGTCATTGCAAGCAAATTTTATGAATTTTCTACTAAAAATTGAATTATGTAACTTTTGGGTTTGATATCTTGTCTCATGCAGTATCCCCAACTCTAGTGCCTACTTTTTGCTCTTTCTCAAGCTGTAGAACTTCTTGATTTCCTTTTTCCTAAAATGTGACGCTATTGGACCAAAAGTCAGTGGATTAATAATAAGAGGATGTGCAACAATTTTCCTGTCTACATGATTTTAGAAGAAGTATAGTTAATATGATTCAGGGGTATGATTGCTAGTTGTTTCCCTTTCATTGTTGTGATCCTTGTGGAAATAACGTTGGAAAAGTAGAAGGTAACTGTGAACCTTATGTTTCTGTTGTTCTGTTTCCAAAACATATTGAGAAACTCAATTCAACTACTCCAAATAGCAGTCTTTAGACTGAACAGAGTGAAGATATTGGTTTTCCTGGTTGTCACTTCAAGATTTCAATTGACATTCATTTCCTTCCTACATTTTATCAGCAACCAAACAGAGAGTAATGTTGGTGTATAAGCAAGGCGGTGTGTTTGGGAATCTTTAGTAATCCTGGACAAAAAGAAGAAGAAGATTTTTGTAGTAGTGGAATTATTTGACTTGATGGTAAACTTGTTACTTAAGCACTGAATATTCTGATATTTTGAGACAGCTTTCTTTTCATGTTTCAGCAATTTGAGGTCTCTGTTTTTGGGCGAGAGAAATGGAATTTGTATTTCCAGTGTTCACGCAGATCGTGTTGGTTTCTTGAGGAAAACTGTGGTGTGTAAGGAATCACGGATAGGAAAACAGCCAATTGAAGTGCCATCCAATGTGACAATCACTTTGGAAGGCCAAGGCTTAAAAGTAAAGGGTCCTCTTGGAGAACTTTCACAAAGCTATCCACGAGAAGTGAAGGTTGAGAGGGATGAGTCTGGCATTCTAAGGGTCAGCAAGGCGATGGAAACCAGAAGGGCCAACCAAATGCATGGGCTTTTTAGGTAAATTCTTCTATCCTTTGGCACTAACACTTTTTTCCCCTTCCTTTTATTAACTTAAGATGATTTCATTTGATCCCTTCCTTGAATACTTATTCACTTTTATATTTTAATATTTTCTTGGCTTTTTTCTTAATGTGCCTGTATTTGTTTGGAGAGAAGGAAAGAGAATTTGCGTGAAAAGAAAAATTAATAAAAGTGTTCCAAAAGTATTTTGGTTATAATTGTACCATTAGCAATTATTTTTTTACTTTCTACTTGATTTTTTGGTGCTATCTTCTTGCCAGGGGTAAAAGTATTTGATCATTATGATTACTTTATTGTGTTCCTTCTTTGTCATCAAATCATATGGATTTTGAAATTTGTCCAATGATCCCAAAATAACACCTAGAGGGGTCAAATAGGTGATTTCTTAACAATCTCAATAATCACAATCAATTTAAAATTAACAACCATAAACAATATCACCAAAATTAACCAAAGCATAAAATAAAGCAAACACAAGAATTTTGGTGACAAAGTGGAAATCTTTTGAAGAATTTTTCAAAAGTAAAACACTTCAGGGGCAACCACCCCCATGAAACTTATCCACTATAGAAGATTCAAATTACAATCAATTATACTTACAAAACCTTTGGAGTAAACCTGAATTGTACCCAACAAACAACTCATTTGTTTCCTACCATAGTAGCTCTACCAATCTTCTAGCAAGCTTTCTCTACAATCCGGAACTTTGGCGGCCAAAGGTTTGGTTTGTGTGGTTTAGTGAACTCTAGGAAAGGTTAGAGAATGAAGGCATAGGGACACAAAAGCTCTCTCCAAGAACACAAAATCATAGCCTCAGGGTTTTCTGAAAGTTGTAGGTTTTGATGCTTATATAGACCTTGAGAAAACTTGGATTTAAGGTGTGAGTTGATTTAGAAAAGCTTTGTCTGAGGCTATGGCATTCAAACGGTTAATGACGTGTTCGAACACATGCTAGGGTTTCACAGTTTTATCGTTGGTGTTTAAACATCGTTGCGATTGGGTGTCTCAGATCTAGCTTGAAAGCCTTCGCTTTCGAATCTCCTTTGAACAGGCTTGCGATTTGGCGTCTTTGGCTCCTTGTAAAACACCTATGTTTGAACAGTCTTCTTCGAACGTGCTTGCGAACAGAGTTCTCGGTGGTAGCTTGTAAAACACTTTGATTCAGCTGCTTTGGAACTTTGTACGATCCCCCTTGCATTTGAGCTTCTCATGAGCTTTAATTTTAAAAGCTTGAAGACCTTCGTTCGAGCTTCTTGCAATTGAAGTTCTTGGATCTCAATTCTTGAAGTACTTGAAGGACGCATTTGAATGGCTGTTGAACGGACTTACAATCAGAGCATTTTGTCATTCAATTTTAACACTGTTTTGAACCTCAACTTTAAAACCAACTCAACCACTAAACCTAGAGTTGCATTCCAACTGGTTCTGACATGGAATCTGCCAACAACATAAAACCTGACGGATAGACATCTAGAATACCATTTAATTTGAGAATTTGAAGACCATCATTCAATGCTTGAAAACTCTTGGGAATGATCAAAAGTTTAAAGTTATGTTTGAAGAAGGGATGCTATAACATATGACTGAGAACCATTATTTGGTGCCGTCTCTGGTTGGGTGCAGTTTATCTCTGAGTTGTTTTTAGTACTTAACTTTCTTAGTCTCATTGAGCACTTTCTACTTCTACTGTTAATCATTGTGGAAATTTCACCATACATATTTTGACCCGAGATTAAATATTTAAAGCATTTGATTTTAAAACATAATAGGTGATGTTTGCACATAAACACGCACACATGCACCCAGCTATACTCAAGCGCTTGTGTAGTTTGGCTTGTTGATCAGAAAGCTACTGTAATCACTTATCTTATTAACATCTACTCATCTATCGGCGCAATGATTGCGCATGTAGAAATGGAATTTACTGGATTTATGAGGTAAAAGTTAGTGTTATAAAAAATTAACAGTTAAACCATTATTGGAAAAAGTAAATATGTTATGATTTTTGGAATAGTTATGAAAATGTTTTGTGTTGAATGACTCTTCTTAACTAATCTTTTGATTCATAATAAAACATTTGCTTAGGACACTTACCGACAATATGGTGGTGGGAGTATCAAAAGGTTTTGAGAAGAAACTTCAATTGATTGGTGTCGGGTATCGTGCAACAGTAGAAGGAAAAGACTTGGTACTAAACCTGGGGTTCTCTCATCCAGTTAGAATGGCAATCCCTGATGGCATAAAAGTGAAGGTGGATGACAACACCAGAATTACTGTTAGCGGATATGACAAATGCGCCATCGGTCAGTTTGCTGCTTCTGTTAGGCGATGGAGACCCCCGGAGCCGTATAAAGGTAAGGGTGTGAAATATGCTGATGAAATTGTTAGACGAAAGGAAGGGAAAGCAGGAAAGAAGAAGTGAGTGATAGAGGTTTTGGCTTACTTGTTTGTTTCTTTCTTGTTATCTCAATTGTTCTTTTCAAATGTGCATTTGGCAATTGTGGATGTAGTTGCAGTAAAAGCAATTCATTGCAATTAACTAGTTTTTGCTACAATTAACAAGGAAAATGCTTGGGTACGACAATTTTTGCTAAAATTTCTTTACAAATTCACGTGTCACATGACATAATGTGAGTGATGTTGTTGTACTCTTAACGGTAATCATGCAAGAATAATTTCAATTAGTGTTGTTGTTCATGATTGCACATGAATGTGAATCGAATCACTTCAAGTTTCAATCCATGGCTGTTTGTAGCGCATAAAGAATTTGTAATATTCCTAATTTTCTTCTTTTTTTCCTATTTTGTGTAAATTTTGGTCGTCATTATTTTGGAAGCCCATTAAAGAAAGAGCATCTATCCTCTCTAGGTTTTAATCGTTGGATGCCATGGCCTTTTTAATCTTTTCCAAACTCCAAATGCTGTGGGCTTTTTCCATAAATGGAAGTGAAGCTAAACACCTTGCACTTATAACCAAAAAATTCCGTACTAGTCGTAGTGGGTGTCTAATCTTCTTCGGCACCCGGCAAATTGAACGGACCATGAAAACTCGAGACAAAGGTTGATGGAACTGCATGGATGTTACTATAAGATTCTGAGGTTCCATGCTTTGCACGCTTTCAATCACAGAGATTGATGTGTCCAACACTCCAACAGACGTAGAGAATTCTGACTAAATTTTAGAAACATGTAAAAACCTGAAGCTTATATTGTAAATTGATTAGGCTTAAGCGCAATCTCTTCTAAAAGGTTACACGTTTTAGTTTAGTTCCTAGTCATTTCATACCCAATCCCTTAAATAAATGCCATATAAGGCCCAATATCACCATAACAGTTCTCGTCACATCTAATGTCCGTTTTAGAGAGAACTATATTTCAAATTTATAAGGCTTAAGCCTCTTTAATTGTATAAAGCCCAAACAACATTGGCACCAAAAGCCACTTCTTTTTTAACCAGGTTTTCTAGTCCCTCAGTTCAATTCAAAACACCTCAGCCAAAACGGTGCACCAAAGTTTTAGCATCTCTTTTACTAAAGTTGCCGCTAAGTTGCTTCATTACCAAAAAAGGATAAAAAGAAAGAAAGCACCACAGAAAGAAAGGCAATAGTGAGAATAGAAGCAACGTAAAAGCTATATCGATTATTGACAACTAAGTCCATAGGTCTTAGAAAACCACAAACATAACACTCAATGATAATGAGGCATAGCACCCAAGGATTGCAGGGATCTCAATCCAGCACCCAATAGGTTGGGGTTACCAATTCCTACTCTGAAGTAGTAGTACATAAAAGCTAAGAAACAAACGAGAACCTCCAAACTTTTTCCCAGCTCTGTACACATTCCCAGCTCCCATTAATTTCTCTGCAAGGATTATACCAAACAATCAATGTCAATCCCTTTTCAACCAGTATTTCACTTCTGTAACTTAATTCTGAACTAGAAGATGTAGAAGATTGTAGTAATTAAACATGAAAAACCAGGCACTAGTTTCAATTCAATGACTCAGAGCACTCATTCAACTTGTGTTCACTTTCTCTAGAAATAGCTTTAGCTGGGAAAGGTGTAGTATACCTAAGAGCTGGCTTCCTGGTCTGCCTCGTCGTGGACCTCAGAAGTCGATGTCGTAGATTCCTCTGGCAGTTCATTGCATCCATGGTTATTTTGAGTCTGACAATCCCAAAAATAAAAAGGAAAACGAAAAAGAGAGAGAATCAATGTAAGTAACAGAGAGAAGAAACTAGGTGGAATTTATAATTTCTAAAATTCAGTGAACGAAAAGGGAAAATGTGAATGAGAAAGCAAAATTACGAGCTTAATCTTATATGCTTGGACGACTTTTTCATATTCCACCTTCCTCTTCGCGCCTTTCTCAGCATAGGGAGCTTTCTCCTATGAAGAAATTACAAATACCACAATACAATTAAATTTAGGCAGTTTCTCAGCCACTGATTTCAAAAGGAAAAAATAGATTTAATGGTTTCCTAAATAACTTAGACAAACCACATTTTATGCTTTCCGTTGCAATTTACAAAGTGGGATACATACAGTAATGTCAAAAAAATATGATCTCAGAGATCTAATGCCATTCGCGCTTTTTTTTTTCTAATTGCTTTGAAATTTTATAGGACTTTCGGCAAAGAGATTGGAGATCTTACAGCATCAGTCATTGATTTCCATTTCTCACCTCCGGCTTTTCCAACCTGCACATTAGCATATCTCAGAATTAAAATTTTTCCATAACGAAGCAGTAAGTTCCTGTTTGGTTGCTAGGAAACAGAGGGAAAATAAGAGAAATTAAAATTTTGAGTCTTACTTATTCTAATTGCTGCTAAAAGAACTAACAGCTCAATTCAAACTGATTGACTTCAAGGTTTTCAGTTTATTCTTTGTAATTAAAGATGTTTTCATTCTATTTTCCTCCGTTTTCTCAGGATCCAAACAGAAGGAGAGAAAATAATGTAATTAAAAATAAATAAAAAAAGTTTATAGGAAGGTAATCGAATGAAGTTTTGATCTCACAGCTGAACAAGACTTCTGATCAGGATTGTTCTCCTTGAAGGACTTTCTGAAATCCTCCCTGTCATTAATTCAAAGCCAGAACACAAATCTCAGAATTACTTATTCAAAAAACAAAGTGAACAAAAAAGCAATGAAAACTGTGAAATAGCAGAAACGTCGCTGTATGAAGCACAATAAATGAGAAGTTTTAGAAAACGAACTCACATGAAGATAAAGAACGCACTGGAGGGACGCTTCGGAGCATCGGGGTCCTTCTTACTCCTCGCCTTGTCCTTCTTCGTGTTCGTCTCAGCCTTGCCTTTCTTCAGTATCCTTCAGAAGTACACGAGGCACAGAAAGCAAATGTGAGATCGAAAACTAAGAAAGAAAAATTGAAGCACAATGATAATCAGAAAGCAGAGAGAGCAATCGCAATTCGCAAAGAAAATGACACGAAAAGATGAGATTGAATCATAACAAAAATAATTGATTGAAAAAGCAGTTTTAAACAAGAACAAAAAGCTTAAACAAAACGATTTGACGAAGCAGAGAAGAGTCAGAGTTTCATGAGTATACTAACAACGAAGCGGACGAACATAATGCGAGAATTTAAAATCTAAAGAGAAAACACTGAGACAAAAAGCTTAATCGGAGTGTAGAGATACAAAGCAGAAGCACATTCACAGCAGCGAAGCATAATCGGAGCAAAAACGCACTCTCACGAAGCATAAACACACACACACACACACACACAGAGCACAACACGAATTTCAAAAGGAAAACGGAGCAATTCACGAAGTTACAAAGCCGAAAAGCAATTCACGAAGCAAAAAATCATAGAAACACAGGAAACACACAGTTACAAAGACATAGGAGGCATTTACAGGGCGAAACGATTTTCAGAAACGAATACACAGAGAGCTAAATCATAACGTAGAGTTATGCAGCAGAGAAAGCAGTTAAGAGCTTACCCGGCGTTGGGCATCTTGTGAGCAATCGCAGCGGTTTTAGGAGCTCTCATGGTGTGCTTTTTTGGGAAACTGAAACAGACTTTTACGGTGTGTGAGTGAAAACAAGAAGAAAGGTATTTATAGGGAGTGGGCGTTGAAATGAAATGGAAATGTACATGAAATGAATGTCAAATTCAGATTCGAATTTGGTATTTTAGCGGGAAGGCATAAACAACGATACTCGCGCGGCTGTAGAAATAAGAGAACCTGGCAGATATGGGTTGACACGTGTCGAGAGAGATAATATCGTCCCTTGTTTGGACGCGTTTGTGAATCTCTGCGAGTATGCGTATGATTTGGTCTGTGTAGAGGCAGTTTTTGGGCACTCGCTAGTCGCTACTGTGTGAAACCGTTTAGAGGCTCGGTGCGTGCAAAGGGCGTGAGCTTGGGAGTGGCTGGCTCCTCTGCGGTGACTTCTTCTACAATTCCGCCAATTTACCCTTAAAATTATTTTACGTGGCCGTAGTTCATTTTAAACGGTGTCGTTATATTTATCTGACAAGCCATCCCAAAGTCTAGTTTTTCGTCCAGCACTTAGGCCAAATCATTTTTTTTTTTTTTTTTTTATAAGTAGGCCAAATCATTCTTACTTATTCTGTCTTAACGTAAATGAAGTTTATAAACGGTATGAGTTTTTAATAAACAACACAAATATACAAAATTTATTACAAAAAATATATATAACAATTTAAATAAAAAGAAAAGATATATACAACGCACATTATAGTTTATACCAAGCAAAATTGACCTATTGCAATTTCCACTTCTTTTTTTTTTTTTTTTTTTCTAATCAATGCAATTTCCTCTTAATTAAATTACGTTGAGATATCACATGCATTTGAAATCAATACATTTGAGCTTTATAATATTACATATATTGAGTAATGCTAAAAAGGGGATTAGAGTCCTATATGTATCATCCTAGATGTAACTTGACTTTTGAAGTTATCATTAAATTTGAAATGATCATTAATGAAGGTTATCAATAATTAACATATAAAATTTTATTAAATTTAAAATATAAAAAAAAAAACATAATAAAAATCAAGGTGATAAATATTAAATTGGTAAAAGTCTGTATATACAAGAATAAATAATATTGATATGATAAAATCTCACCAATTCTTTTTTAAATTTAAATTTAGAGGAAATAATATTCTAGAGAGAAATAATATATACAAACAAGCAAAAGTCAAATTTTCTTTCAATGTGTCACATATACCAATATACCATATCAGAGATATGAGCATATGACACCATCAAAACCTTATTTTTTATGATACAAATGGCAAATACAAAAGACAGCATACATGTTATTAAAAAAAAAAAAACAAAAAAAACAACTAAACTAAACTGAACTGTAGAGATGCCTAGCAAATAGTGGGAGAACTTAAAACAATATTCATCACAAAGGATGGAAAATACTAATGAATTATCTTAATCGCCACAACGTCACAGCCACCATCATCATCGCCACATGTACCACTACTACTGCCATCGCCGCTATTATCTGATTTTTTTCAACAACCACCAGTGCCACTGCCACAACCGACACCACCACCACCACCACCACCACCATCATGCCCACCGCCAGCATGGCCATGGCCACCACCAAAGCGTTGCCTATTGCGAGGTGTTCCAGAGTTGTCATCGCCACAAGCAAAGATGAGCATGGATATAATTGAGAGGGACATGATGATCATGCCGAGCAAAAGTAGGCCACCCGAGCTCCCCAACGCAATGCCTGCATCATCGACATGGGCACCAACAAGAGCGCCAAAATCTCTCGCCATTAGTGGGTTTTGTTCTCCTGCTCAGCGTGGAAGCTTAACTAGTTTTTTTTTTTTTTTTTTTTTTCTCAAGGAAGTTTAATCGGTTAATATATATAATTTCTGAGATTTCATATGCCAACAGTACGTGCCTCAATGGTCGTATTCTTCATGCAAGACTTATCCACACCGGTGTATTATTGAAGTAAAGCTAAATGTCATCCATTTTTTCTAACTGATTTGNTTTTTTCAACAACCGCCACCACCACCGCCACAACCGCCACCACCACCACCATCATGGCCTTGGCCACCACCAAAGCTTTGCCTATTACGAGGTGTTCCAGAGTTGTCATCGCCACAAACAAAGATGAGCATGGATATAATTGAGAGGGACATGATGATCATGCCGAGCAAAAGTAGGCCACCCGAGCTCCCCAACGCAATGCCTGCATCATCGACATGGGCACCAACAAGAGCGCCAAAATCTCTCGCCATTAGTGGGTTTTGTTCTCCTGCTCAGCGTGGAAGCTTAACTAGTTTTTTTTTTTTTTCTCAAGAAAGTTTAATCAGTTAATATATATAATTTCTGAGATTTCATATGCCAACAGTACGTGCCTCAATGGTCGTATTCTTCATCCAAGACTTATCCACACCGGTGTATTATTGAAGTAAAGCTAAATGTCATCCATTTTTTCTAACTGATTTGATGCCACCATGGCGTTTATCTCAGTGGTCAAAGTGATAATGCATTTTGCTTAAGCCCGAACCAATTGTGTTGTTACAAGTTACAATCATTTGACAACCCAACAACTCCCCAAAGATTAGTATCTCCATATGTTTCCACGAAGTTTACCTTGATATTATTAAAGTAATGATTATGTGAGGGAGAATGTTAAAATAATGATTAATTAAATTTACCTTTTTAACCTTTTAGGACAATTGTTGATTTAATACCGACGAGTTTGAAAACCTTTTTTTATTAATGCGTATAATTTTTATTTGTATTTTTAATAAAACATGTGATTCTCACGTGTAATTTTTAAAATGGATAAATGCAAAATTGTTCCTTGTCGTTGGCCTAATTTATAAATCTCTCTATGTAGTAGGTCTAAATAATTTATAGGTCCCTAAGGTAGGCCTAAATAATATTTTACTTCATGAACTTATTTTTCATTAAATGACTTAACATAAACCATTTCATTGCCATCTCACACCCAATAAAAATAAGACACATGTTCTTTTTTATTTATGCTTTTAAAAAATGACAAATAAGCTTTTCCACGTAATTTTGAGGCTCCAGCACACACTCCACGTCAAATTAAATAAACATAATCCCTCTATATCCCCCTGTGTCGTCTTCATCTTCGCCACCGATTCACTGTCCATGCCGTCGTCTTCATGTTTGATTCTAAGAGTTTAAAATCCACAATATATATATATATCACCCAATTTTTCCAATTTTTTCCTCCTCTATTTTTATTTTATTTTTCCTTTCGTAAGACATTCTTTTGTGGTATCCGTGCCTGATGTTACTCCAAAATGAATATATTACTCCAATATGATATCTGATGTTCATTATTGTGTCTACCACCAGTAAACAGCACAATTGCATGTGCTTGCCAAAGGTAAAAAAAAAAAAACAACAACAACAAAAGAGAGAGAGTGAGAGAGAGTGATAGATTGTTTCTGATGCCCCCAGAAACAATTTTTGAAGATGCTTCAATGCCCAAAAACAAATCCGAATTTTCATAGAAAGACTGTCCTGCCCAAAAATCTCAGAGTAACTCACAAATTAAAGATGCCCAAAATCTTAAAAGCGAAAGTAAAAAAGCTCCAAAGCAAGGTGGCTTAATTACCTTTGTGACGTTTCCGGTGATTCTCTAATGACAATTTCAGTCGTGCTAGGAAACCCAACAACTCACCTAGAGATAGACGCAAGAATCGGTGGGGACGATGAAGACGACGGCATGGATAGTGAATCGGCAGGAAAGATGAAGACGATGGCGGCACAGGGGGATATAGAAAGGATTAGGTTTATTTAATTTGACGTGGAGTGTGTGCTGCAACCACAAAATGACATGGACAAGCTTATTTGTCATTTTTTAAAAGAATAAATAAAAAAGAACATATGTCTTATTTTTATTGGTTGTGAGGTGACAATGAAACGGTTTTTGTTTAAGTCATTTGATGGAAAATGAGTTCATAGAGTAAAATATTATTTTGGCCTATGTACCCTAGGGACCTATAAATTATTTTTTAAATCACAATGAGTGATTTGTAAATTAGGTCAACCACAGGGACCAATTTTGCATTTTATCTATTTTTAAAATACATGCAAAAATTTTCCCTTCCCCTTCTTGCGTAGACATGTGAAAAAAAATAAAATGCAAAAACTTGAAAAAAAAAGAAAAAAGCACAAATTACATGCATTTTGGACACATTTTAATTTAATAAATTGAGTTGAAGAAAATTATTTTGAATAAAACTTTATCCATCTCAGAATTTGAGTGGGTAAATGACTCTGATTCTGAAACATGCTTATTTCCTCATGATCAGTTAATATGTTTACACATTTGATTTATGGTGCCACTTACCATCCTAAAGAAGTATGAGAAAATGACAAACTTCTTCAAGATATTAAGCATATTAATCTTATTTATACAACTAGTTAAGATTTATGAAGCTGTTTTGAACAAAGAGCAGCTTCTGTTTGTGGCCAAAAGAAGCAAGTAGCAGTAAATACGAGTATCAAAGAAGCATGTTGAGAAGCAATAATGAAGTCACAAGCAGATGAAGTATCAAGTTGTTAGTGTATCGACCATCTGCAATGCATGAGTAAAAGATTACATGAAGCTATTACTTAATGGAGAAATTATAAAAGAATGAATGAATTATTAATTAGTCAGGATAAGCTTCTGACTCTACTTGGGTCAGCAATTTTCTTTAGTATCATACCAGAAGACAATTATTAGCATGATCTTTAGTAAATACGCAGAAGTGAATAGAGTTTAGCCAGCAGCTAGAAGCCTAACATATTAGAGACATAGGTTTCCAACTTTCATACACTGCCAGATTACATTTTCATTTTATTTGTATAATCTTCTAAGAGGGTGGTCCATGCAGCCCCAATTAAAGGTTAGTTGAGTTAAGTAAAGATGTGACTTGCTTCACAAATTAAAAAACTAACCTTTTTTTTTTTTTTATATGCAGCAGTATAGGTCTAAAGTCCCTTACCACTTTGTGCAGATGTTGCTGTGGGGTGTGCCGGAAGCTTGGTAGCTGCAATTCCACAAAGTCCAGGAGAAATCAATAAAAAAGTGGGAGGGATCATCCAAAAGGAAAAAGTGGGAGGGGGAAAAGAGGGGGGATGCAGTAAAAAGTGGNCAACTTTCATACACTGCCAGATTACATTTTCATTTTATTTGTATAATCTTCTAAGACGGTCCATGCAGCCCCAATTAAAGGTTAGTTGAGTTAAGTAAAGATGTGACTTGCTTCACAAATTAAAAAACTAACCTTTTTTATTTTATTTTATATGCAGCAGTATAGGTCTAAAGTCCCTTACCACTTTGTGCAGATGTTGCTGTGGGGTGTGCCGGAAGCTTGGTAGCTGCAATTCCACAAAGTCCAGGAGAAATCAATAAAAAAGTGGGAGGGATCATCCAAAAGGAAAAAGTGGGAGGGGGAAAAGAGGGGGGATGCAGTAAAAAGTGGACACAGAACATTGTAAGCAAAAATAGAGTCCATTGACAAAGGAACATTAAACATTTGAGCCATACTTTTATTGCAGGTAGAAGCAGGAACATAAGATTTAGAGGGCCAAGGAGCTGCAATGTTATCATTAAGATCACAATCGAAGCCAATCCCTGAAGTTTTATCATATGTTGCTTCTGAAGGCAGGCTTGGTAAAAGGCAGCTAGACTAAAGAAAGACGGATGAAACAAAGTTAACTTTAAAGAATTCTCAATGAAGAATAAAGAAGGGAATTTCTAGAAGCATTTTAAATGTAACAATTAGATTACTATCAACACCTACACTTTGCAGTATCTTGCATGATATAATTAGTACTAGTAAGCAAATCTTTTGTTTTATAAATAAAATTAAGGAATAAGTGTATACCAGAAGTCATAGTACCTACAACTCTGTTTTTTTTTTTTTTTTGTGGAGCGGCAGGGGAACATGCAATCCATGTTCATACTTATTAACATAAAGAAAGAAGTATCCATTGTAGCAGAAGCTGAAGGTTGCAACGCCAGGAAACTTTTTGCACCTTTAATTTCAAAGAGACTATTTCTCAATTAGCCTATCAGAAAACAAATCTTCTAAGGTAATCAAAGTGAGTAAAAGACTCGTATCCTAGAAGATCAGGAGACGCTAAAAGCAAACCTACACAAAGTAATCAAATCAACAATGCTTGAGATGCAAGCAAGAGATTTGCATGGAACTTCAAACTGAAACCTCCAAGATTATGATGATTAAATAGCTAGAAAACAGCATTTTCAAAATAAAAGCATTACCTTGTGATCCCACTGGCATATCCCATTAGTAAATTCCACCAGCACGAACAATGAATCACAAAAAAAGCACACTTATCAGAATTATTTCTTTCTACCAAGCTGAAATAGGAATGCATTTGCTCATTTAAGTGCTATTGAGTACAACTGACCTGGAAGAGAGAAATCCTTGAGGTTTATTTGACACAGATTATAGACATTGTAGGAGACATTAGCTTTCTGTAACCTCATGCCAAGTGATGCAGCACAATTCAAGGCTTGCAAGTTGGTGAGGAAGCTCTGCTGTTGCAATTGAGACACATAACTCTCCATGGTTTTGCAGCAAGCTGTCTGGTTATTCACATTATTTCCACATTCTTGTAATCATCAATCCTTGTTGAGTGCTCAGGTGGGACAGGGAACCCATACATATTTGACATACCATTTATGGCAATTTTTTCTAGCAGCATATAGTATAGCATTTTGGCAAACTTTGTCAAAACAATCATTGACAGGATCAATTCTTCCTCAAACGACCATAAGTCTTGAAGACTACACAGTGCACTCAAACTCATCAACATTCCTAACAGGTCAAGAGAATTCTGTGAGGTGCTCTGGGAGAAACGAACAGATCTTTTGGAGATTCAGATTTGTCCCTTGACTTTCTAGGATCTTTTCAACACCTGAGAAGCAGTGATGTAGCATAGATACATCATTCATTCAATTTTTGCCATATTAATATTCAGAATTGCTTCCATATCCTAGCATATTGCATAAATCCCCAATGATTCTCACACCCATTTCATGAATTGATGCTTTTCATTGCATGTCTCTCTGGCCGACAAAAAACCAAATAATAAACTCAAAATTTTCCAATGAAAACAGTAGAGAGGTAAAATCAATCCACGAACAGGGAGAGTTGCAGTTGGACTTCAGTAACAATAATAATAAAAATAATCTGTTTAAATCAGTATGCATTTGATTATGAGAAAACTCAGAGTTATGCGGAATTTCTGTTGGGTTTTTTTATGAGAATTTGGGGTGGGGAGTGACTTCCTTGATCTATCATAAGTCTTTTACCCAATACGTGATGCTACCATTTGTAGAATAAAATTTCAGATGGAAACGAAAGAAACATTGAAAAAGAAAAAAGAAGAAGCAAGATATTTTAAATGGGAATGTCATTGAAGTGAAAGATAGTAAACGATACTGGAAATTTAGTAAACGATCTGTTTAATATAGAAGTCTTGTTATTAGTTATGACGTGTTCTTTGAGAGTTATGTAAGAAAAAAACAATAGTTTATTCCGTTGCGATATATATAGTTGGGGTTTGCTAGGGGTTTTCCTAGTAGTGTTCTCCCAGTCTTACGTAGAACATGATTTAAGAAAAAATAAAATTGTGGTACCGTTTTTTTGCTAACGGATTAATTTTTATGAGTTAATAATTAGGTTCTAATGCTTTAAAACTTGTTTTAGAATTCAAAACTAAAACCTATCGGTGGAAGGTTAACCCTTTAGGGATGATATCACCAAAAATGGATTTGATCATCCTAAATTTGATGCTAATGCCTCAATTTTGGTGCTAATGCCTCACAAATTTGGTGCTAATGCCTCAAATTTGGTGCTAATACCTAAAAAAACCGGTGGTGGAGGCCACTACAATTTTATTTTTTCTTAAATCATGTTTTACGTAAGACTGGGAGAACGCCAGGAGAACCTACGGGGAGAACCCCTAGCATTTTCCTATATAGTTTATGATGATATTGAGGTAGAGATAGTAGTGCTTAGTGGGAATTGGGATTTGAAAACGTTATTAATTGATTACATCTTAATTTTTGGGGAAAAATGCAAAATCAGTCCCTGTGGTTTACTTGATTTGCAATTAACTCATTGTTGTATCAAAATGAACTCAAAGATCTCTGAGGTATGCCAAAAAAATAATTTAGTCACTATAGTCAAATTATGTTCACTCACTTAACAAATTCTGATAGCGTGATATGTTAGATCCAATAAAATTGTGATACTTGTCCTATTTAAATCAGTGTCATACTAATTAACAGGATATGTTAAATTAATTGACGGAATTTGACAGTATGGACTAAATTATTTTTTTGGCATATTTCAATGACCTTTGAATTCATTTTGACACCACATAGAGCTAATTGTAAATCAGGTAAACCATAAGAATTAATTTTGCATTTTTTTCCTAATTTTTGTTAGTCAATAATTGGGGAAAACTATTGGAAGTTACTCATTTTTGGACCGGGATTTCTTATAATTGGGGATTTAAAAAAAAAAAAACAAGAGAAATGTTGCACTTTTCCGATTTTTTTTTCTTCTTAAAATTGGTTTCCAAATGATGTGTCACAATCTCATGAATTGGTGACACATTTATCAAAATAAAAAATATCATAAGACAGTGACACATGATTTAAAAACCAACTTTTAAATAATTTTTTTTGAAAGCGTAGCATTTTTCCTAAAAAAATTCTTCTTGCACGTTGCAATTAGACAAAGAATGGGTGGAGGCTTGGTGGGGCGCGCGCCTTCTCTTACCGAAGCAAGTTGTCCAAGCAACGAGCACCTTGTTCGAGTAGGGAGTCCTCTCTCGCAGGAGTTGTAATATATTCTTCGTCCAAGGGCGAAACTACATGGGTTCTCTAAAATTTTTAAAAGGTACACTTGATTTTTTTTTTTTTTAAAAAAAAAAAAAAATTTAAAATATGCCTTCCCATATTTTTTATTTTTTACTTTTGCCACCCCTAAAAACTATAAATACTAGTTTCCCCTCGGTCTTTGTCACTTTCGCTTTAGAAAGGAATTATAAGCAAAGGCAGTTCTCGCAAACGTTTTCTTTTGAAATGTCGTCAATTAACTATTCAATGATGTGACAATTTCTAATATTTTTAAAAGAATCCTAATCATGAAATAACTCCTTTCTATTTCAAATGAATTAAAGTGAGCATATATGTTCCTTCAATTGATTGAGAATAACCAAACAATTGTCGAATGAATTAAATTCAAATGGATATAAAACATAACATATATTGATATAAAATTACAATCTGTTTGGCCAACTCATGGTTTCTATAAAGTCAACTGGGACATTGCTATATCTTCGGACAGAAAACGTACGGGAGTTGTTGTGATCATTCGGGATGATAGGCCAGGGGACTAGTCACTGCGGCAAAAAGCAAGACTATTTCTGCCGTTAACAGTGGGTTCTCCAGTAGGTGCAGCCGTGCAGGGTCTATCTATTCTTTCTGCCTAAGCATCGGGGTCCCTCTTACTCCTCGCCTTGTCCTTCTTCGTGTTCGTCTCAGCCTTGCCTTTCTTCAGTATCCTTCAGAAGAACACGAGGCACAGAAAGCAAATGTGAGATCGAAAACTAAGAAAGAAAAATCGAAGCACAATGATAATCAGAAAGCAGAGCGAGCAATCGCAATTCGCAAAGAAAATGACACGAAAAGACGAGATTGAATCGTAACAAAAATAATTTATTGAAAAAGCAGATTTAAACACGAACACAAAAAGCTTAAACAAAACGATTTGACGAAGCAGAGAAGAGTCAGAGTTTTATGAGTATACTAACAACGAAGCGGACGAACATAATGCGAGAATTTAAAATCTAAAGGGAAAACACTGAGAGAAAAAGCTTAATCGGAGCGTAGAGATGCAAAGCAGAAGCACATTCACAGCAGCGAAACATAATCGGAGCAAAAACGCACTCTCTCGAAGCATAAAAACACACACACACACAGCACAACACGAATTTCAAAAGGAAAACGGAGCAATTCACGAAGTTACAAAGCCGAAAAGCAGTTCACGAAGCCAAAAATCATAGAAAGACAGCAAACACACAGTTACAAAGACATAGGAGGCATTTACAGGGCGAAACGATTTTCAGAAACGAATACACAGAGAAAGCAGTTAAGAGCTTACCCGGCGTTAGGCATCTTGTGAGCAATCGCAGCGGTTTTAGGAGCTCTCATGGTGTCCTTTTTTGGGAAACTGAAAGAGACTTTTACGGTGTGTGAGTGAAAACAAGAAGAAAGGTATTTATAGGGAGTGGGCGTTGAAATGAAATGGAAATGTACATGAAATGAATGTCAAATTCAGATTCGAATTTGGTATTTTAGCGGGAAGGCGTAAACAACGATACTCGCGCGGCTGTAGAAATAAAAGAACCTGGCAGATATGGGTTGACACGTGTCGCGGGAGGTAATATCGTCCCTTGTTTGGACGCGTTTGTGAATCTCTGCGAGTATGTGTATGATTGAGTCTGTGTAGAGGCAGTTTTTGGGCACTCGCTACTGTGTGAAACCGTTTAGAGGTTCGGTGCGTGCAAAGGGCGTGAGCGTGGGGTGGCTCCCTTAAAATTCTTTTACGTGCCAGTAGTTCATTTTAAACGGTGTCGTTATATTTATCTAACAAGCCATCCCAGATTCCCAGAGTTTAGTTTTTCGTCCAGCACTTAGGCCAAATCATTCTTACTTAGAATTAAATATTTCCAGAATTTTTATGGCTAAAGTATAGCTTAATTTGATCCTTTCAACTAGGGTTAGGATCGATTTTCTTTTTTTTATGATTTTTTTTTTAGTACAACAGAAGAAACTATAAACAGTAACAACAACAACAAAAAAAAAGAAAAAGAAAAAGAAAATAACCAAATATAAGCAAGTCAACCATAACACCTAATTTAGACAAACAACTAGCAACTGATCACTTCGTACGCCAAGAAAAACCAAGTAGGTGAAAGTTGAGTGAGAATGCAAGTAAGGAAGAATGTGGCCCAATATGATGGGTATAACATTGGGGAGTAAGAGAATCTCATTTAACACTTAATGGAAATGCAATCAGGGAAGGATGCGGCCCAAAGTGATGAATACAACCAATCTCGATTAAAAGAACACAATGGATGTGAGATCTCCTTCAACGACGATGAGTTTGAAGCCCAAAAAAATCCGGATAGGGAGAGACTTAGATTTGGATATGAGAAAACAACAACAATATAACTACATAGAAAAAAGAAAAAGAAAAAGAAAAACGCATAAATAAAATATCAAACCCATATATCTTTATAAATTATAAGTCTTCAGGTGAGATATTGAGATATCACATGCATTNAAACGGAGCCTTAATGGAAATGCAATCAGGGAAGGATGCGGCCCAAAGTGATGAATACAACCGATCTCGATTAAAAGAACACAATGGATGTGAGATCTCCTTCAACGACGATGAGTTTGAAGCCCAAAAAAATCCGGATAGGGAGAGACTTAGATTTGGATATGAGAAAACAACAACAATATAACTACATAGAAAAAAGAAAAAGAAAAAGAAAAACGCATAAATAAAATATCAAACCCATATATCTTTATAAATTATAAGTCTTCAGGTGAGATATTGAGATATCACATGCATTTGAAATCAATACATTTGAGCTTTATGTATCATCTTAGATGTAACATGATTTTTGAAGGTATCATTAAATTTGAGATGATCATTAATGAATGTTATCAATAATTGACATATAAAATTTTTATTAAATTTAAAATTAAAAAACATAATAAATATCAAGGTGATAAATATTAAATTGGTAAAAGTCTATATATACAAGAATAAATAATATTGATATGATAAAATCTCATCAATTCTTTTTTAAATTTAAATTTTGAGGAAATAATATTCTAGACAGAAATAATATATATGAACAAAAAAAAAGTCAAACTTTCCTTCCATGTGTCACATATACCAATATATCATATCAGAGATATGAGCATATGGCACCATCAAAACCTTATTTTTTTATGATACAATTGGCAAATACAAAAGATAGCATACATGATAAATTTTTTTTTTTTTTAAAAAAAAAGACAGTAGACATGCCTAGCAAATAGTGGGAGAACTTAATCAATGTTCTTCACAAAGGATGGAAAATACTAATGAATTATCTTAATCACCACAACGTGGCACCACCATCATCATCGCCACACGTACCACCGTTGCTGCCGTTGCCACTATTATCTCATTTTTTTCAACAACTGATAGTGCCACCTTCGTCACCGCCACAACCGCCGCCACCGCCACCGCCACCACCACCGCCACAGCCACCGCCACCACCGCAGCAGCCACCACCACCGTCACCACCACCATCACCGCCACCACCGCCATCACCGCCATGGTGGTGACGGCCAGCACAATGCCTATTGCGACGTTTTCGAGAGTTATCATCAGCACAAGCAAAGATGAGCATGGATATAATTGAGAGGGACATGATGATCATGCTGAGCAAAAGTAGGCCACCCGAGCTCTCCAACGCAATACCTGCATCATCGACATGGGCACCGACTAGAGGGCCAAAATCTCTCGCCATTAGTGGGATTTCGTTCTCTTGCTTAGCGTGGAAGTCTAACCAATTTTTTTTTTGAAGAAGGAAGTTAATTTAATCAGTTAATTAATATATATAAACTTTCTACGATTTCAAATGCCAACAGTATGTGCCCCAACGGTCTTCAGGTCTAAAAACGTGAAGTACTTGACAATATATATATCAAGGTGAGTTGATTATCAAACAGGTAGGAAGCTTCCCTCCCAGATTCTTCATTGAACGACCAAGCTTTTCTAACCTGCGTTAGGTAAGCTTGATGTCGGCATGCATTACGTGGATGTGCATAAATTTGTTCTCCAAAATGGATCTTTGATTCATCAGCTGATCAAGATAAGAAGTGAAGACGTGCATGCACAAGACGGCATTCTATCAAATACATAATACTGTATTGAAGAACAAACTGGGAAAAGAAATGAAGAACAGAAAACAGAGAAATGAAGAAGAAAGCTTAAGAAGATTGAATGAAATGGAAGAGAGAAACTTGTGATATTCTCTGTATATTCAACCTTGAATTATTACAAAGACTGAATCCAACTTATATACTTGGTTACAATGATAACAAAACTCATCAAACTAACTAAATCAAGTTACAACTAAAAACTAACTGAAAGATAAGTTAGTTTAGAAGTCAGCTTGTAAGCTTTCTTAATACACACTTGTAGAATCCAACTAACTGAATAATTGAAGGTTAGTTTGCTCAATACTCCCCCTCAAGATGGACTGTAGATATCTGTTATAGACATCTTGGAAAGCAGCCGAGAGAAATCTTTAAAACCAAGAGGTTTTGTGAAGATGTCGGCTAGTTGGTTCTGAGAAGACACATGTAATGTTTTAAGAAGACCAAGTTGGATCTTTTCACGAACTAAGTGGCAATCAATCTCTATATGCTTTGTCCTTTCATGAAAAACTGGATTTGCTGCTATGTGTAAAGCAGACTTACTATCACAAAACAGCAGTGCAGCCTGTTGGTGAGGTACATGAAAATCATTAAGTAAAGAAGAAAGCCACACNGTGCGCCCTTGTCATCCTCATTGCTGATAAGTTCCATGCATTTTTCAATTTTCAGAACATCAAGCGCGGTGAGATGTTGAAACAGTGGGGATATGGATATTCGCAGTTTACGACACTTGAGAATCCTCAAACTCTAAAGAGAAGTGAGATTTGGCAGCCACTCCTCTGGCAGAGATTCAAGTTCCTCTAATCCCCAAAGACCAAGAAACCTCAATTTGGAGAGATCGGAAAAAGGGGAGAAAGGCGAGTGTGTTGTTTGGCTCCCTGATGGTATAAGTGGTACTAGAGACATGATCGGGCAATTCCAAATTTCTAGACCAGAAAGGCATGGAAATGACGGAAATAATGGAAGATGATGGTGTTGATCATGCCCTGCTTTTCTTTTCTTCGTCTTCTTCACTGTGGCGTGCTTCAACGACGCCATCTTGACCTGCGCACAGACTCTATCAGAGATCCAACCCTTAGAAGAAATCCTAGCCAGTAGACTAAACTACCGCAGGTAAGCCCATTAATCCGTATCATCCTAAATGTAACTTGACATTTGAAATTCCTATTATTATTATTATTTTTTGAATAGCATTTGCATTGTATTTATTTCAATCGTTGCAAAGCAGAAATCTCCGCTTGCAAAATATCACGTATACAATCCGGTGGGTTATAGAGCCATGTACACCATATCCATAGTTTCATGCCTAGCCAAACTAGCCAGAGCATGGGCCACCTTATTTCCCATCTCTACGTGTATATCTCATTTCCCAAACAGGAATAGACCTCAAAGAAAACCGAATATCCTCTGTAAGTTGGCCCCTACCACTCTCGTCAGGTTCTCCAGAGTTCACGGCAACAAGGACATTTTTAGCATCTCCCTCCAATTGAACTCGCCTTATCCCCATTTCAATGCACAGTTGAGCGGCCATAAGAGCAGCCACGGTTTCCGCTGCCTGTGGGATCCAGAAAACCATGGCCAGTCTGACTTTTCGAAGCCCACATCTTCTCATGTTGATCATGAATAACTATCCTAAATCCCACGCTTCCCTTCTGTCTGTCAACCCCGGCGTCCCAATTTGCCTTGAAACCATCCATGGGGAGGTGCCATCCATGTACTATCAGTGGGTTCTCCAGTAGGTGCAGGGTCTATCTATTCTTTCTGCCTAAGCATCGGGGTCCTTCTTACTCCTCGCCTTGTCCTTCTTCGTGTTCGTCTCAGCCTTGCCTTTCTTCAGTATCGATCCTTCAGAAGTACACGAGGCACAGAAAGCAAATGTGAGATCGAAAACTAAGAAAGAAAAATCGAAGCACAATGATAATCAGAAAGCAGAGAGAGCAATCGCAATTCGCAAAGAAAATGACACGAAAAGACGAGATTGAATCGCAACAAAAATAATTGATTGAAAAAGCAGATTTAAACACGAACACAAAAAGCTTAAACAAAACGATTTGACGAAACGGAGAAGAGTCAGAGTTTTATGAGTATACTAACAACGAAGCGGACGAACATAATGCGAGAATTTAAAATCTAAAGAGAAAACACGGAGACAAAAAGCTTAATCGGAGCGTAGAGATACAAAGCAGAAGCACATTCACAGCAGCGAAGCATAATCGGAGCAAAAACGCACTCTCTCGAAGCTTAAAAAAAAACACACACACACAGCACAACTCGACTTTCAAAAGGAAAACGGAGCAATTCACGAAGTTACAAAGCCGAAAAGCAATTCACGAAGCAAAAAATCATAGAAACACAGGAAACACACAGTTACAAAGACATAGGAGGCATTTACAGGGCGAAACGATTTTCAGAAACGAATACACAGAGAGCTAAATCATAACGTAGAGTTATGCAGCAGAGAAAGCAGTTAAGAGCTTACCCGGTGTTAGGCATCTTGTGAGCAATCGCAGCGGTTTTAGGAGCTCTCATGGTGTGCTTTTTTGGGAAACTGAAACAGACTTTTACTGTGTGTGAGTGAAAACAAGAAGAAAGGTATTTATAGGGAGTGGGTGTTGAAATGAAATGGAAATGTACATGAAATGAATGTCAAATTCAGATTCGAATTTGGTATTTTAGCGGGAAGGCATAAACAACGATATTCGCGCGGCTGTAGAAATAAGAGAACCTGGCTGATATGGGTTGACACGTGTCGCGGGAGGTAATATCGTCCCTTGTTTGGACCGCGTTTGTGAATCTCTGCGAGTATGCGTATGATTTGGTCTGTGTAGAGGCAGTTTTTGGGCACTCGCTAGTCGCTACTGTGTGAAACCGTCTAGAGGCTCGGTGCGTGCAAAGGGCGTGAGCGTTGGGGTGGCTCCTCTGCGGTGACTTCTTCTACAATTCCGCCAATTTACCCTTAAAATTATTTTATAGGGGTGAAATTTAAAACCGCCTAACCGCATCCGCTAACCGCTAACCGCTAACCGTACTAACCGCTAACCGCTAACCGCTATCCGCACTAACCGCTAACCGCTTTGAAAGCGGTTAGTAAAAACCGCTAACCGCCTAGGCGGTTAGCGGTTAGCGGTTAGTGGATTTTGAAAAACCGCCTAACCGCTAACCGTTAACCGCTAACCGCCTTTTTTAAAATATAATATATATTTATATTATATATATATTTCATATAATAAATAACAATAAGTTATTGTAGCCTAGTGGTTATTATGCACCTATTTTACTCAGGAGTCCCGATTTCGATTCCCCCCACCTTATTTTTATTATTTATATAATATAGAAGTGCAAAACGACGTAGTTTTGCACTTCTATATATTCATTTCTTCCTAACCAAAAACGATAATTTTGTTGTAATTTTATTTGTATGTTATATGTTGTAGAAGGTGAACAACCAAATTTTGGTATAATGGTCCAACATATAATGCTCACTTTAAACCAACAATTTTTAATGCTAAAATGACCATGATAGAGGAAAAAAAATGTTTAAAGTAAGCCCAAAACCGGCAAAAAAAAAAAACCCAATAAAAAGCCNTTCTTTTCAAATCGTTAAGGGTATTTGGGTCTTATTGAAAATTTTATAGGGGTAATTTCATCATTTTGCTAGCATTGGGGGGTACATTGTCATTGTTTTGGTAATTTGTGGGATAAATTATCGTAATTGATAGTTTGTAGGGTAGATTGTCATTGTGGTGGTAGTTTAAGGGGGTTAAGTGGACTTTACCCTTAATTTTTCGTCCAGCACTTAGGCCAAATCTTTTTTTTTTTTTTTTGACATGTCCACGCAATGGTAGGGGGAGGAGGGATTCAAACTTGTGACATCTGTTTTGTAAAACGTGATTCACAGCCGATTAAACTACCTCTTTGAGACAGGCCAAATCATTCTTACTTACTCTATCTTAACGTAAATGAAGTTTATGAACTGTATGCGTTTTTAATAAACAAAACAAATATACAAAATTTATTACAAAACAAATATAACAATTTTAATTAAAAAAAAAAAAAAAGATATATACAACGCACATTATACCAAGCAAAATTGACTTAATGCAATTTCCTCCTCTTTTTTATTTTCTTTTCTTTTCTTTCTCCCTAATCAATGCAATTTCCTCTTAATTAAATATTTCCGGGATTTTTTTTGGCTAAAGTGTAGCTTAATTTGATCCTTTCAATTAGGGTTAGGATCGATTTTTTTCTCTTTTTTTTTTTTTTTTTTTTTTCGGTACAACAGAAGAAACTATAAACAGTAACAACAACCAGAAAATAAAAAACATAACCAAATATAAGCAACTCAACCGAAACACCTAATTTAGACATACAGCTAGCAACTAAGGAAGAATGTGACCCAATATGATGGATATAACCTTCGAGAGTAAGAGAACCCCATGTAACTTAATGGGAATGCAATTAGAGAAGGATGTGGCCTAAAATGATGAATACGAACAACCATCTCGATTAAAAGAACACAATGGATGTGAGATCTCCTTCAAAGACGATGAGTTTGAAGCCAAAAAATGGGGATAGGGAAAGACTTAGATTTGGATATGAGAAAACAACAACAATATAACTACATAGAAAAAAGGAAAAAAAAAAAAACGCATAAATAAAATATCAAACCCATATATCTTTATAAATTATAAGTCTTCAGGTGAGATATTGAGATATCCTGCATTTGAAATCAATACATTTGAGCTTTATGCATCATCCTAGACTTTTGAAATTACCATTAAATTTGAGATGATCATTAAAGAATGTTATCAATAATTAACAATGACATATAAAATTTTATTAAATTTAAAATTAAAAAACATAATAAATATCAAGGTGATAAATATTAAATTGGTAAAAGTCTGTATATACAAGAATAAATAATATTGATATGATAAAATCTCACTAATTCTTTTTTAAATTTAAATTTCGAGGAAATAATATTCTAGACAGAAATAATATATACAAACAAGTAAAAGTCAAATGCATATACCAATATGCCATATCCGAGATAAGAGCATATGGCACCATCAAAACCTTATTTTTTATGATACAAATGGCAAATACAAAAGTCCGCATACATGCTAAAAAAAAAAAAACAAAACAAAACAATAGACATGCGTAGCAAATAGTGGGAGAACTTGAACAGTTTTCTTCACAAAGGATGGAAAATACTAATGAATTATCTTAAGCGCCACAACATGGCAGCCACCATCTTCATCGCCACAGGTACCACCGCTGTTGCCATTGTCGCTGTTATCTCATTTTTTTTAACAACCGCTACCACCACAATTGCTGCAGACAGTGTTGCAGCCACCGCTAATAGGGCCAGGGCCACCATTTTTGCTTTGGCTTTTGTGAGGTTTTCCAGAGTTATCATCGCCACAAGCAAAGATGAGCATGGATATAATTGAGAGGGACATGATGATTATGCCGAGCAAAAGTAGGCCACCCGAACTCTCCAACGTGATACCTGCATCATCAACATGGGCACCAACTAGAACGCCAAAATCTCTCGCCATTAGCAGGTTTCGTTCTCTTGCTTAGTGTTGAAGTTTAACCATTTTTGTGTGTGTGTGTGTGTGTGTTTTTTTTTAAGGAAGTTTAATAAGTTAATATATATAATTTCTAAGATTTCATATGCCAACAGTATGTGCCTCAACGGTCTTATTCTTCATTGAACTTTTCTTCATGTAAGACTTATCCACATGGCTTGAATTTTCCGAGGACTTGCCTGGATTATTTGCTGAGAGGAAGAGAGATATGATGGCATTATGTGGATGTACGTAATTTACTGGGAATTGAAGATAGTGATGGTCAACAATTTATTTGAGCAAGTTGCAAGGAGCTAGCGTGTTCTCTTAAGTATTCTCTGAAATAGATCTTTAAGTAGGCTACGATCATTAATATATCAGCTGAAGATAAGAGGTAAAGACTTGCAGAACACTGCCAAGTGCCTAATACGGCCACTACGAGTTCGTAGTCACGATGTTTAAGTTGATTAAGGACTTTTTGTCGTTAATATATATAGACGAAAAGCATTTTTTAAGGGTCCAGAAAGCTTAAAAATAGTCAAAACGCACTTTTAACAAAAGCTTAAAAATAAAGCTTTTATAAAAAAAGGTTTTTCGACTTAAAAACTCTATTTTTCAAATGCAATCCCAAATAAGCTCTAATACACTAATTGACTTTATAGATGCTTCGTAACTACTTGGATTGGTTTGTAGTTGTGTTCATAACTTCATTCATGACCACATCAATATGGTTTAAGGCTCTTACTCAACCAATTGTCAAGATTAACGCAAGGACCAATTAGGATTAGGATAAATTTTAATATATATAGCTTTGATCCCTTCAATTTGGATTCATTAGGATCAAATTTTTTTTTTTCTTTAAAATTTAAAAAAGATTCAATTTAATTCTTGAATAATTCGAAAACGAAACAGTACGGTCTTTTCACCCATAAGCTGTCAATTAAATTACACACAAAATTAAGGAAAGATTGACATGATATATATGGCTCATAAAGACATAGAAAATGCCATCGAGAGAAAGAAAAGGGGAAATCAAGTCACCAATCTTCAAATTTTTTTGTTTTTATTTTTTCATCATTTTGACATACCAATATACCATATCTGAGCATATATATGGCACCATCAAGACCTTATTTTTTATGATACAAATGCAAATGGCAAATAGAAACGGTAGGCACAAAAAAAAAAAAATAATAAAAAATAATAATAAAAATAAATGGAGATGGAAATTAATAATGAATTATTGTTCTTTCTTTTTTTCAACAACCACCGCCGCAACAACCACCACCGCCACCGCCTTCACCACCACCACAACCATCACCACCTCCACATGGACAACATCCACAATTGATACATTCAATATCGCTGCATCTGGAAGCGGCATCACCTATCTTCTTGTGACGTTTTCCAGAGTTATCATCACCACAAGCAAAGATAAGCATCGATATAATTGAGAGGGACATGATGATCATGCCGAGCAAAAGTAGACCACATGAGCTCTCCAACGCAATGCCTGGATCATCGACATGGGCCCCAACTAGAGGGCCAAAATCTCTCGCCATTAGTAGGATTTCGTTCTCTTGCTTAGCGTGGAAATTTAACCAATTTTTTTGAAGAAGGAATTTAATCAGTTAATACATATACTTTCTACGATTTCATATGTCAACAGTATGTGCCCCAACGGTCTTCAAGTTTAAAAACGTGTACTTGAAAATCAAGGTGTTTGATTGAAATTCTTGAAATATATGACTTGATCAAACAGATAGGAAGT
Organism: Carpinus fangiana; assembly: GCA_006937295.1. Lineage (NCBI taxonomy): Eukaryota > Viridiplantae > Streptophyta > Magnoliopsida > Fagales > Betulaceae > Carpinus > Carpinus fangiana. The sequence goes on along the minus strand of CM017326.1, from coordinate 2,800,312 downwards.
TTCCCTCCCATATTCTTCGTTGAACTTTTCACGTAAGAGCTTAAAATGCACACGGCTGATCAGGTGATTATATATATATATGGCATACTATGCGGATGTGCATGGATAATTGAGATAGGGGAGAGTGCTAGTCAAACAATATTTTATTTGACCAGTTGCAAAGAGCTAGCTTGTTCTCCAAAATAGATCTTTGATTAAGCTATGCATATATGCAGAAGACGGCATTGATCGATCAGTACTATGTACGGCTAATACGATTTCATAGTCATGCCGTTCAAGTTGACTAATGAACCAACAGTCTTTATAGACTTGATGAACAAAGTGTTTCGTAATTATTTGGATCGGTTCGTAGTTGTGTTCATTGACCACGTCATGGTTTACTCAACCAATCATCAACAACACAAGGACCAATTAGGATTAGGATAATTTTATTTTTTCATCATTTCGACTTCAGGATCTCAGTTTTTAATTTGATAAATTAATTTAATACATGAATTAATTCGAGACCCTTGTTAGATTTTTGGCCAAATGGGTATAATAAAAATAGAAAGAAAAAAAAATTAAAATTTTAAAAAATTGTGCAATAGCACGTAATTGTAATCTATCTAATAGAAAAGGATCCCAGAAAATTTAGTTTACTTTCTGGGATCCCTGCCTAGCAGCTAGCTACAAGATATATAATTTTGGCAAAACGCTGTTCATCATGCTAACTAAATATCCAGCCGGCCGGGTTGAGGCTGCACGTACAAATCAAGATCAGGTTCCAAATCTTGTTTCAGTTCATGGAAGTGTGTGGTTCCTTCTTTTCCTCCCACTTGTTCAACCTTTTGGTAGCTTCTTCCACCTGCAGTTTAATATAAAATTTCATTTCATATAAACAAGAAAAAAAATAGCATCTCACTAATATATATGTATGTAGCATTCTGTGCCATCAATCCCTTTTGTAGGCAGGATCTGTCGTTGAGCATTGCTTATAATTATAAAATATTTTTCTCAAATATATATATGGACACCAATCAAATCACCATCACAATCTTTTTGGTTGCCTATTGTTGTATATGGATTAGGATTGGTTGTAATTTTTTTTTTTTGGATTGTAGGTTGCTCAATTGCAATTGTGAGAAGCTTTTGATGGCTCCATCGGGGGAATAAAATCCTCTCAATCCAAAATGGATTGAAGAATATCCAGTTCATGACTAGGATTTCTTTTTAAAAATTTTACAGCCACAAATAAGACACCTGTCCCACTAACTAAAAATAATAATAAAATATTATTTTATATTAAAAATAAAATAAAAATAGAGGGGTGGTCCGGCCACCCCCAATGGCAAAAAAAAAAAAAAAANACAATCATCATCGTACAACACAATTATGACCAATTAGGATTAGGATAAATTTTTGGCTAAAATATATATAGCTTTGAAGTTTGATCCCTTCAATTTGGATTGATTAGGATCAAATTTTTTTTCTTCAAAAATTTTAAAAGGATTCAATTTAATTCTTGAATAATTTGAAAATGAAACAGTACGGTCTCTTCATCCATAAGCTGCCAATTAAATTACACGCAAAATTAAGCTTAGATTGCCATGTCCTAAAGATTTCCTATAAATAGCCTCCATCAGCAACACATTTTTCATTAATAAATGATATATTCCTATCTCTCTCCCTCTCTCTCTCTCTCTCTCTCTCGTAGTGAGAGTGAATCGCGAGAAATATATATTTTAGTAATAAACTTTGGAACTACCTCAAAATGAGAGTACTAGGTATTGTTAAAGATACTCTCGAAAAAGATGGCTCATATTGAAAATATCAGTAATTCTTATACTTATTGAGACTGTGAACTCATTAATCCGCCTATGTAAATATGGTAACACCACAATTACATAGATGTTGATGCAGATATAGAAGAAGGTGAAGATGATCTATATGCCTGCCTAGGTTATTATGGATAAGGTTTTCTGGTGCCTTAGTTTGTTGTAGAATATTATGAAGATGTTTTCTCAAAAAAATAAAAAAATAATGAAGATGTCTATCTTTTGAAATGTATCTATAGTTAGACATGTTCTAGGTACTTTTGGTGTACACTTACTGATGTGTTGTCTGTGGCACTTTTGACGAGTGTGTTTTCTTATCATGCAAAGCATAATGTTAAAATCGATCTGTTTAATATAGAAGTCTTGTTATCAATTATAATGTGTTCTCTGAGAGTTATGTAAGAAAAAAAAACAATAGTTTATTCCGCTGCAATATTTATAGTTTCTGATGATATGGAGGTAGAGATAATAATGCTTAGTGGGAATTAGGGATTTCCACTTTCACCTTTCATTAAGTAAAGTCGGGGTGCTACAAATATGAATGGTAAGATATTTTCATGGAATGAATATTACAAGGAATTAATGGAAAGGTGAGGTGTGCAATTAATGTACAAAGCTGCCAAAAAGGAAGCCCACAACGTAGAATTAGGAGTAATGCTATAAGTCCCTCTTGTGTCACTTTTGTGTCCCTCCAAGAATGATGTGGCTCTTAAAATCACCATTAAACTTATGATTGATCATTATTGAATTTTGATCAAATGGTAATTTTAAAAACTACATCATTATTAGAAGGGCACAAGAGGGACTTGTAGAATTACTATAGAATTAGGATCATCTCCATTTCATTTGAACTGGAGAATATCGAGTTAATTATAGTGAAGGTTATTTTTGTCCCCTCAAAAAGTGAAAAGAAAAAAATACCCCTTCACTATAATTAGCTGGATATTATCCGGTTCATTTGTACTGGAGAAGATCCTGTTCCCACAACGTAGTTTTGTTCTGTTGACCATCATCAATGTTGAAAACGTTAGTAATTGATTATATCTTAATTTTTGGGGAAAAAATGCAAAATCAATCCCTGTGATTTACTTAATTTGCAATTAACTCGATCATTGTTGTAACAAAATGAACTCAAAGGTTCCTGATATATGACAAAAAAAAAATTTAGTCCCTACACTGAAATTTTGTTCACTGACTTAAAACATTCTGATAGCGTGAAATATTAGATCCAATAAAATTGTAATACTTGTCTTATTTAAATCAGTGTCACACTAATACAATATGTTAAATTAATCGACAAAATTTGACAGTAGGGATTAAATTATTTTTTTGGCATACCTCAAGGACCTTTGAATTCATTTTGATACCACATGGAGCTAATTGTAAATCAAGTAAACTATAAAGACTAATTTTACATTTTTTTCCTAATTTTTGTTAGTCAATAAGTAGGGAAAATTATTGGAAGTTACTCATTTTTGGACCGGGATTTCTTATAATTGGGGATTTTAAAAAAAAAAAAAAACAAGAGAAATGTTGCACTTTTCAATTTTTTTTTTCTTCTTAAAGTTGGTTTTCAAATGATGTGTCATAATCTCACGAGTTGGTGACACATTTCTCAAAATAAAAAATATCATAAGATAGTGACACATTATTTAAAAACCAACTCTTAAATAATTTTTTTTTGAGAGCGTAGCATTTTTCCTGAAAAAATTCTTCCTGCACGTTGCAATTAGACAAAGAATGGGAGGAGGCTTGGTGGGGCCTTCTCTTACCAAAGCAAGTTGTTCAAGCAACGAGCACCTTGTTCGAGTGGGAGCCCTCTCTCGCAGGAGTTGTAATATCTTTGTCCAAAGGCGAAACTACATGGGTTCTCTAAATTTTTTTTAAAATACCCTTAATTTTTTTTAAAAAAAAAATTAAATTAAAATATGCCTTCCCATATTTTATATTTTTTTACTTTTGCCACCCCTAAAAACTATAAATACTAATTTCCCCTCGGTCTTTGTCACTTTCGCTTTAGAAAGGAATTATAAGCAAAGGCAGTTCTCGCAAACGTTTTCTTTTGAAATGTTAATTGTTAATCAACTATATACTCAATGATTTGACAATTTCTAATATTTTTAAAAGAATCCTACTCATGAAATAACTCCTTTCTATTTCAAATGAATTAAAGTGAGCATATATGTTCCTTCAATTGATTGAGAATAACCAAACAATTGTCGAATGAATTAAATTCAAATGGATATAAAACATAACATATATTGATATAAAATTACAATCTGTTTGGCCAACTCATGGTTTCTATAAAGTCAACTGGGACATTGCTATATCTTCGGATAGAAAATGTACGGGAGTTGGTGTGATCATTCGTGATGATAGGGGACTAGTCACTGCGGCAAAAAGCAAGACTATTTCTGCTGTCTCCGATCCAGTTGCGGGGGAGGCACTTGCAGCTAGCTAGCTTTACATGCAGCTGAACTATGCAGAGATTTAGGCATTTTTTAGGTTATTCTGGAAGGGGATTCTGTGGTGGTTACTAAGGCCATTGGAGGGATTGAGCAAAACTTGCTAAGGTTTGGGCAAATCGTGGATGACACCAAAATTAATGGTTTTGAGGTCCTTCCGTCAGTGGAAAATTTGCCATATACGACGAGAGGCAAACGAAGCATGCAGCTCATGGATTGGCGAAGGAGGAGACTGGGAATATTATGGATACAATTAATTTGGATGGAAGAATCCCCTACATGTATCTCAAATATTGTTTCTTTAGAGCTTCATGCTCTTTCTTAATTTGTAAGAGCCTTGGCTCTTGTATTCTTTTTCATCTATGAATGAAGAGTATCTCATTTGTTTTTCAAAAATAAAAAAAAAAATCTTTTGCTTTGTTTACATTTCAATACCTAACTTCTGAATTAATTTTGTTGTTTTTCTTTCAAATTAATTAAGTTGGAAGCATTTTATCCCAAACAAAATTTTTCTTCAAATTTGATTAGAAGAATTTCTTCTGAATTAATTTATTAAATTGAAGCAGCCCAAGCCACCGCTCTATGCACTAAGCCTCGGAAGAAAAGAAAAGAAAAAAATCTCATTTAAACAGTAACACTTTCAACTTCGAACTGGGGTCGGGTTCAAATCGAATTGGACACAAACCAAGCTCCACAGATCCTAACGTCACATGCATATTTAATATNTTTAAATTTGAAATGATCATTAATGAATATCTAATATAATATATAATAGGAGAATGTTAGGCAAGAGAAGCTAAAAACTTGACACGTGGCGTTTAAAATTGGGCAATTAAACTTGACACGTGGCTTGGGCAATTAAAATTAAAACGTGATAATTTTAGACAGGAAGGCATAAAATTGCAACATGTGGCGTTTTAAAATGTTGCCAAGTGTCATTTTAAGTTAAAAATAATCAAAAGTTGTCATGTTTCAAACTTTAACTAAAATATTACTTCCCCTTTCATTAAACGTGATAAAATAACTGTCTTTACAATTTAAAACATCAGAGACTACAACAAACGTACTACAAATATTCAGACAACATAAAACTCACTATCCACCCCTTCAACGCAGAGTAAGGTAATCTTCTGTTTGAATTCAAAATCTGGAGATAATTTTGGATGTGTGTCAATATCTGTTGTAATATTTTGTTTGAATTCAAAATCTGGGAATAATGTTTTAGTTATGCTAAGAATTCAAAATCTGGGGATAAACATGAGATTATTTAATCTGTTTCTTTGTGTTTAAGTTCTCAATATTCCTACAACAATTTTTTTCCCATTTCTTTAAAAAGCTACAACTATCGGCATTTGTTGTTGTTGTAGGGTTTTTTTTTTTTTTTTTTT
>CM017326.1:2401288-2793836 GCA_006937295.1 Carpinus fangiana | reverse complement strand
ATAGAAGGGTTTTTTTTTTTTTCGGTTTTTTTGGCTTCATGCTTGAAACTTTATTTTTTCTTTTAAAAAAAAAGTTTTCTTCCATCATGCTTGATGCTTGAAATTTTCTTTAAAAACAACCCGTGCATTGCACGGGCTACAATCTCGTTATCAATAATTGACATATAAAATTTTATTAAATTAAAAATTAAAAAAACATAATAAATATCAAGGTGATAAATATTAAATTGGTAAAAGTATATACGAGAATAAATAATACTGATATGATAAAATCTCACCAAATCTTTTTTAAATTTAAATTTAGAGGAAATAATATCCTACACAGAGGATCAGGCTTTTATGTTGTAGCATACATGCTGTTAAAAAATTGAATGATGAAGATTTAATTAAAGTAACTGAAGAGTTCAGATTTGTTATAATAATACAAATTTTCTCCTTCATTCATTACTTAATTTATTTATTGGTGTTTATTATGATAAATCTAAACTATTCAATTTATAATAGCATTAAAACTACAGTATACAAACCAAATGGACAAGGATCCTCTTCAGTCCAAAATGAACTGGAAAGCATCCAGTTGATGGTTTGGATCTCTCCTTAGAGATCCTAAGGCCATCAACCTGCCACATGGCACATTAAAAAAATAATATTTTATTATTTTACTTTTAAAAATAAATAAAAAACAAAATAATTAAAAATTAAAAACAAATATACAAAAAAGAAGGGTGGCTGGCCAACCCCATCTTGGCCACAGGGGGGTGGCCGGCCACCACATTTTAGGTTCTGATTTGTTGGCAGAGGAGACTCAACCTCTTGATCCACAACTGAAAGCCGATGAATTTTCCCGTCGAACAAGAACTCCTGAAAGGCCGGTAGGTTCAGGTCGAACCCACGGTGACTCTGGCTGTGGCTCGAGCCACCACCCTCCGAGAAGGTCACGCCACAGTTGGTATTGCTATTATTCCCGCCGTCGTAGTGGCAGGGCTTGTGACCACCCAAGGCCTGCTCGGTCGGGAACGTCTTGTGGTAGATGGTACACTCGTGGGTCCTACGCTCGTGCCGCCGGCGCCGGACGAAGTCGATGGGTTGTTGTTGTCGGTGGCGGCGGCGGCAGCGGTGTTCTCGGAGGAGGCGGACTTGCGGTGACTGGCCTTGTGGCCGCCGAGGTCCTAGTAGGAAGGTAAGGCTTTGTTGCAGACCGTGCACTTGTAGGAGAGCTTCAAGGTCGGTGGCTACGGCGGCGCATCTTGTGAAGATGCGATGACAGATCTGCGGCCGCCGCGGGCAAGCATGATGAGCAGAGGCAAGATACTCTTCCTCTGTAGGTGGTGGATTCTCCACGACACGGGGTCGTTTGGAGCGCTTCCTCTTCGCCCACGGCTCGGCGTACTGGCGCTCCATTTCTTCTTCGTAGTTGACAGGAGTGGCGGCAGTGGGAGAATTCAGAGCTTCCAAGGCCATCTTGGTCGGTGGGAGAACCATAGTAATAAAATGTGGTGGCCGGCCACCCCGTGCGGCCATGATGGGGTGGAGAGCCCTTTTTTTTTATATATATATTTTTTATTATTTATTTTTTTAAAAAAATAAAATATTATTATATTTTTAATGCGACACGTGGCAGGTTGATGGAGCCATCAACCGGCTCCCAATCAAATCCCTAGATAGAACGAAACAAATAAAAGTCAAATTTTGCCAACATGATTTTATTGCAGGGGAACAGATTGAGATATCAAAGTCCAAAGTTTCCTTCCATGTATCACATACGACACACCAATATACCATATCTGACCATATGACACCATCAAAACCTTATTTTTTAGGGAAAAATATAAAATAACCCCCTAAACTACCGATCATTTGTAATTTAGCCCCCTAAAATTTTAATTGGTATAAAGTAGCCCCCAAACTACTAATCCCTTGTAAAATGGCCCCTTCCGTTAGTTGAAACTGTTAAAATAGATGGAAAACCCAAAACGACGTCGTTTTGGGTTTGAAGAGTTACCATAATGCCCTTGTTTGATTAAAAAATGAAATTAAAAAAAAAAATGGGGGAAACAGCGTCGTTTTGCTTGGATTTAACAGAGTCCCTTTCTTCCCCCTTCTTCCCCGTGTTCTTTCCCCTGCAACCCTTCTTCCCCTTCTTCACAAGCCACGCCCAGATTTTACCCCATCTTCGTCGCAGAACCTCTTCCTTCCATCTCCGCCGCTCACTTCGCTGCCAACCTCAGACCTCCAGCCAACGGATTCACAGACCACCAGTGACTGGGTACCCTCTCTCGTTCTCTCTTTGCATATATAGAATCCACGGTTAATTGAAATTTTGATTTGGGCCATCATCTACCTTTTTTTTTTGAGAAAAATTTCATTTATTTATTTGAGGTAGCATGCCGTGAACTTTATTGACCACAGCACAGGGAAAGGAAATTCACTTCTTTGCTAGTCCTCTTCGCCCTCTATACCTTGATGTTAGGATTCTATATATGCAGAGAGAGAGAGAGAGAGAGAGAGAGGAGTACCGATGCAAGTGATATGTGAAGCGAGCGACTGGAGGTCCGAGGTCGGCAGCGAAGCGAGCGACGGGGAAGCGGTTCTGCGACGGCGATGGGGTTCTGTGACGAAGATGGTGTAAATCTGGGCGTGGCTTGTGAAGAAGGGGAAGAATGGTTGCAGGGGAAAGAACACGCGGGGGGGGAGATGAAGGGGAAGAAGGGTTTCCAACAAAACGACGCCGTTTCCCCTATTTTTTTTTAATTTCATTTTTTAATCGAACAAGGGCATTATGGTAACTCTTCAAACCCAAAACGACTTCGTTTTGGGTTTTTCATCCATTTTAACAGTTTCAAGTAACGGAATGGGCCATTTTACAAAGGGTTGATAGTTTAGGAGGTTACTTTATACCAATTAAAACTTTGGGGGGCTAAATTACAAATGACCGGTAGTTTGAGAGGCTATTTTATATTTTTCCCTATTTTTTATGATACAAATAGCAAATACAAACGACAGCATATACATGATCTGAAACAAAAAAAATATAAATATAAATTGGAGAGATGGAAACTAATAATGAATTTTCTTCTTTTTTTTTAGCAACCACCGCCGCCACCACCACCGCCGCCGCAACCGCCACCACCGCCACCGCCGCCACCACCACCACCGCCGCAACCGCCACCACCGCCACCGCCACCGCAACCACCACCACCGCCATCCCCGCCATCACCACCGCCGCCACAAGGCCCACAACAACCACCTCCACCTGGACCACATCCACAATCGCCACAATCACCACAGTCACCACCATTGTTTTTCTTCTTGCGACGTTTTTGAGAGTTATCATCAGCACAAGCAAAGATGAGCATGGATATAATTGAGAGGGACATGATGATCATGACGAGCAAAAGTAGGCCACTCGAGCTCCCCAACACAATACTTGCATCATCGACATGGGCACCAACTAGAGGGCCAAAATCTCTCGCCATTAGTGGGATTTCGTTCTCTTGCTTAGTGTGGAAGTCTAACCAGTTTTTTTTTTTAAGGAAGTTTAATTGGTTAATATATATACTTTCTACGATTTCATATGCCAACAGTATGTGCCCCAACGGTCTTCAAGTCTAAAAACGTGTAGTACTTGACAAGTATCAAGGTATTTGACTGAAATTTCCTGGAAATATATGAGTTGATCATCAAACAGGTAGGAAGTTTCCCTCCCATATTCTTCATTGAACGACCAAGCTTTTCTAACCTGCGTTAGGTAAGCTTGATGTCGGCATGCATTACGTGGATGTGCATAAATTTGTTCTCCAACATAGATCTTTGATTCATCAGCTGATCAAGATAAGAAGTGAAGACGTGCATGCAGAAGACGGCATTCCGTGTCTAGGACGGCGCACTATGAGTTTAGACTTTATAGTCATGCACCGACGGCCGTTATAGACTTGATGAACAAGGTACCTTTTTTTTTTTTGTTTTTGATGACTTGATGAACAAGGTACCTGATGAACAAGGTGTTTCGTAGTTGTGTTCATTGACCACGTCATGGTTTACTCAACCAATCATCAACAACACAAGGACCAATTAGGATTAGGATAATTTTATTTTTTCATCATTTCAACTTCAGGATCTCAGTTTTTAATTTGATAAATTAATTCAATACATGAATTAATTCGAGACCCTTGTTAGATTTTTGGCCAATTGGGTATAATAAAAATAGAAAGAAAAAAAAAATTAAAATTTTAAAAAATTGTGCAATCGCACTTAACTGTAATCTAGCTAATAGAAAACGATCCCAGAAAATTTAGTTAACTTTGTGGGATCCCTGCCTAGCAGCTAGCTACAAGATATATAATTTTGGCAAAACGCTGTTCATCATGCTAGCTATATATCCGGCCGGCCGGGTTGAGGCTTCACGTACAAATCAAGATCAGGTTCCAAATCTTGTTTCAATTCATGAAAGTGTGTGGTTCCTTCTTTTCCTCCCAAGTGTTCAACCTTTTGGTAGCTTCTTCCACCTGCAGTTTAATATAAAATTTCATTTCATGTAAACAAGAAAAAAATAGCATCTCACTAATATATATTTATATAGCATTCTGTGCCATCAATCCTTTTTGTAGGCAGGATCTGTTGTTGAGCATTGCTTATAATTATAAAATATTTTTCTCAAATATATATATATGGACACCAATCAAATCACCATCACAATCTTTTTGGTTGCCTATTGTTGTATATGGATTAGGATTGGTTGTAATTTTTGGTTTGGATTGTAGGTTGCTCAATTGCAATTGTGAGAAGCTTTTGATGGACTCACTTGCTCAAGTACTTAAGGGCTTTATCGGGGGAATAAGATCCTCTCCGGTCCACAATGAATTGGAGAATATTCAGTTTATGGCTAGGATTTATTTTTAAAAATTTTACAGCTACAAATAAGACACATGTCTCACTAACTAAAAATAATAATAAAATATTATTTTATATTAAAAATAAAATAAAATAAAAATAAAGGGGTGGTCCAGCTACCTCCAATGGCCAAATCTTAAAAAAATTAAAAAAAAAAAAAAAAAAAAAANACAAAAAAGTTGAATTTATATCATATCTCATCTCATAAACCGAATATCCTCTGTAAGTTGGTCCCTACCACTCTCGTCAGGTTCACCAGAGTTCACGGCAACAATGGCATTTTTAGCATCTCCCTCCAATTGAACTTGCCTAATCCCCATTTCAATGCAGAGTTGAGCGGCCATAAGAGCAGCCATGGTTTCTGCTGCCTGTGGGATCCAGAAAACCGCATGGCGAGTCTGACTTTTCAAAGCCCAGAACTTCTCATGTTGATCACGAATAACTATCCCAAATCCCACGCTTCCCTTCTGTCTGTCGACTTTGATTTTCCCAAATCAAAGTCCAAAATTTCCTTCCATGTATCACACACCAATATACCATATCAGAGAGATATGAGAATATATGTGGCACCATCTAAACCTTATTTTTATGCTACAAATGGCCAAAAAAAAAAAAAAAAAAACTCAGCAGACATGCCTAGCGGGGTTTCTGTTGAATAATGACTTGCTTTTCACAGTCTTACCGTGGACCCCAAAGATTTATGTTCTCATTTCATTTCCCACTTGCCATTTTGTCTCTCATTCATGAGCTCCTTCTAGAAGCTTTGAAAAATTGGCTTTGATGTTAAAAGGTTGAAGCCATTCTATCCGGTCATTAAGAAAAGGAGGGCGCAGCTTTCTTCAAGAGGCATGGAGCAACATTTATGGGAGGACAGCGACTTTGCTTTATGAGCTCCTCCCATAAGCTTTGAAAAATTGGCTTTGATGTTAAAAGGTTGAAGCCATTCTATCCGGTCATTAAGGTGTTTGGCAATGGATTGGATTGGAGGAAGTTGACTGGTATTGTAGCAGATTTGATTGATGTGAAGAAAAAAGTAAGAATGTTTTGTATTGAAAAGTGAAATTTTTTGTTTTGTAGTGATTTTTTTATTTGAAAAGTGATAAAAAGTGATTGATGTGATATAAAAAAGTAAAAATGTTGAGATTGATTTTGAGAAATTTTTTTTGGGATTTTACAAAGTCCAGTCCACCTCCGGTCCGGGCCTTATGCAAACATAGTCTTAGAAAAGGAGGGCAGCAGCTTTCTTCAAGAGGCATGGAGCAACATTTATGGGAGGACAACACCTTCTTTGACTTTGCTTCATGGAGAAGCACCTTTTTTTTTTTTTTAACATGTCCGCAAAAGAGAGAAAAGAGGGATTCAAACTAGTAATATCCGCTTTATTAAGCGTAATCCTAACCGATTGAGCTATATTTTGGGGATACATGCTTGGCCTTTTATATATAATCATTTTGCTATTTTGGTGACAGAATGAGCAGAAGCTCCATTGTGAGAGTGAGAGGTATTGGGCTTGCAGAAGCTCCTCGTGAGTTAGTTGGAAGAGACATCCAAGAAGTGAGAAATGTAGTAGGAGAAAGACATTTGGTTGCAGTGAAGGCATCCAACACCTTTGTGAGAGATACACCATTTTGTTTATTTATTGATCTCACTTTTGTGTGCTTATTTAAGCTTAGAGTTTTCTCTTTTATATTTAATTCTTTTTTGTTATGAGTGAGATTTGGGTGTATTCGGGCTTTTGGGTTTTGAGTGACTTTTGGTTTATATTTGTACTCCACTTTTGTTAGTAAATTTCTCATTGATCATCTCTGCCAATGGTTGTAAGCTTATTGGACTGAACCAGTTAAATTTTAATGTCTTATGTGGCTGTATTATTTTCTATTTTATACTTTGTTACTTCTCTGGTGATCTTGAAATTTGCATTTGTTGCAACAGTTTTGTTCTCTTGCTTAGCGTGGAAGCTTAACCAGTTTTTTGTTTTTTTTTTTAAAGAAGGAAGTTTAATCAATTTATATATATAATTTCTTAAAATTTAATATGCCAACGGCATGTGCCTCAAAGGTACTCTTCAATTTTAAAAACGTGCAGTTGACATGTAAGAGCTCATATGATATTCACACGGCGGGCTTGAATTTTCCGAACATATGGGAATATCCTTACGTATTTTCCAAGGACTGGCCAGGATTATTTGCTGAGAGAGCGATGTGATGGCATTATGTGGGAATTGAAGATAATGAATTAATGATAGTCAACAATTTATTTGACCCGCTGCAAGGAGCCCCGCGTATTCTCCGAAATAGATCTTTGATTAGGCCACGATCATTAGCCGAAGATAAGAGGTGAATACGTGTAGAAGACGGCCTTAAGTGCCTAGTAAGTACGGCCACTATGAGTTCGTAGTCATGCCGCTCGGGTTGACTAATGCACCAACAGTATTTATAGGTATTTCGTAACCGGTGTTTTTTTAGTGTTATTATAATCATAGGTATATTATTTTAAAAAAAATCAAGTGAAATAAATAAGGGTAAATTTATTTTTTATTTTTTTAAAAAATAATATTTACTTAGAAGGAGAACACTGATTTCTCATAACTACTTGGATTAGTTTATAGTTGTGTTCGTTGGCGACATCATGGTTTACTCAAGTATTATCAACAACACAAGGACCAATTAGGATTAGGATAAATTTTTTATCTGAACTCTTTAATTATTTTAACTAAATATTCATCATTCAATATTTTAATAACAGCATGTAAGCCAGATCCAATATATATAGCTTTGATCCCTTCAATTTGGATTGATTAGGATCAATTTTTTTTTTTCTATAAAATTTAAAAAAGATTAAATTTAATTCTTGAATAATTTGAAAATGAAACAGTACGGTCTTTTCACCCATAAGCTGTCAATTAAATTGCAGACACAATTAAGTAATCATAAAGACATAGAAAATGCCATCCCAGAGAAAGAAAAGGGGAAATCAATTTTTTTTTTTTTTTTNCGCTCGGGTTGACTAATGCACCAGCAGTATTTATAGGTATTTCGTAACCGGTGTTTTTTTAGTGTTATTATAATCATAGGTATATTATTTTTAAAAAAATAAAGTAAAATAAATAAGGGCAAATTTATTTTTTATTTTTTTAGAAAATAATATTTACTTAGAACGAGAAAAACACTGATTTCTCATAACTACTTGGATTAGTTTGTAGTTGTGTTCGTCGGCAACATCATGGTTTACTCAAGCAATTAATTATCAACAACACAAGGACCAATTAGGATTAGGATAAATTTTTTATTTGAACCCTTTAATTATTTTAACTAAATTTTCATCATTCAATTTTTTAACAGCATACATGTTGTTATTTTAATAATAACATGTAAGTTAGATCCAATATATATAGCTTTGATCCCTTCAATTTGGATTGATTAGGATCAATTTTTTTTTTTCTTTAAAATTTAAAAAAGATTAAATTTAATTCTTGAATAATTTGAAAATGAAACAGTACGGTCTTTTCACCCATAAGCTGTCAATTAAATTGCAGACACAATTAAGTAATCATAAAGACATAGAAAATGCCATCCCAGAGAAAGAAAAGGGGAAATCAAGTCACCAATCTTCATTTTTTTTTTTTTTTTTCCATCATTTTGACTTTAGGACCTCAGTTTTTAATTTGATATATTAATTTAAGAAATGAATTCGAGACCTTTGTTAGAAAAAAATTTGTGCAATATAGCACTTGTAATTAATCTAAAAGAAAAGGATCCCAGAAAATTTAGTTTACTTTGTGGGATCCCTGCCTAGCTACAAGATATATAATTTTGGCAAAACGCTGTTGATCATCAGACTAGCTATCCGGCCGGCCGTGTTAGAGGCTGCACGTACAAATCAAGATCAGGTTCCAAATCTTGTTTCAGTTCATGAAAGTGGTTCCTTCTTTTCCTCCCACTTTTTGTTCAACCTTTTGGTAGCTTCTTCCACCTGCAGTTTAATATCAAATTTCATTTCATATAAACAAGAAAGAAATGGCCCCCCCCTATATATATATATATATATATATAGATAATAAATGATAGAAACACAACTTTTTGTAGGCAGGATCTGTTGTTGAGCATTGCTTATAATTATAAAATATTTTTCTCAGATATATGGATTGGACACCAATCAAATCACCATCACAATCTTTTTGGTTGCCTATTGTTGTATGGATAAGGATTGGTAATTTTTTGTTTGGATTGTAGGTTGCACAGCTGAAATATTTGTGAGAAGTGGGCGTCATCAGGGTCTCCCAGTTAGCAATTTATACATTAAATGTAAGAGAATTTTTATGGGATTCATCTATTGGAACTGGGACGGACTGTCTGAGACAGTGAGACCTGTTTGATCAAATGGACCCTATAAAAATTCTCTTACATTTACTGTCTGAATTACTAACAATTATGATAACAAAATTGTTAAAAATCTCTATCCTAAAATCACAATATAAATTTTGCAAAACTCTGCACTATATATAGGGGTGTTAAGTGAGCGAAGCGTTTCGCGAGCAAGCTTGGGCTCGGCTCGCATAAGCTCGGCTCGGGCTCGACTCGAATATTAAATGAAGCACTTCGTGAATACAAATCTTGACTCGAATATTAAACGAAGCAAGCTCGGCTCGACTTGACTAAGCTCGTGAATCAGCTCATATAAGCTCATGTATATATGTATGTATATATTAAAAATTGTAATAATTACTTATAAGTTAAATAAGTATATACATTAAAATTAAATAAGTATATATATATTAAAATAAGTATATATATATTAAAATAAGTTAAATAAGTTAAATTGGACAACTTAGCTCTTACGTGTAATGATGAGGTTCTCTGGCAAGGGGGTTTACCTATTTGAATTGTTGTAAGGCCTTTGGCCCTCTTGTTGTTTGAATGTATGCCTTGTTACCCAACAAAAAAAAAAAAACTTTATTTCTTATGATACAAATGGGAAATACAAAAGACAGCATACATGCTTAATATATATATATATATAGCAAATAGTGTGAGAACTTATACAATGTTCGTCACAAAGGATGGAAAATACTAATGAATTATCTCAACTGCTACAATCGCGGTAGCCCCTATTACCATCGCCACCAGTATCACCGTTGAGGCCACCGTCGCCACTATTATCTCATTTTTTTCAACAACCGCCACCACCACCGCCGCAGCCACCACCACCACCGCCGCAGCCACCACCAACATGGCCACCACCACCGTGGTGACGGCCAACATGATGGCCACCACCACCGATGCTTTGTCTATTGCGAGGTTTTCCAGAGTTATCATCGCCACAAGCAAAGATGAGCATGGATATAATTGAGAGAGACATGATGATCATGCTGAGCAAAAGTAGACCACCCGAGCTCCCCAATGCAATACCTGCATCATCAACATGGGCACCAACTAGAGGGCCAAAATCTCTCACCATTAGTGGGATTTCGTTCTCTTGCTTAGCTTGAAAGTTTAACCAGCTTTTTTGAAGAAGGAAGTTTAATCAGTTAATATATATACTTTCTAAGATTTCAGATGCCAACAGTATGTGCTCCAGCGGTCTTCAAATTTAAAAACGTGTACTTGACAATCAAGGTGTTTGATTGAAATTTAATTCAAATATATGACTTGATCAAACTGGTAGGAAGTTTCCCTCCCATATTCTTCATTGAACTTTTCATATGTATATATATAGGTTGTTTGTTCATCCCAAAACTCAAATCTCACTCAAATTTGTTTTTTAAAATATGCCAGTACAATCGAAGATGCAGACCAAGCTTTTCTAACCTGCGTTGCAAGCTTGATGTAAAGAAAAAGTTGAGAACACCTCCAAGTGCCTATTATGGCGACTACGAGTTCGTAGTCATGCTATTTAAATTGACTAAGGACATGTTTGAGGTGTGCGTTTAATGAGCATAAAAGTACGTTTAATACTTAAAAAGTTAATTTTTTAAAAAAATTGAAAGCGCTTTAAATGTTCAAAGAGCTAAAAAATAGTCAAAACGTACTTTTAGTAAAAGCTTTAAAAAAAAAAAAAAGAAGCTTTTACTAAATTAAAAAACGTTTTTTTTTACTTAAAAGCTCTATTTCTCAAACGTAATCTCAAATAAGATTTAATGCACCAATTGTCTTTATAGGTGCTTTGTAACTACTTGGATTAGTTCGTAGTTGTGTTCAAAACTTCATTCATGACCACATCAATATGGTTTAAGGCTCTTAACCAATTGTCAAGTACGGTCTTTTCTTGAATAATTTGAAAATGAAATAGTACGGTCTTTTCACCCATTTGCTGTTAATTAAATTACACACAAAATTAAGGAAAGATTGACATGATCATATATATGGCTCATAAAGACACAGAAAATTCCATCCAGAGAAAGAAAAGGGGAAATCAAGTCACCAATCTTCAATTTTGTGCAATAGCATTGGTGGGAGGATTAGGGATAGATTACCGAAGGTGATGAATAAGGTCTCATGAGAGACGGAAGGGTCTACAAAGAACTCTAGACAACTAAAAACAAAAGAAAGCGACTTCATGAGAGAGGAGAGGAGACTTCCCTCCTCCAAAATGGAGGGAAAGCGGAAGACTTGCAAGAGAAGTTCTTGCTAGAGAAAAAACTTCTCTTTATAGGGTTAATCTCAACAATTTTGTTTTGTAGGGTTGAGAGGTCACATCTTTATAAATTATAAGTCTTCAGGTGAAATCTTGAGATATCACATGCATTTGAAATGAGCTTTATAATATTACATTGAATAATGCTAAAAAGAAAATTAGAGTCCTCCTTGTATCATCTTAAATGTAATTTGACTTTTAAAATTACAATTAAATTTGAGATGATCATTAATGAATGTTATCCATCACATTGATCAATTAATCATTTGACATATAAAGTTTTATTAAATTTAAAATTAAAGTCCTTAAGAGGTAGCTCAATCGGCTAGGACCACACCTAATGAAGCGAAGGTCACTAGTTCGAATTTCCCCTCCCTCCTCTTGTGCGGACATGTCAAAAAAAATTAAAATTAAAAAACATAATAATTATCAAGGTGATAAATATTAAATTGGTAAAAGTATATATATGAGAATAAGCAAGTAATACAGATATGATAAAATCTCACCAATTCTTTTTTAAATTTAAATTTAGAGGAAACATTCTGCATAGAATATATAGTATATACAAACGAGTAAAAGCCAAATGTCTTATTAGTATTAGCCGCCTTGAATTTTCATTGGCTTAATTGGACTCGAGGGAGCGCCTGTGGTTTCCACTATCTTTTTTTTTAGCGAGCGATTTTCACTGTCTAGGCTTCTTCTATGCAGCTTCCAGTGGGTATTTGCTATTATGATCACGTCCAGGTAGGATAACCACAATTAGTCTCCCCAACCTACCTTTTTGCTAAAAAAAAAAAAAAAGATCAAATGCCTGGAAGAACTTCCTCTGGCGTGCCTGTCATAAACCTATTGCCCACACGGCTACTGGCTGCAAGAAGTATCACGAAAACTAGGTTCTTAGAACCCACTAGCTGCAGCTGAGGCTTTGGCCATGTTTGAAGGAGTGCGGCTTTGAAAGGACCTGGGCGTTCACAGTTTAATGGTGGAAGGTGATGCTCAGGTGGTGGTCAAAGCTATTCAGGCAAGAGAACCGGTTGGTAGCAGGTTCGGCCAGCTTGTGGCCGGATGATACGAGAACTATCNCTATATTCTCTCTAACAGCTTTGGCCATGTTTGAAGGAGTGCGGCTTTGTAAGGACCTGGGCGTTCACAGTTTAATGGGGGAAGGTGATGCTCAGGTGGTGGTCAAAGCTATTCAGGCAAGAGAACCGGTTGGTAGCAGGTTCGGCCAGCTTGTGGCCGGATGATACGAGAACTATCTTGCGTGTCTTTCCTAGGTGGCAGATTGGTTACAGAGTGTTCTGCTCCTTTGTTTTTATTTTTTTGATTGATTCATTATAAGATTGTCACTATTTTCTCAAAAAAATAAAAAAATAAAAGAGTCAAAATTTGCCAACATTTTATTGCAGGGGAAAGATCGAGATATCAAAGTCCAAAGTTTCCTTCCATGTATCACATACGACATACCAATATACAATATCCGAGCATATGGCACTATCAAAACCTTATTTTTTATGATACAAATACAAATGGCAAATACAAACGACAGAATATACATGATCAGAAACAAAAAACAATATATATAAATATAAATTGGAGAGATGGAAAATAATAATGAATTCTCTCCTTCTTTTTTCAACCACCTCCGCCACCGCCACAACCACCACCTCCGCCACAACCACCACCACCTCCGCCACCGCCACAACCACCACCTCCGCCACAACCACCACCACCTCCGCCACAACCGCCACCACCACCGCCAGCACAACCACCGCCGCCACCGCTACCCCTTTTCTTATTGCGAGGTTTTCCAGAGTTGTCATCGCCACAAGCAAAGATGAGCATGGATATAATTGAGAGCGACATGATGATCATGCTGAGCAAAAGTAGGCCACCTGAGCTCTCCAACGCAATACCTGCATCATCAACATGGGCACCAGCTAGAATGCCCAAATCTCTCGCCAATAGTGGGGTTTTTTTTTTTTTTTTTTTGAAGGGGCCATTAGTGGGGTTTTGTTCTCTTGCTTAGCGTGGAAGTTTAACCAGTTTTTTGTTTTTTTTTTAGGAAGTTTAATCAGTTGATATATCCATAAGATTTCATATGCCAACAGTCTTCAAATTTAAAAACATGTACTTGACAATCAAGGTTTTTGATTGAAATTTCCTTCAAATATATGACTTGATCAAACAGGTAGGAAGTTTCCCTCCCACATTCTTCATTGAACTTTTCATTTTTATATATATATATTGTTTGTTCATCCCAAAACGCTATCAAATCTCACTCAAATTTGTTTTTTAAAATATGGCAGTACTATTGAAGATGCAGGCCAAGCTTTTCTAACCTGCGTTGTAAGCTTGATGTAAAGAAAAAATTGAGGACATCCCACTGATAAGGGAATATCGGAAGACTTGTCAGGATTACTTGCTGAGGGAGAGATATGATGGCATTACGTGGATGTGCATAAATTACTGGAAATTGAAGATCATAGTACTGATAGCCAACGATTTATTTGACCAACCGCAAGGAGCTAGCGTGTTCTCCAAAATAGATCTTTGATTCATCAGCTGATCAAGATAAGAAGTGAAGACGTGCATGCAGAAGATCGACGGCATTCCGTATCTATTACGGCCACTATATATGAGTTTATAGTAATGCTGTTCGAGTTGGCTAATGCACCGAGGGTCTTTATAGACTTGATGAACAAGGTGTTTCGTAATTACTTGGATTGGTTCGTATTTGCATGTGTTCATTGACCACGTCATGGTTTACTCAACCAATCATCAACAACACAAGGACCAGTTAGGTTTAGGATTAGGATTAGGATTAGGAATATTGTTAGAATGCTCCGATACCGCATGTTAGGATGGTAGGGAGAAGAGAAGAGCGGAAGAGAGAGAGCGGAAGCGTAAACACACAATAGATTACATTGTATTGTGTTGTGATATATTATAATGGATACAATAGTCTCCTTATATAAGAGAGAGAGAGAGAGAGAGGAGCCTTAGCTCCCAATCTTACCAATGTGGGACAAGCCCCACATATACATTAACATCTCCCCCCTCAAACTCAATGTGTCTAAACATTGAGGTTGGAAAACAAAAGCAAAGGATAAAAATTAAAAATTAAAAAAAAAAAAAAACACATTAAAAAAAAATACATGATTTTTTTTTTTTTTTGGAAGTCCGCCGGAAAAGTTGCCGGAGGTGGCCGGAGTTGGGCGGCTGGTGGCAGTGGATGGCGGATGGCAGCGGCAGCTGGTGACTGGAGATGGCTGGAGGTGGCTGCTAGACCCAAACCATTGGGCTTGAAACTTCTATTGAGAGCCTTATAGGCTAATTGGGCCGGTTAAATGGGCCAAAAGTTGGCCATAACCCATGGACCATAGAATATAGTTAACCCAACAATAATATGAACCAGGTCGAGGATCTGAACTGAAATGAGACCTGCTTGGTTGAGTTGATGGATTGGATTGCTAGATTGGTGGATCTGGGTCTAACCCATTGGATCGGGTCAATGGTTTTTAGATTCGTTTTAAACCTGATTTGAATGGGCCAATTTAAATGGGCCTAAAAGACCGAAACCCCTGAACCGATTGAAGGTCTGACCCACTTGAGAAGATTTAGTTCTAACCCGTTGGATTGGGCCAAAAATATTGGATCCGGATAATATTTGATTTTTTTTTTTGGAACTTGACACGTGTCAGAGGCTAGGGCTGACATGGCGGCTCTCTGGAGGACACGTGGAAGCTGGAGAGTGATGAGGAGCTCCTGGCGCATGTAGTCCACGCGCCAAAGTGTGATGGCTGCAAGGGCGCGTGCGTCTCACACTCCAGTAAGCGCATGGGGTTGGAAGAACGCCTGGCGCGTGTAGTGCACGCGCAAAAGCTTGATGGCTGCATGAAGCGCGTGCATCTCACACGCCAGTAAGCGCGTGGGGTGGGAGGAACGCCTAGCGCATGTGGTGCATGCGCCAAAGCCTGGCGGCTGCATGGGCGCGTGTATCTCACGTGCCAGTAAGCGCGTGGAGCGTGAAATTGACGCGCCAGAAGGTCTAGGGCGCGTGGAAGCGTGAATTTCACGCGCCAGAAGGTGCTAGGGCGCGTGGGAGATGCAACCGGCATGAGGAGGAGCGTGCCACACCATGGCGGCGCATGGGAGCGCATGAGGCGCGTTTGCAAACTGGCAGATCCTTCTGGATGCACGTGTAGGCGCGTGGACGGCGGTGATATCTTCGGATCTGGACTCGGAGCGTCTGATCTGTCGTTTGGGGAGGAGCGTGGTGCACGTGCAATGCTGGAATTGGCTGAACTTGCACAGATCCACCAATCTAGTGCCAAGACACTACTTTTGGTGGTTCTTTTGGACGAGAGGGGTCTCGGTGGCGGTATGATAGGCTCAGGCAAAAGCTGCCGGAGGGATTGGCGGCGCGGTCGGCCGAAGATGGGCGGCCCCCGGAAGGATTGCCGAAGGAAGAGCGGGAATACCGTATTGGCGGCACGATTAGCCGGAGTTGGGCGGCTGTCGGAAGGAACGCCAAAGAAGGAGCGGGAGGATCGCTTTATTGGAGGCCACAAGAAAGATGGCTCTGATACCATGTTAGAATGCTCCGATACCATGTTAGGATGGTAGGGAGAAGCAAGGCCGGCTCAATGCTTTTCGGGGCCTTAGGCGAAACTTCTAAGCAAGGCCTTATATTTTTTAATATTTAAATATTAATTAAAAAAATTAATTAAATAATTTTTTTTAATATTATTATTATATTTAAAATTTTCAATGTATTTTACTGTAACTTCTAATTTTTACAGTAACAAATCTATATTAATGTATCTTGTTGATATATATTTAGGGTTCTTGGTTTCAAACAAACTCACCAAAAAAATTGTCAGAAATCGACAGGGATTGAGCTGAAAATTGTCAAAACTCACCAAACAAAACACATCCGATCGATGAGCGTTTGTGGTTTGATTGAGCTAAAAATTGACATGGATGTTAATGATAAATGAATCTTCATTGTCAACGGTAGAGATTGGATTGGATTCTGACTTCTAAGCATTCTATATCGGAGAGGAAAAAAGAAGAGAAGAAAAGGAAGAAGAGGAAGGAGAGAAACGAGAGAGAGAGAGAGCTTAAATGGGAGAAATGGACTTTGCTGACACTTAGACAGAGGAGAGAGAGAATGACTCTTTATTTTTTTAGATTTGTGTGAGGGAAAAAGACCAAAAAAAAAAAAAAAGGGCTTATTATTTGTTTTTTATTTTTGGATAAATTGGTCTTATTTTACTATGAGCTTATTATATTGAGGCCTTATTTTAGAAGCCTTAAGTTTTTATGGGAAAAAGATTTGGGCCTTATTTAAAAAAATTAGGCCTTAAGTTAAAATAAAATTAAAAATTATTTTGGGCCTTATAAAAAGAAATGGGGGCCTTATTTAAAAAATTTTGGGGCCTTATTAAAAAAAAATTTAGGCCTTATTGCTTGGGGGCTCTAGGCAACTGCCTCAGTTGCCTATACTATTGAGCCGGGCCTGGGGAGAAGAGAAGAGCGGAAGAGAGAGAGCGGAAGTGTAAACACACAATAGACTACATTGTATTGTGTTGTGATATATTATAATTGATACAATAGTCTTCTTATATAAGAGAGAGAGAGGATGAGTCTTAGCTTCCAATCTTATCAATGTAGGACAAGCCCCACATATACATTAACAAGTATAATTTTTTTTTTTCATCATTTCGACTTTAGGATCCCTGTTTTTAATTTGATAAATTAATTTAAGACATGAATTCGAGACCTTTAATAGATTTTTTGCCAAATGGGTATAATAAAAATAGAAAAAAAAAATTTGTGCAATAGCACTTGTAATCTAATAGAAAAGAATCCCAGAAAATTTAGTTACTTTGGGATCCCTACCTAGCTAGCTACGTACAAGATATATAATTTTGGCAAAACGCTGTTGATCATCAGTCTAGCTATCCGGCCGGTCGTGTTGAGGCTGCACGTACAAATCAAGATCAGGTTCCAATTCTTATTTCAGTTCATGAAAGTGGTTCCTTCTTTTCCTCCCACTTGTTCAACCTTTTGGTAGCTTCTTCCACCTGCAATTTAATATAAAATTTCATTTCATATAAACAAGAAAGCTAATGGCCTATCTCTCACACACACACACACACATATATATATATATATATATGGACACCAATCAAATCACCATCACAATCTTTTTTGTTGCTATTGTTGTATGGATTAGGATTGGTGGTAATTTTTTGTTTGGATTGTAGGTTGGGCAACTGCAATATTTGTGAGAATTGGGCTCCATCCGGGTATCTCAATTAGCAATTTAGACAATGAATATGAGAGAATTTTTATGAGATTCATTTATCGGTACTAGGACGGACTATTTGAGATCTGTTTAGTTAAATGAACCCCATAAAAATTGTCATGTCTAAATTACTAACAATTATAACAGCAAAATTGTTTTAAAAATCTCTATCCTAAAATCACAATATATATTTTGCAAAACTTTGCACTATGATAGGCTAAACTTGTTGCATAAATAAACTTATGAATGGGAGAAGGATGTGAAGGGACTATAAATTACCTCTTTATTCCAGTCCGTCCGAAACGTTACCCACATCAAAATGATAGTTTGCGCCACCGTACCGCCAATCATTCCCAGCCATATCCCCTGCAATTAATATACATTATATTATACATACATGCACCACAATCATTCTACACCACATTTTCTCTGCCCTCACTAACAACAGTACAACAACACACCAACTTTCTTTGTCATTTTCCTTTCTGTCAATATTTTGGACAATATTTGACGAGCTGGCTTATGGTCCAAATTAAGAGCTCTTAAAGTCAAGAAAAAGTTGAAGTACCTTAGCACCAAGTTTGAAGTAAAACCCGAGAAGTAAACCCAATGGTACTCCAACCCCATAATAACATGCAATATTTACGTATGCAACAAAAGCTTGCCATCCACACCCAACAGCCACACCTGCAAAATGCCTCACATGTTAGACCTTAATTCTTTCAATAAGTAACAATAATTATGATTATTTCTCCTTAAAATGTCTGGAATGGCCATTTTTCTGTAATAGAATAGCTCTAAAACAATATCCCCAAAAATCATGGGAGTATAGTCACACCACCTCAGACCATCGGGGTGATCTCGACCACCAAATGGCAGCTTGGACCACCCATGTGTGGTGATTGGGGGAAGTGCCGACTAGAACCAAGGGTTCTAATCCAATGTTAGTTTTTGAAATCTGATTTAAATATTTTTTGTATTTTGATAATACTAATTCATATTATCTAGCTAGTAATCATCATTTTAATGTACCAAACGTGCCGTTAATGGGTTTTGGCCTACAATTTGAGGGAAGAGGAAAAGGCCATTTGAATAATCAGTAATTAATGCAATATATACCTGATAAGACGGGTTGGACTCCATTGAGGAGGAGGGTGAGGGCTAGAAGTGGGCAGAGGTCTGAGACAGCGGCGGCCACGGCTTCACCTTGGGTGAAGGCATAGCTTATGACGTCACGCAAAGCAAGCACAATTAAGGCCGCGATTACAGAGATAATGAAAGAGATGACTGTCACCACCACCACTGAAAATGCTGCTGACTTTGGATTTCTTGCTCCAAGTTCATTGCTCACTCTCACGCTGCTTGTCATGAACAAACAAATCATCATACTCTATAACTTATAATATTAACACATAATTAATTGAAGTACGTAGTGGTATATTTAATAATTAACTTTTTATATATTACAAAAATAATTGAAGTAACAAGAAATAAATGAAGTATTAATCCTTCCAGTACTCAAATTTCTATATCATGGTTTAAAATGAAATGTTTATAAATAAAAACTTAAAAAGAAATCTAATTAGTTGTTTACGTTATTTAACCTAAGAAGTTTTATTAATTTTAACCAAAAAAGAAAAAATGACATTTAAATTAGAATAGAGGAGATCTATAATATACTGACCTGGCAGCTGCGTTGAACCCAACGGAGATCATGAAAACCCATCCAGATATTGTTGTGCTGCAATTAGCAACCAATTAAAAGGTTAAAATTAAAAATAAATAAATAAAAGAGCTAAGCAACGTTTTGCTTATTTAAAAAAAAAAAATTGAATTATACATCTTTTTGTTCATGTTTCTTCACTTTCTTTGTAATATTATTGGTTTGTTCATGTTTCTCCAGGACGTGGCTGAACAACCCCTTTAGCTATTTGCAGGGGCGGAAGCAGGCATATGGTTGGGGGGAACATTCGTCCCCCCAAACATTTTGAAAATATAATTATTATTTTTTTTATATATAAATTTATCCTCACAAAATTATATTTTTGCCCCTTTTTAAAAATTTTCTTTTAGTTTTGTCCCTCCAAAATTATATTTTTGCCCCCTTTTAAAATTTTCTTTTAGTTTTGTCCACTCTTTCAGCTTTAAAAATTTGAAAATGCTCCCATTTAATTAGTGACTTTCGGTTTGCAACATTATTTTGGCTTGACTATAGTGTTTAATTATGGGAGTTCCAAGCCACCGAGTGATCTTGTTAGGAGAAAAAGTTCACACTGTATTTTTTTTTAAAAAAAATCCTATAGATCGTTTTTAGTTTATTTTAAAATATAACTTTTGTATGCAATAATAACTTACAATTTACTATGAAATTAAATTTAAGACTTATCTATATTTATTTTAGATAAACATACACATATAGAGAGACACTATATGTATTTATGTATTTATATATTCAAGTACGTTCGTCTCCCCATAATATAAATCCTAGGTCCGCCCCTGGCTATTTGAATTGTTTGTAGCCCCCAAGGCCAATTGATGGTGGCCAAATCACTCATTGCCCAATAGGGAACGACGATAAGGAAGGTGATCACAAGATAGGAGCTTGACGGTAGAAAAGAGGTGGTGGGAGAGTTGAAGAGAGGTGGCGGTGAGGCAATTGTTCTAGGTGAGATGCAAACTTTTTTCTTTTGGTCATTTATTTTAAATAAATGGGCTATATTAAAACTATTGCACCGTAAGTATTGCACGGGATCTTGATCCTATATGTATAATGAGTCTAGATATGTATAATGAGTCAAACCGACTAGACAATGATGATGATGATAAGAAAGAAAGAAAGAAACAAAAGAAAGAAGCTAAAATTCTTAAATGAAAGCTACTTCTCTTACCAAATGGATAGAGAATCGAGAGCCAACTCAGGGTTCTCAAGCAAACCAGCCAGAAGAACAAGAATCTGAAAATACCACGTCTCTAGGCACAGCATCACTGCAGACGCCACTGATAACCTGAAGAACCGCGGCATTCCCGAGAAAGCTTGGACAGAGAAACCTCCCCACGTGTACTTGCACCTCTCACATTTCACTATGTACACAAACTGTGCCACCACTATAATCCACCATGAAAAGCTCAGCACCAACGATGCCCCCAACAAGCCAAGCCCGATCTTGTAAACTGCCACCCAGCTGAGCAAAAGGTGTATCGCTAGAGTGGCTGCTGATATATATGCGCTAGGAGCCACTATGCTTTGAGCTTGCAGAAATTTTTGGATGGGGAAGTTTACTGCATATGCGAAGATTTGAGGGATTAGGCCGTAGACGAAAACTGCGGCGGCGGAAGCAATTTCCGGCGACTGGCCGAGAAATATTAGGATGGGCTTGGAGAAGAAGTAAATGATGCTGAGGAGGAAGCCGGCTACAGTGAGGATGACGGTTGATCTTTGCAAATATATTCCTAGCATTTCGTACTTTTGTGCTCCATATGCTTGCCCACATAGAGTCTCCACAGCACTCCCCATTCCTAACTATATATTATAAACCGTTAAATCACATAAAAAATATTTAATTGATACGAGAGATAGAGGAATGAGAAAGACATAATTTTTATGTACCATGAGGCCGTAGGCAAAGACTTGGATGCCGGTGTTGCCGAGAGAGGCAGCGGCGAGCTCGAGGGTACCGAGGTGGCCGGAAAAGATTTGAGTAGACATGGACATGAGGTAGTTGATCATGTAAACGACAACAGCCGGAGCAGCGAGGTAGAAAAGGAGCTTGAGCTCGATCCATGTAGCGTGTCGGAGACGCAGCAAGAAGGGCAGGGTAGTGTCGGACAATACGCTCTCAAGCTCGCCGCTTGATCGGTGCTTTGCGGTGAATGATTGGGACGACAAAGATGGTGGGTTTGTTTGCAACAGAGGTTGAAGGATGTTATTTTCTGAAGATCCCATGTCGAGTTGGGGAGGAGATATCTGCAAGTGGCGGTGGATCGGAGGAAGAATTTAAAGGAGAGAATGGGTATGGAGGCGGCTGCTTGAGAAGCGTGCAATTGCGGTAGAAGTGACAACTTTTGGCATGTACACCTCTGAAACACAACAACTTAAGCAATTTTGTTACGTAGATTACTAACAATTTAAACAAAAAAAAAATCATATTAAATTGGTTCTAATTTAAATTTTAAACACATATTAATCTATTAAGTTAAGTTGGATTAAGTTCTTTCAACCAAATTTGAAAGGAAAATTTATCTATTTTCTTCGTTATGTGGGAAATTAAAATCTGATGAGATGGATTGAGTAAAAAACAAAAACCATGAATATATATGAATGGTAAGATTTTTTTTTTTTTTTTTGAAGTAAATCATCGGCTCTTCTATTAATCATCAATAGTGGGAAAACATGAGTACATTCCTGAATGGCAAGATATTTCGATGGAATGAATATTACAAGGAATTTAATGGAAATAAAGGTGAGGTGTGGAATTAATGTGAAAGCTGCCAAAAAGGAAACCCACAACCTAGTTTTGTTCTGTTGGCCAAAAACGAACGTACGGGAGCCATCAATGTTGAAAACGTTGTTAATTGATTATTTTATATCTATCTTCATGGTTAATTACCTTCAATTGATTCAGAATAACCAACCAAACCAATTGTCAAATGAATTAAATTCAAATCAATAATGAATTAATTAAGTGTAAAAATAAAGTTTCATAAAAGCTTTAGTTTGGACCTTTCAATTCAATAATTCGATGTCGACCCAGACGCAAAGGAGGCGTCTACTGACTAGTATATGAGACCAGCACACACGTCATATACATTTTGTTAACATTTTCTGAGAGATATCAAAGTCCAAAGTTTCTTTCCATATATAACATAACATAATTGCAATCTGTTTGGCCAACACAGCAGCATTCCATAATGTACAATTATGTACTACATGCCAAATTCAAATTTTCTTTTGCTTTGTTTACATTTCTTTTTTTTTTTTGAAGAAACTTTGTTTACATTTCAATACCTCTAACTTCTGAATTAATTTTTTCTTTTTCTTAATTTATTAAACTGACATCAGCCCAAGCCCCCAAGCCCTCTGCTCTATGCACTAAGTCTCAAAAAAAAAAAAAAAACAAACAAAAATTCTCATTTAAATAGCAACACTTCTAACTTCGAACTGGGGTCGGGTTTAAATTAACCGAGTTACTTACAAACCAAGCTTCACATGGAATGAGATCCTTTCCAGTCCATTTTGGACTAGAGGGTATCCAGTTCATGGTGAGGATCTCTTTAAAGAGATCTAACAACCACAAAGATGCCACATATCTCATTTAATAAAAAAAATTAAAAATATATATCACTTAATATTTAAAAAAAAAATTTAAAAAAATTTGTTGTTCTTGAGATGGCCATTTGGGTGGACGGACCCCCCCCCCCCCCCACCAACCGGCCAAATCAATTTTTTTTACCTTGGCCACCCCCATCCGACCGGTCTGGGGTGGCCGAAGCCACCCCCATGGCCCTTGGGTGTGGATCAACCACCCCCAATGGCCAAATCAATTTTTTCAAAAAAAATTGGTTTGGCCGTTGGGGGTGGCCAATCCACCCCCAAGGGCCATGGGGTGGCGTCAACCACCCCCATCCGACTGGTCTGGGGTGGCTTTGGCCACCCCTATGGCCCTTGGGGGTGTATCAGCCACTCCCAACGCCAAATCAATTTTTTCAAAAAAATTTGTTTGGCCGGTAGGGGGTGGCCGGACCACCCCCAAGGGCCATCTCAAAAACAACAAAAAAAAAAAAAATTATTTTTTATTTTTTTAAATATTAAAAAATATATTTTTTTTTTATTATTTTATTTTTTAAACATATTAAATAATATATTTTTTTTTTAATAAATAGTATATGTGACATCTTTGTGCTTGTTGGATTTCTATAAAAGATCATCATCATAAACTAGATTCCCTACGGTACAAAATGCACCGAAGAGAATCTCATTCCGCTTCACATAGCCTAACATCACATACATTTTTAATGGAATGAACAAAAATTGTCCGTCAGCACAATTATGGTTTTGCAACTTTTTGTATTTTATTTTATTGGTAATGATGTATGCACCAATCGAATTTGAACACGTAATTTCATTCATCACAGGCATCATATAAAGTGATAATGCTATTATTAGGCCCGAACCCAGATGTGACTTTACAACAATTTGACAACCCAACAAGAGAAACAAACATAAAGAATATTAATGATATGATGTCCAAAAACAAAAGAAAAGGCCTAGGTCACTTTGTGATCAGTATGTGGTTCAACC
The DNA here is from genome assembly GCA_006937295.1 of Carpinus fangiana. Taxonomy (NCBI): domain Eukaryota; kingdom Viridiplantae; phylum Streptophyta; class Magnoliopsida; order Fagales; family Betulaceae; genus Carpinus; species Carpinus fangiana. Next base: position 2,769,699 of record CM017326.1, on the reverse strand, counting down.
ATATCTTATGACAAAATTTTCGTTCAAGAAGTACCAATAATAGATTAGGGCTCTTCCCAAGAATTTAAAGATTTGCCTCTTCATTATAAAGAAAATAACAAAGTGAAAGAAAGCAGAGAAAGAAGGAAATATATATAGCACGTGCACAGTGTGCACTAGATAGCAGGAATAAAAATTTATCTTCTTCATTTATATTTCATTATAAAAAACTAAGTGCATGTGATTGCAATTAGCATAACCCCTCTCGGCTCTCTCATTCTCTATATGTATACAAGTAGTCAATATTTATGAAGCTGTTTTGAACAAAGAGCAGCTACTGTTTGTGGCCAAAAGAAGCAAGTAGTAGTGAATACGGATATCAAAGAAGAATGTGGAGAAGCAGTAATGAGGTCACAAGCAGGTGAAGCATCAAGCTGTCAGTGTATCGAACACCAGCAATGTATGAGTGAAACATCTAAGTGAAACTATTACTTAATGGATAAACTATAGAAGATAAGCTTCTGACATTTAATATGTTGAAGTGAATAGAGTTTAGCCGGCCAGCAGCTTCAAGCCTGACATATTAGAGACATAGGTTTCCAACTTTCATATCATTGCCAAATTACATTTTCATTTTATTTGTATAATCACCTAAGAGGATCCATGCAGCCCCGATTTCAATCTAGTGGGGATTAAAGGTTAGTTGAGTTGAGTAAAGATGTGACTTGGTGCACAAATTAGAAAAACTGATGGTTTTTTTACGCAGCAATATAGGTCTAAGTCCCTTACGACTTTGTGCAGATGTTGCTGTGGGGAGTGCTGGAAGGTTGGCAGCTGCAATTCCACAAAGTCCAGGAGAAATCAATAAAAAAGTGGGAGGGAGAAAGAGGGAGGAGGGGGTGCAGTAAAAAGTGGATGCAGAACATTGTAAGCAAAAATAGAGTCAATTGACAAATGAATATTAAACATTTGAGCCATACTTTTATTGCAGGTAGAAGCAGGTACGTAAGATTTAGAGGGCCAAGGAGCTCCAATGTTATCATTAAGATGACAAACGAAGCCGATCCCTGAAGTTTTATCATATATTGCATCCAAAGGCAAGCTTGGTAAAAGGCAGCCGGACTCTAAAGAAAGACGGATGAAACAAGGTTAACTTTACTGAATTCTCACTAAAGAATTAAAGATAGAAATTTTCAGGAGCATTTTAAATGTAACAAACAGATTACTATCAACGCCTACATTTTTCAGTGTCTTCCATGGTATAATAAGGACTAGTAAGCCAATCATTTTTTTATAAATAAAAATTAGGAATAAGTGCATGCCACAACTAATAGTACCTAACTGCATTTCAAGTTTAAGCATGATTTAAACAACTCCTTTTTTTTCTTCTTTTGCAGGGCGGCAGGAGGGAGGGGGTGGAGGGATATTGCAATCACATGCACATATTTATTAGCATAAGTTTCCAATGTATCAGAAGCTGAAGGTAGCAAGGCCGGGAAAGTTTTCGCACCTTTGATTTTCAAAGAGACTATTTCTCATGTAGACTATCAGAAAACCAATCTTATAAGGTAATCAAAGTGAGTAAAAGACACACCCACTAAAAGCAAACCTACACAAAGGAGTGAAATAAAGGCCTCTCCTACAAATCTTGAGATGCAAGCAAGAAAATTACACAGAACATCAAACTGAAACCTCCAAGATTATGATGTTTAAATAGCTAGAAAACAGAATTTTCAAAATAAAAGCAGTACCTTGTGATCCCACTGGCATTCCCATAAGTAAATTCCACCAGCATGAACAATGAATCACAAAAAAAAGCACACATATCAGAATCATTTCTTTCCACCAGGCTGAAATAGGAATGTCTTTGCTCATTTAAGTGGTATAGAATACAACTGACCTTGAAGAGAGAAATCCTTGAGGTTTATATGACACAGATTATAAACATCATCAGAGACATTACCTTTCTGTAACCTCATGCCAAGTGATGCAGCACAATTCAAGGCTTGCAAGTTGGTGAGGAAACTCTGCTGTTGCAATTGAGACACATAACTCTCCATGGCTTTGCAGCAAGCTGTCTGGTTATTTATCACATTTCCACATTCTTTCACAACATTGGTCATGTTGGGAAAAACAAGTGGACAGACTGAACCAAGTAATAAAACAAAATTGAAGATCAGCAAACCAGAGGTAGAATTTAGTATTCGTAATTGATTTTTTGAGATCATAGTGAAAAATCATATCTATGGGAGGTCTTTGTCAGAGTCTTGCCAAATTTTCAAGGCATACATGTTCTTTCTTTATGCTTTTTAATTATTACTTTCATGCTGACCTTCATTTACATTGCAATTTGTTAGTCCTCTAAGAACATTATTTGCTGAAAGAGGAGCAAGTTTACTGGCCTGCCATCAAAAGACAATATTCTTGCAATCATCAATCCAGTACTCAGGTGAGACAGGGAATCCATCCTTGTTTAACATACCATTTAGGGCAATTTTTCTAGCGGCATCTAGTATAGCATTTTCGCAAACTTGTTCACAACACTCATTGACAGGATCAATCCTTCCACAAGCAACCATAATTCTTGAAGAGTCCACAATGCGCTCAAATTCATCAACATCCATAACAGGGCAACAAAATTCTGTGAGGTTCACTGGGTGAAGTGAACAGATCTTCTGGAGATTCTCATTTGCCCCTTGACTCTCTAGGATCTTCTCAACATCTGAGAGGCAGTGGCTAGCATGAGTCTTGTTTATAGCAAGGCTCCTGGAGTACTTGCTGGACTGACCAATAATAATCACTATTGTTGCATCAAATTGAGGACAACATGCTACATTGGCTAAATATGGTGCAAAGGAAGCCCAGCAATCAGTTGCTGTTATGCTCATCACACTTTCAGAAGCTGAAAAGTTTAATGTATAGAGTCCTAGAAGATAATCAGCAGCATCCAGTTAAGCATTTTGATGGAAGCGCTGTAAAAGGATTTTCATTATGATGAACTTCAAAAGCAACCAATGAAAAAAAATCAACGAGTTCAACTTCAAGTATAATAAGAAGGTACCAATTAGTTATAAATGGGACCGTGAACGAAGTTCAGACGTCGTTCCACTTTTGTAGTGTGTATTTGTGTTTCCACTAGGTTGTCAAAAAGACTCAATGGATCATACCATTGTTTCAGTTTCACATATACATCATCCATTCAATTTTTCACGTTAATATTCAGGATTGCTTCCATTTTCTACAATAGCATTATGGATCTGTTGATATAAAGATACATAATCGACATAATGGAGCTACTTAAATTGCATGGGACGTTCAATGCACCTTTAGATAATTTGGAAGGCAAGATAGGCAAGATTAACTAAATTCCAATTTAAGCACATGCGGAAGTCAAAGCTTCTTCATGTCACACAATAGTTTGGGGACATGTCCATGAAACCACAGCAAAAAATACTTTTAACTAAATTATAAGGTTTAACAGTAGCCACAAAAGGGAAGATAAACCAAACCTGATAATTTCGGCACAGTGGTATTTGTGAATGGTGTCAATAGTGAAGGAGCTAACAGAGGAAGAAAGGGCTGAGAGTCCGCACTTGGAGAGATATCAGGAGCCAATGCATTGACCTTTGTTTCCATAAGAAGAGACTCTTTTATATCAATAAAGGGGGCAGAATGGGTCTGACATAGACCTGCATAGCATACATACAGCTCAGTGAGTAACCCGCATGCTGAGAAGGAACCTTGTATGGTAGGACATACTGGAATAAAGGTTTTTCTTGTGAGTGCACATCTAACGCAAGCGTAGAATTCATAATTATATTTTAATTATTTACATGATGAGACATTTCCTTTTAAATATTATCAATTTATAGCATATCTTATTTAGCTGCTTTTTCATGTTTTACACGTTTTTCCGAGCAATCTCTTGGTTTGTTTATTATACAAATGGAAACATAATCGTTTGGATCCATATAAAGCCACCATGAACAGCCCAAATTTTATAATGTAAGTTCACAGATGCTCATGATCCATTTGTATAGAATGTTATGTTGTTCTGCCTTCCAATAGGTAATTGGACTTCAACTATAGGTGCAAGAAAGAACCTATATATATCAAAATGCTTTTTGTTTTTGATATGTAAACGTATCAAAATGCTAATACCTTTGGTCCCGATTTCCCTTATTACCCAACACTATAAACCTACAATTTTTTTTCTTTTAGCTCACTTATTACTTCAATGAGAAGAGGTTTAGAGAATGAGCTCTGCTGCCAACATCAATGAGGTTATATGTCATATCATTTACAGATATTAAAAGATATATCTGTAAGCGAAGAACTGGTAGGCAGCTCATTGGTGCCGCATCAATGCAGTAAAGGTTTTCAGCTCAATACTCCAAAATCTCCTAATGTAGGAGAAATGACTACCTTTAAGCATCATCCTCACTGATGATATACTTCTAGATATAAAATCATCTTTTAGCCTAACATTTAGAACTAACACAATCAAGCTAGTGGTTATGAATTTTCTGCAAATATTCAGGTAGGTAGTTCCAATTACTCCACTACCTCATTAGAAGTACTTAGTTTAGCCAGACTAATGCAATGTTCATATACTTAAGCATATGTGTTAAAGGCCATGTTTCATGTGAATATGAGTCCTGGAAAGAAAAGTAACAATTTTCTGTTGTATAAGAGCTTTCTTTTGTTAAATGGAATGACACTTACACTTGCCCTAACCATATTCTCCCACATTATTTTTTAACTTCTAGAAAGATGAAGAAAAAATTTTTTTTTACCAAATTGACCAAAAATGAGAGTATAGCATCTAGGTTCTCTAAAAAATTGAACAGCCAAACCATATCTGACTTGGGCAAGAAACACAAATACACTCAATCTACAGTGCCTTATACACAATGTATATAAAGTGCCCATAGACACCCGGTATTTCCCTCCTAGGCATAGCAATGTCAAGATGACCCAACTGAGAATTTGGCAGAAATCAAACAAACAAAAAAAGACTATCTTTAGCCATAGTAGCTATGAGGGAGACAATGCATAAGTTCTGAAAACAACATCAAAAGTCCATCCCAAAAATCCAAAATGCAGCAATTAACCCAGCAACACCAAGTAGTTTGCCTAGTAATTTCATGAAGACCCAACAGAAAATTTGGCAGAAATCACAGAGTAGAAGTAGTAAAACAGTCAAGAGACTCTGAGATAAGCTATGAAAGAACTTACAGAGAAGAAGAAAAAGAGCAAGTTGAAGAGTGAGACTGCAAGAGACCCTTTGCTTTTGCTCCATAATTAGTGACCACCAAAGAGAATGTGACTAAAGAATTGGTGAAAAAAACTATGTGAGAAAAACATTGAGAGCTTAGAATGCGAAAACAAATGTCACGGTGAGAGTGGATGCAATGATTCTCACGTGTAATTTCTAAAATACACGCAAAAACTTGAAAAGAAAAAAAAAAATGCAAGAATAACATGCATTTTGGACACATTTTAATTTAATAAATTGAGTTGAAGAAAATTCTTTTGAATAAAACTTCTTCAAGATATTAAATAATCTTATACATACAAGTAGTTAAAATTTATGAAGCTGTTTTCAACAAAGAGCAGCTTCTGTTTGTTCACAAGCAGGTGAAGCATCAAGTTGTTGGTGTATTGACCACCTGCAATGTATGAGTGAAAGATTTGAGTAAAGCTACTACTTAATGAAGAAATTATAAAAGATAAGCTTCTGACTCCACTAGGGTCAGCAATTGTCTTTAGTATCATACCAGAAGACAATTATTAGCATGATTTACTTTAGAATGAATTATCTAGCAGATGGCATTTAATATGCAGAAGTGAATAGAGTTTAGCCAGCAGCTTGAAGCCTGACATATTACAGACATAGGAAGATCATGATGTTTGAATAGCTAGAAAACAGCATTTTCAGAATAAAAGCAATACCTTGTGATCCCACTGGCATATCCCATTAGTAAATTCCACCAGCACAAACAATGAATCACAAAACAAATAAAAAATATATATATATATTATCAGAATCATTTCTTTCCACCAGGCTGAAATTGCTCATTTAAGTGGTATAGAATACAACTGACTTGAAGAGAGAAATCCTCGAGGTTTATATGACAGATCTTATAAACATCGTAGGAGTGGAGACATTAGCTTTCTGTAACCTCATGCCAAGTGATGCAGCACAATTTAAGGCTTGCAAGTTGGTGAGGAAGCTCTGCTGTTGCAGTTGAGACACATAACCGACAGACAATATTCTTGCAGTCATCAATCCTTGTTGAGTGCTCAGGTGAGACAGGGAACCCATCCATATTTGACATACCATTTAGGGCAATTTTTCTAGCAGGCATCTAGTATAGCATTTTGGCAAACTTGGTCACAACACTCATTGACAGGATCAATTCTTCCACAAGCAACCATAAGTCTTGAAGACTCCACAGTGCACTCAAACTCGTCAACATTCGTAACAGAGCAAGAGAATTCTGTGAGGTGAGGGGTGAAACGAACAGATCTTTTGGAGATTCACATTTGGCCCTTGACTTTCTAGGATCTTGTCAACACCTGAGAAGCAGTGATGTAGCATGGATACATCGCTCATTCAATTTTTGCCACATTAATATTCAGAATTGCTTCCATATCCTAGCATATTGCAGAAATCCCCCAATGATTCTCACACCCATTTCATGAATTGATGCTTTTCTATGCATGTCTCTCTGACCATCAAAAAACCAAATAATAAACTCAAAATTTTCCAATGAAAACAGTAAAGAGGTAAAATCAATCCATGAATAGAGAGAGTTGCAGTTGGACTTCAGTAACAATAATAATAAAAAGAACCAGATTAAATCAGCATACATTTGATTATGAGAAAACTTAGAGTTATGCGGAATTTCTATTGAGTTTTTTTTTATGAGAATTTGGAGTAGGAGTGACTTCCTTGATCTATCATAAGTCTTTTACCCGATACGTGATGCTACCATTTGTAGAATAATTCCAGAAGCATTTTAAATGTAACAATTAGATTACTATCAACACCTACACTTTGCAGTGTCTTGCATGGTATAATTAGTACTAGTAAGCAAATCATTTGTTTTATAAATAAAATTAAGGAATAAATAACTCATAGTACCTACAACTCTGTTTTTTTTTTTTTTTGGGTGGAGCGGCAGGGGAACATGCAATCCATGTCCATACTTATTAACATAAAGAAAGAAGTATCCATTGTAGCAGAAGCTGAAGGTTGCAAGGCCAGGAAACTTTTTGCACCTTTAATTTCAAACAGACTATTTCTCATTTAGCCTATCAGAAAACAAATCTTCTAAGGTAATCAAAGTGAGTAAAAGACTCGTATCATAGAAGATTATGATGTTTAAATAGCTAGAAAACAGCATTTTCAAAATAAAAGAATTACCTTGTGATCCCACTGGCATATCCCATTAGTAAATTCCACCAGCACGAATAATGAATCACAAAAAAGCACACTTATCAGAATCATTTCTTTCTACCAGGCTGAAATAGGAATGCATTTGCTCATTTAAGTGCTATAGAGTACAACTGACCTGGAAGAGAGAAATCCTTGAGGTTTATATGACACAGATTATAAACATTGTAGGAGACATTAGCTTTCTGTAACCTCATGCCAAGTGATGCAGCACAATACAAGGCTTGCAAGTTGGTGAGGAAGCTCTGCTGTTGCAATTGAGACACATAACTCTCCATGGTTTTGCAGCAAGCTGTCTGGTTATTCACATTTCCACATTCTTGTAATCATCAATCCTTGTTGAGTGCTCAGGTGGGACAGGAAACCAATCCATATTTTGACATACCCTTTAGGGCAATTTTTTCTAGCAGCATCTAGTATAGCATTTTGGCAAACTTTGTCACAACAATCATTGACAGGACTAATTCTTCCACAAACGACCATAAGTCTTGAAGACACCACAGTGCACTCAAACTCGTCAACATTCCTAACAGGTCAAGAGAATTCTGTGAGGTGCTCTGTGTGAAACATACAGATCTTTTGGAGATTCTCATTTGCCCCTAGACTCTCTAGGATCTTTTCAAGACCTGAGAAGCAGTGAAGTAACTCAGATACATCATTCATTCAATTTTTTTCACATTAATATTCAGGATTGCTTCCATATCTGAGCATATTGCAGAAATTCCCCAATGACTCTCACAACCATTTCATAAATTGATGCTTTTCTATGCATGTCTCTCTGACCATCAAAAAAACCAAATAATAAACTCAAATTTTTCTAATGAAAACAGTAAAGAGGTCAAATCAATCCACGAACAGAGAGATTTGCATAACTCAAGAGTTATGTGAAATTTTTATTGAGTTTTTTTTTAATGAGAATTTGGGGTAGGAGTGACTTCCTTGATCTATCATAAGTCTTTTACCCGATACGTGATTCTACCATTTGTAGAATGTAGAATAAAATTTCAAATGGAAACGAAAGAAACATTGAAAAAGAAAAAAGAAGAAGCAAGATATTTTACATGGAAATATCATTGAAGTGAAAGATAGGAAACAATTAATACTGGAAATTTGAGAGCTTTGTGCGACTCTGATTGTCGGCAAGATCTGAAAACACGTATATTCTTAAACCCTTGTTTGTTCCATGCTGCAGTTAGACAGCTCTGAATATGAAATAAAATATTATATATCAAAAGCCTGATAGAGTAAAACGAAGATGAACAAGAAGAAGAAGAAAATTACCGTCTAATTGGTGACTCAAAGGTACCACTGATTTGAAAAGTCTGGGACGTGAGCAATCTTTGGCCAATCCGCTCCTGTTCCTTGCTCACATCTTTTCTCCAAGAGAGGACACTCCACAATTCTCAATTGACTTAAAGTGATGAGGCGGCGCATACCTTCAGGCAGTGATATTAAATTGGGACAATTTCTGATCTGAAGGTCCTGAAGTGAATTGAGGTCACCTATCCACTCCGGTAAAGAATTCAGTGTAGGGCAGTTGTTTATGTCAAGCTGTTGCAAAGTGGTAACATGTCTAAGCTCCCTTGGGAGGGACACCAAGCTTGTAACATCTTTTATAGATAGATGACGAAGTGATGTAGGTCCAAGGCATTGTGCGCCCTCTTCATCCTCATTGCTTATAAGTTCCATGCAGTTTTCAATCTTCAGAACTTCAAGCGCGGTGAGATGTTGAAACAGTGGGGACATGGATATTCGCAGTTTACAACACTTGAAAATATCCAACCTCTTAAGAGAAGTGAGATTTGGCAGCCACTCCTCTGGCAGAGATTCAAGTTCCTCTAATCCCCCAAGACAAAGAATCTTCAATTTGGAGAGACCGGCAAAGGGAGAGGAAGACGAGTGTGTTGTTTGGCACCCTGATGGTATAAGTGGTACTAGAGACATGATCGGGCAATTCCAAATTTCTAAACCAGAAAGGCATGGAAATGACGGAAATAATGGAAGATGATGATGTTCATCATGCTCTGCTGTTACTGCTTCCCTCATCCTCCACCATCCCCTCAACTTTGGCAAATCAACAAGGAAAATACCTTCGAGGGAAGAAGAGGACACGTCGCTGGCATCATTGCCAATGTACTCCAGCGCGCTCAAGTTTTCAAGCGAAAGACGCTTGAGAGAAGGGAATCGATTCAAAGGCGGGATATGTTGGCACCATTCACAATTCCATATGGAAATATCAACCAAATTCGAGAGCGAGGACACCCAGCTAGAAAACCTCACACCCGCATACCCACTTACTGTTAATTTTTTCAAATTTAGGTGTGGTCGAAGGTTTTGCAACAATTTTTCATCATTTTCAATTGCCTTATCCCTATCATCTCCAGCTTCTACATATGTGCCCCAGTCCAATTTCAAAATTCGAAGGTATTGCTTCCTCTCCAAGTGTGCATTCTTGGCTTCTAATAATAATGGAGGAGAAGATCTCAAGTGCGCTAAACCAACGATACATAAATCTCCTCTCAATTCATCTAAACCATCTAGGTCGCCTAGCCCACCCCTTCGCTTTGGAATAGAACTTTCCTTCTTCCCCAAAGTGTATGTTGACAACGTCTGGAGAGCGGTCAACCTTCCCAGTCCACGCGGCATATGAATCAAGTTGTCACAGCCACGAAGCTCAAGATGCCTAAGGTTGATCAAGTTTCTAGTGTCTTTTGGCAATTCTTTAAGCTTGGAACACCAATCAAGTATTAGTGTTTGTAAATTCTGCAATTTAGTTATAGAAGCAGGGAGTTGTTCGATATTACGATTCCGAGAAAGATCAAGAAGTCTTAGATGCTTTAAGTCGCAAATGCAATTCGGCACTTCTTGAATATTCCATCCACTCAAATTCAAGGCACGCAAGCATTTAAAACTTGAAATAAATTTATCATAGACCGGTTTATTCCACTCATGTACTGGCCTAGTCCAAGAGAATGGATCAGGTGAATTTCCCATAAGAAGCGTTCTCATTTTGTGTGCCTTGAGCAAGTGAGCTGGGTCGGGTAATGAATATAATGAATTAAATGCCACATGACGAGTTCTTTCCACTACATTTTCTGCATCTGGATATGAAATTATGCACTCATCCTCTGCCACTAACTGTGCAAGATCGTGAATAAGATCATGCATTTTACATTTTTCTATATCACCATGCACATCTCTTTGTATATCTTGGAAAAATGACCTCCAAAGCAAATCCATAAAATACTCGCGACCAACGTCTTCAAGACATCTGGTTCTATCTGACAAATGAATAAAGCCTTGAGCTGTCCATAACTGAATCAATACCTTCACTTCAATTTTATAATTTTTCGGAAACAATGAACAAAAGGCAAAACATTGCTTTAATTGTGACGGGAGATGATCATAACTCAACTTAAGTATAGGAAAAATATCATTTTCCTCTTGTTGAGTTATTTTGTGAAGTTCACTGTTTTTAAAATACAACCATTCATCTTCCGAATTTTTGAAATATAATAGACTCCCTATGCTCCTTATGGCAAGAGGATTTCGTGCACACTTTTGTACGATCTCCTTTCCTATTTCTACTAACTTTGGATTCTTTGGCTCTTTCCTATCTTTAAACGCCATTCTCTTAAATAAATCCCAAGAACTGCTTTCAGATAGACCTCCCAAAAGATACGATGACACTGTGCCTATAATCTCTGCAACTTTTGTGCTACGTGTAGTAACCAAAACCTTACTCCCTCTCAGGCCACCCACTAACAGTGTTTTGAAGCGTAACCATCTATCTCGATCCTCATTCCATACATCATCTAAAACAAGTAAAAATCTCTTCCCACCAATTGTTACTCGAAGCTCACTTTGCAACGGATCCATCTCAACACTCTCAGGTCTCTTTTTAGTTGCAGACTCTATGAACTTTTGAACAATAGTTTTCACGTCAAAAGGATCAGAGACATACACCCACACTTTTAGATCAAAACAACTTTGGACCTCCTCGTCGTTGAACACATATTGAGCAAGTGTGGTCTTGCCTAGTCCACCAATCCCAACAATGGGAATGATGGAAACGTCCTCTTTCACATCGGAATCCAATAACCGCATTTTAACATCCTTTTGTGCATCCTCCCTTCCAATGACTTCTTCCTCTGATACAAAAGAGTGAGTATCTTCTCTCTTCATATGCTTAGACTGGATCGCCATAGAACGCTCAATTAGGCCAAATGTGTGCCTATCAGCAGCGATTTCAGACAGTCTCTTCCTGATTGCCTTGATCATGTAACCCATTTTACGGCCATACGTAAGTTGGTTCGATTTGAAAAAGAAGATGCGTACCTGTAAATAACCCCCCTGAATATTTAGTATGGTTCGATCATTGTGATAGTTTTGGAATTCCCCTAGCTAGGAACAGTACTTTTAACCATTAACAATTCTTTAGCTAAAAAAAAAAAAAAAAATTTGTTGTTGTGGATTTATTCTTTGGAAATGTTGTTAAAAGTACCTGTTTTGCCTTCTTATCCCGTGTCATCACCTGCCGGCGTTGAAGTTCAGTGGAGAAGTCGTCGAGCAAGTCGTCGGCTTCGTACATGACATCCTTCAGATTCCCAAGCCAAACTTTGACCGCATGGCTATTGGCCTGCTTCTCCTCCGCATCCAAAAGCACAGCTTGGATAGTTAAAACCGTGCTCTCGAGCTTTCGAAGCTCATCTTTGAAACCCCAGAGCCGTCCAATCTCCTGGAGAACCAGAGAGCCCAAACTCTTAATGATACTCCCAGCAATTTCGAAGAGGACTATTTCAGCCATTTCTTTGGTGGTGAGTCAAGTGATGAGAGGAGGTGTTTGAGCGTAGAAGGAAGATGCTGTTTTTTTTTTTTTTTTGGTCGGAAAAAAGAAGGAAGATGCTGTTGACCGTTGGGTGTTGCTGCTATTATTCTGAAACTTCAATAATTCAACGACTGGACAGGCTGGACAGCATAGATTTTCCGCAAGATTTGACGCGGCGATGTGCGTTTGTCTCATATTTTCTTTATACTTAAAAATGCCAGCAATCACATTTGACGCGGCGATGTGCGTTTTGACCTGCAAAATAATTTTGTTTGAAAGATGAAATTACGATTTTGTCTATTTTTATCTTTTCTTTATATTTATAATTGAGTGGACTGTTTGTAAAGTTATTTATGTCTTCCAATGGCATTAAGCAAGCAGCACAACATTTTCTGTTAGAAACTGTTTTGACTCTGCACAACAATTTTGTTTTTGTTTGAGAGAAGGAATTATGATTTTGTCAATTTCTATCTTTTCTTTATATACTAGCATTCCCGGTGGTGTTATAAATTATTATAATTGAACTTTTATAATTTTAGTATCATATATATATTATGTTATAGAATGTTTTTAATATATGGATTATTTTATTGAACAAATGTATATATATTGAAATTTTCAAGTAAATATAGTATAACTATAACATTGACTAAATTCAAATTGAAAACAATGTATAAAAAATGTTTATAACAGTTAATACCTAGTGAGGTGGCCCGTGCAAGTAGTAATACAGAAATGAAGTACGAGCTCTTTATAATATGAACAGAAACGATGTTCAGTACAACAACAAAAAAATATTAAAAGAGAAATAGTAGTAATAAAGATCTGATTGTTTTACTGTGTTATATTTGCACGTATTAGATCTATGTGTTATGCATTCAAATATAGTGTTAACATTAAAAATTGAAATTCAAAATCAGGTATTAAAGTGTTTAAAATTAAAATTTTAATAAAGTTAATATTGAAATAACTAAGAATACAAGGAGTGTGTTTACCTCGTATCAATAAAGAAGAAAGAAGAAGGAAAGGCTGGCCGTTAGTTGAAGAGAAAAGGAAAAACAACAAAACTTTCTCTTTGATTGTTTGAAAATTGCAAAAAAGTTTCTCTTTGATAGAGTTTGATTTTATTTTTGTTTTCCATGATTGTTTGGAAAACTGCATGTGATTGCCGTTTCTGGGTAAGTCATTATTATAGGATATTTTGTTTTTTTATCCCAAATAGGAAAGGACAAAACGTGTATGAAAAAGACGAAGTAGCTTTAGAAAAAATGAAAAAATAAAAAATAAAAGGAAAAGTGATTATAATGTAGTTTAATAATTTGATGATGAGGATGCCTTATACACCTCCTCACCGAAATTCAGCATGCAGTTGGGATTTGCATTTGTAAAGATAATGTGTTATTATTATTATTATTATTTCTTTTTTTTTTCCTCTCTTTTTTCTTCTTTTTCTTTTGTTTTCTATTTCACCTACCGAGATGATAAGGCTGCCAACCTTATCTACTCATTTCTTTCTTCCTTTCATATTTGAAAACAAAAGGGTAAAATGGTGATATAAAATTGATTAGAAAAAGAAAGAGGAAAATCAAATAAAAGGGTAGAGTGGGACCGCGGGAGACAGCGGGAGATGATGAGAGTAGAAGAAGACTTAAACAGTATAAGGCTGCCAACATTATCTTCTCATTTCTTTCTTCTTTTCCTGTTTTTGGAAGGACCAGCTTCTCTCCATTTCCTTTGAAATGGAAAGGAGCCGGGTCCAAAGACAAAAGGGTAAAATAGTCTTAAACATTATGTGGAAAAATGATTCCAAAGTCCCTCCCCAAGGTGATCATTACGTAGTTCGAAGGTCGAATTCCGACGGTTGATATAGGCTCCTTAAAATACATATTGTCATTTTCTATTATTATTATTATTTCTTCTTTTTATCTCTTTGAGAAAAAATGCCACCAAAAGCTACGAAATCGAAGGAACCTTTTTCTATCTCTTTGAGAAAAAAATACCACCAAAAGCTGCGAAATCAAAGGAACCTATCCCTGGCGGTTTTTTTTTTTTTTGTTTTTTCCACTGGCCGACAGCCTCCTTTTTTTCTTTTTTCCCTCTCCTGTTTTTTTTCCTCTTTCCTCCTCTTTTCACGCCACCTTTTCCTCCCCCTTTTTTCCCCACTTTTCTGATTCTTTGATCCACCCAAGTCCAACAAAAGAAACAAACATAATGAATATGAGAAATGTGAAAACTTACCAATAAAAATTAAAAAAAAAAAAAAAAAAACCACATGAATTTTTAACACATATCAACTTTAATAGACTAGATAAAAAAAAATTCCTTTTTAGCCATTTTGAGATAAAACTTTATCATCTCATAATCTAAGTGGGCATATGACTAATATCAGAGACATGTTTAAATTCTCTCATGATGAGTTAATTTGTTTATTATTTTTTAATCAAAAATCATGAATGTACATTGTTTAATTACTAGATGAAACTAACATTATAAACAAATTTATAATGCTTCAAATTGATTATTTATTTTTAAATAATAGCTTAAATATAACAAGCACTTTGTTTTTGTTAATGTAAACCAAAATAGCTACAAGAGTCATATGTGAAATAGTAATTAGGAGAGATGGCTTTGTATTCCGTTGGTGGATTGAATGTGGGCAATTGTGTAATTATCTTTCTTATAAAATGATTTTTTTTTTTTTTTTTTTAAATTAGGCCACTTTTTTTTTTTAGGTTTTTCTAGAAGGTTTAGTATTTTTTTTGTTTTCAATTTACTATAAGTAGTTTCATCATTGGGAAAACATTGACAATTTTTAATAATTTGAGGAAGATATTATCACAAATGAAAGTTTAGATGGACCTTATTAATTGGTTGTAATTTGAAGAAGGTAGATAGACTTTTCCCAAAAAGAAATGAAAGAGTGGAAGTGTTGATGCTAGAGGGAGACTTGAGCCAAGTCTTTGGAATCATCACAAATATTAAAGCAGCAAACGCTATAATAAGGACGTTAAGGGCCCCAGCCCGTCACCGAAAGAAAAAAAGAAAGCAAACCACACATGAAAATGTAAAAAATTAAAAATTAAAAAAAAAAAAAAAGAAAAAAAAAAAAAGGAAATTTCAGGGGCATTGCCTTTGAAAATGAGATACGGCAATCCTCAATCAATAATTTTTCCTTATAAAGCCACTTACCATACGATTTGTGATTTAATTAATATCATAAACACTTCTTCAAGATATTAAATAATCTCTCTAAGTAAGGAAGTACCAATAATAAATTCGAGCTCTTCTAAGATATTTTGCCTCTTAATTATAAACAAGGAAATAAAGCATGTGCACTCTTTTACTTACACCGGGTAGTTTATAGGCAGGAATAGAATTTTGTCTTCTTCATTTATATTTCATTATAAAAAACTAATTACATGTGATAGCAATTAGCATAGCCCCCCTCCCCCCACCACCCCCTCTTCTTCCTTTTCATTCTCTCCATACGTATACAAGTAGTCAAGATTTATGAAGCTGCTTTGAACAAAGAGCATGCAGTGAAAATGAATATCAAAGAAGCATGTTGAGAAGCAGTAATGAGGTCACAAGCAGAGGAAACATCAAGTACTTGTCGGTGCATCGTCCTGCAATGTATGAGAGTGAACCTATTATTACTTAATGGAGAAATTATAAAAGATGTATCTCGCTGCACAAATTTAAAAACAGATTTTATTTTTTATTATTATTATTTTTTTTATGAAGCATTATAGGTCTAGTTCCCATACCACTTTGTGCAGATGTTGCTGTGGGGAGTGCTGGAAGGTTGGCAGCTGCAATTCCACAAAGTCCAGGGGAAATCAATAAAAAAGTGTGAGGGAGAAAGAGCGAGGATCGGGTGCAGTAAAAAGTGGATGCAGAACATTGTAAGCAAAAATAAAGTCCATTGACAAATGAAGATTAAACATTTGAGCCATACTTTTATTGCTGCAGGTAGAAGCAGATACGTAAAATTTAGAGGGCCAAGGAGCTCCAATGTTATCATTAAGATCACAAACGAAGCCGATCCCTGAAATTTTATCATATGTTGCATCCAAAGGCAGGCTTGGTAAAAGGCAGCCAGACTCTAAAGAAAGACGGATGAAACAAGGTTAACTTTACTGAATTCTCACTAAACAATAAAGAAAGGAATTTCCAGAAGCATTTTAAATGTAACAAATAGATTGCTATCAACGCTTACATTTGTCAGTGTCTTCCATGGCATAATAAGGACTAGTAAGCAAATCATTTTTTTATTATCAGCATAACTTTCCAATGTAGCAGAAGCTGAAGGTAGCAAGGCCGGGAAAGTTTTCGCACCTTTGATTTTCAAAGAGACTATTTCTTATGTAGACTATCAGAAAACCAATCTTATAAGGTAATCAAAGTGAGTAAAAGATACATCCTAGAAAATCAGGAGACACCAAAAGCAAACCTACACAAAGGAGTCAAATAAACGCCTCTCCTACAAATCTTGAGATGCAAGCAAGATAATTACACGGAACATCAAACTGAAACCTCCAAGATTATGATGTTTAAATAGCTAGAAAACAGCATTTTCAAAATAAAAGCAGTACCTTGTGATCCCACTGGCATTCCCATTAGTAAATTCCACCAGCACGAACAATGAATCACAAAAAATGCACACTTATCAGAATCATTTCTTTCCAGCAGGCTGAAATAGGAATGCATTTGCTCATTTAAGTGGTATAGAATACAACTGACCTTGAAGAGAGAAATCCTTGAGGTTTATATGATTATAAACATCGTCAGAGACATTAGCTTTCTGTAACCTCAAGCCAAGTGATGCAGCACAATTCAAGGCTTGCAAGTTGGTGAGGATGCTCTACTGTTGCAGTTGGGTGGCAGTGATGTAGCATAGATACATCAATCATTCAATTTTTGCCACATTAATATTCAGAATTGCTTCCATATCCTAGCATGCATATTGCAGAAATCCCCCAATGATTCTCACACCCATTTCATGAATTGATGCTTTTCTATGCATGTCTCTCTGACCATCAAAACCACCAGATAATAAACTCAAAAATTTCCAATGAAAACAGTAAAGAGGTAAAATCAATCCATGAACAGAGAGTTGCAGTTAGACTTCAGTAACAATAATAATAAAAAGAATCTATTTAAATCAGCATACATTTGATTCTGAGAAAACTCAGAGTTATGCGGAATCTCTATTGAGTTTTTTTATTAGAATTCGGGGTGGGAGTGACTTCCATGATCTATCATAAGTCTTTTACCCGATACGTGATGCTACCATTTGTAGAATATAAATTTCAAATGGAAACGAAAGAAACATTGAAAAAGAAAAAAGAAGAAGCAAGATATTTTACATGGGAATGTTATTGAAGTCAAAGATAGGCAACAATACTGGAAATTGGAGAGCTTTGTGCGAATCTGATAGTCGGCAAGATCTGAAAACATGTATATTCTTAAACCCTTGTTTGTTCCATGCTACAACTAGTTCTGCATATGAAATCAAATATTATATATCAAAAGCCTGATAGAGTAAAACGAAGATGAACAAGAAGAAGAAGAAAGTTACCGTCTAAATGGTGTACCAAAAGTTCTGATTTGAAAAGTCTGGGACGCCAGCAATCTTTGGCCAATCCTCTCCTGTTCCTTGTTCACATCTTTTCTCTAAGTGAGGACACTCCACAATTCTCAAAAGACTTAAAGAGGTGAGGCGGCGAATACCTTCAGGCAATGATATTAAATTGGGACAATTGCTGATCCGAAGGCTCTGAAGTGAAGTGAGGTCACCTATCCAATCCGGTAAAGAATTCAGTGTAGGGCAGTTCTTTATGTCAAGCTGTTGCAAAGTGGTAACATGTCTAAGCTCCCTTGGGAGGGACACCGAGCTTGTAATATCTTGTATGGATAGATAACGAAGTGTTGTAGGTCCAAGGCACTGTGCACCCTCTTCATCCTCATTGTTGATAAGTTCCCAGCAATTATGAATACACAGTTCTTCAAGCGCGGTGAGATGTTGAAAGAGTAGAGACATAGATATTCGCAGTTTACAACAATCCTGAATCTCTAGAATCTCAAGAGAAGTGAGATTTGGCAGCCACTCCTCTGGCAGAGATTCAAGTTCCTCTAATCCCCCAAGACAAAGAAACTTTAATTTGGAGAGATCGGAAAAGGAGTGTGTTGTTTGGCTCCCTGGTGCTGTAAGTGGTACTAGAGACATGATCGGGCAACCACTAATAGTTAAATCAGAAAGGCATGGAAATGACGGAAATAATGGAAGATGATGGTGTTGATCATGCTCTGCTGTTACTGCTTCCTTCATCCTCCACCATCCCCTCAACTTTGGCAAATCATGAAGTTTAAGACTTTTGAGGGAAGAAGAGGACACATTGCTGCCATCATTGCCTATGTACTCCAGCGCGCTCAAGTTCCGAAGCCAAAGACTCTTGAGAGAAGGGAATCGGTTCAATGGTGGGATATGTTGGCACCATTTACAATTCCATACGGAAATATCAACCAAATTTGAGAGCGAGGACACCCAACTAGATAACCCCACACCTGCATACCCAGTTATTTCTAATTTTTTCAAATTTAGGTGTGGCCGAAGGTTTTGCAACAGTTGTTCATCATTTTCAATTGTCTTATCCCTATCATCCCCAGCTTCTACATATGTGCCCCATGCTAATTTCAAAATTCGAAGGTATTGCTTCCCTTCCAAGTGTGCGTTCTTGGCTTCTAATGGAGAAGATCTCAAGTGCTTTAAACCAACGATATGTAATTCTCCTCTCAACTCATCTAAACTACCTAGGTCGCCTAGCCCAACCTTTTGCTTTTGAACAGAACTTGCATTCTTCCCCAAAGTGTATAGCGACAGTGTCTGGAGAGCTGTCAACTTTCCCAATTCATGCGGCATATGACTCAAGTAGTAACAACCACGAAGCGCAAGATGCCTAAGGTTGATCAAGTTTCTAGTGTCTTTTGGCAATTCTTCAAGCATGCGACAATCGTCGAGTTTTACTGTTTGCAAATTCTGCAATTTAGTTATAGAAATGGGGAGTAGTTGGATATTATCATTATGAGAAAGATCAAGAAGTCTTAGATGCTTTAACTTGCCAATAGAATTCGGCACTTCTTGAATATTCAATGTACTCAAATTCAAGGCACGCAAGCATTTAAAACTTGAAATAACCATATCAAAGGCTGGCTTATTCTCCTTAAGTACTATCCCCCTAGGGAAATAGAATGAATCAAATGGATTTCCCAGAAGAAGCGTTCTCATGTTGTGTGCCTTGAGCAAGGGAGCTGGAATGTCGGGTAATGAATATAAAGAATCAAATGCCACATGGCGAATTCTTTCCACTACTTTTTTTGCATCTGGATTGGAAATTATGCACTCGTCCCCTGCTACTAATAGTGCAAGATCGTGAATAAGGTCATGCATTTTGCATGTTTTTATATCACCATATTCATCTCTTTGTATGTCTTGGAAAAACGACCTCCAAAGCAAATCCATAAAATACTCGCGACCAACATCTTCAAGACATCTGGTTCTATCTGACAAATGAATAAACCCTTGAGCTGTCCATAGTTGAATCAACACCTCCACTTGAATTTTATAATCTTTTGGAAACAATGAACAAAAAGCAAAACATTGCTTCAATTGTGACGGGAGATGATTATAACTCAAGTATTTGGAAAATATCATTGTCTTGTTGAGTTATTTTGTGAAGTTCATTGTTTTTAAAATACAACCATTCATCCTCCGAATTTTTGAAATATAGTAGGCTCCCTATGCTCCTTATGGCAAGAGAAATTCGTGCACACTTTTGTACAATCTCCCTTCCTATTTCTACTAACTTTGGATTCTTTGGCTCTTCCCCATCTTTAAATGTCATTCTCTTAAATAAATCCCAAGAATTGCTTTCAGATAGACCTCCCAAAAGATACAATGACATTGTGTCTGTAATCTCTGCAACTTTCGTGCTACGTGTAGTAATCAAAACCTTGCTTCCCCTCAGGCCACCCACTAACAATGTTTTGAAGCACAACCATCTATCACGATTCTCATTCCATACATCATCTAAAACAAGTAAAAATCTCTTCCCACCAATTGTTACTCGAAGCTCACTTTGCAACGGATCCATCTCAACACTTTCAGGTCTCTTTTTAGTTGCAGACTCTATAAACTTTTGAACGATAGTTTTCACATCAAAAGGATCAGAGACGCACACCCACACTTTTAGATCAAAATGTCTATGAACCTCCTCGTCATTGAACACATATTGAGCAAGCATGGTCTTGCCTAGTCCACCAATCCCAACTATGGGAATGATGAAAATGATCTCTTTCACATGGGAATCCAATAGTAACTTTTTAATGGCCTTCCTTTCACCCTCTCTCCCAATGACTTCTTCCTCAGACACAAAAGAGTGTGTATCTTCTTTCTTCCTATGCTCAATCTGTGTCCCTATAAGGCCCTTAGTGAAGCCAAATTTAATCCTATCAGCTGCGATGTTATCGAGTCTCTCCCTAACTGCCTTGATCCTGTGACCCATTTTAAAGCCATATGCAAGCTAATTCGATTTTGAAAAGAAGATGCGTGCCTGTAATACCCCACAAATATTTAGTATGGTACATTTCGAAAAGTTAAAACATTTTTGGGGCATGTGTGTAATTAAGGAAAATATGAAAGTCATGCTTGTAATTGTTGTTCTTTCATTTACAACCGCCCATTCAAATCTGATCATTGTGATTTGTGATAGTTTTAGAATTCACCTACCGTTGGAGATTTTGCACGAACAGTTGTTAACATTATTTACTATTATCTTCAACATTCATCTTCTAAACTTCAAATTATTCTTTTTGCTATGATATCATGTTAATTAATTAATATTCTAATGCGTGTGTTATTGAAGACATCATATGTACATTAACGAATTTAATTACCTGTTTTGCCTTCTTATCCCGTGTCATCACTTGTTGCCGTAGAAGTTGAGTGGAGAAGTCATCCAGCAAGTCATCGGCATCGTACATGGCATCCTTGAGCTTCCCAAGCCAATCTTTGACCGCACGGTTCTTGGCCTGCTGCTCCTCCGCATCCAAAAGCACAGCCTGGATAGTGGAAACCGTATCCTTGAGCTTTTGAA
The DNA here is from genome assembly GCA_006937295.1 of Carpinus fangiana. Lineage (NCBI taxonomy): Eukaryota > Viridiplantae > Streptophyta > Magnoliopsida > Fagales > Betulaceae > Carpinus > Carpinus fangiana. The sequence continues at coordinate 2,748,275 of CM017326.1, read as the reverse complement.
GCTCATCTTTGAAACCCCAGAGCAGTTCTATCTCTTGGAGAGTAAGAGATCCCAAACTGTTAACGATACTGGCAGCAGTGTGAAATAAAGCTGGTTCGGCCATTTGTTGTTTGTATATCGATTGATGCTAAAAAGCTGCGGTTGATCGAGGAAGATTTGTTTGCTGTGAAGCGGATGGACATGGCCAGCGGCCTTTTATTCACAGCCTGTTGCGTCGTTGACTTTTAATTAAATTTGAAGATGTCCATCAGATCTAACGTGACCATTTAGTTCACAAAAAAGCCGCCGTTTGAAGTTGTGATCAGAGGCGTGGACGTGCGTGCATTTCTCTCATATTCGACAACTTCAATAAGAGCATTTTTGAGTAGCTTAAAAGTCTTTTTACCATTCAAAAAATTCATTTTAAAAAATTGATAAAAAAAAATTAAAAGCATTTTTAAGAATCTAAAAATAGTAAAAAAAAAAAAAATTGACTTAAAAATTCTATTTTTTAAACACAATTCCAAACATACTCTTAAGTAAAAGATTTGATGTGGCCACCGTGCATTTGTCTCAGGTTTTAGTTATTAAATCTTAACTTTTTTAAGTCAAAATTTCTTCATACCCAGTATGTACAAAATGCATATAATTCTCATGTGTTTTTAACAGAACACTTGATTCTCATGCACATTGATTTTTTTAAATGCATGCAAAAACCTATAAAGAAAGAGGAAATTGTTCTACTCCAATTTGGGATAAAACTTTATCCATCAATGGGTAAATGACTCCGATATTGGAGATATGCTTATTTCCTATTGATCACAATTTTTGATTTCCAACGCCAATATGCCACTTACCATCGTAATGAAGAATGAAAAAAATGAGAATTTGTGATTTAACTAAAATCATAATCACTTCTTCAAAGATATTAAATAATCTCTCTAGGTAAGGAAGTACCAATAATAGATTAGAGCTCTTCTAAGATATTTAAAATCTTGCCTCTTAATCATAAAGAAAATAACAAAGGGAGAGAAAGAAGGAAATAAAGCATATGCACCCTTTAACTTACAATGGGTAGTTTATAGGCAGGAATAGAATTTTATCTTCCCCCCCCCCCCCTTCCTTTTCATTATCTCCATACGTATACAACTAGTCAAGATCTATGAAGCTGCTTTGAACAAAGAGCAGCTTCTCTTTGTGACCAAAAGAAGCAAGTAACAGCTAATATGAATATCAAAGAAGCGTGTTGAGAAGCAGTAATGAGGTCACAAGCAGGGGAAACATCAAGTACTTGTCGGTGTATCGACCTGCAATGTATGAGTGAACCTATTATTACTTGATGGAGAAATTATAAAATATGTATCTTGCTGCACAAATTAAAAAAACAGAATTTTTTTTATGCAGCATTACAGGCCTAGTTCCCATACCACTTTGTGCAGATGTTGCTGTGGGGAGTGCTGGAAGGTTGGCAGCTGCAATTCCACAAAGTCCAGGAGAAATCAATAAAAACGTCGGAGGAGGAAAGAGGGAGGGGGTGCAGTAAAAAGTGGACGCAGAACATTGTAAGCAAAAATAGAGTCCATTGACAAAGGAAGATTAAACATTTGAGCCATACTTTTATTGTTGCAGGTAGAAGCAGTTACGTAAGATTTAGAGGGCCAAGGAGGTCCAATGTTATCATTAAGATCACAAACGAAGCCGATTCCTGAAGTTTTATCATATGTTGTATCCGAATGCAGGCTTGGTAAAAGGTAGCCAGACTCTAAAGAAAGACGGATGAAACAAGGTTAACTTTACAGAATTCTCACTCAAGAATAAAGAAAGGAATTTCCAGAAGCATTTTAAATGTAACAAACAGATTACTATCAACGCCTACATTTTTCAGTGTCTTCCATGGTATAATAAGGACTAGTAAGCAAATCATTTTTTTATAAATAAAAATTAGGAATAAGTGCATGCCACAACTAATGGTACCTAACTGCATTTCAAGTTTAAGCATGATTTAGGCAACTCCTTTCTCTACTTCTTTTGCAGGGCGGCAGGGGGGGGACATTGTGTAAGTTATTGATTTTCAAAGAGAATATTTCTAATGTAGACTATCAGAAAACCAATCTTATAAGGTAATCAAAGTGAGTAAAAGACACATCCTAGAAACCAGGAGACACTAAAAGCAAACCTACACAAAGGAGTCAAATAAAGGCCTCTCCTACAAATCTTGAGATGGAAGCAAGAAAATTACACGGAACATCAAACAGAAACCTCCAAGATTATGATGCTTGAATAGCTAGAAAACAGCATTTTCAAAATAAAAGCAGTACCTTGTGATCCCACTGGCATTCCCATTAGTAAATTCCACCGGCACGAACAATGAATCACAAAAAAGCACACTTATCAGAATCATTTATTTCCACCAGGCTGAAATAGGAATGCATTTGCTCATTTAAGTAGTATAGAATACAACTGACCTTGAAGAGAGAAATCCTTGAGGTTTATATGACACAGATTATAAACATCGTCAGAGACATTAGCTTTCTGTAACCTCATGCCAAGTGATGCAGCACAATTCAAGGCTTGCAAGTTGGTGAGGAAGCTCTGCTGTTGCAATTGAGACACATAACTCTCCATGGCTTTGCAGCAAGCTGTCTGGTTATTTATCACCTTTCTACATTCTTTCACAATGTTGGTCATGTTGGGAAAAACCAGTGGACAGACTGAACCAAGTAATAAAACAAAATTGAATATCAGCAAATCAGAGGTAGAATTTAGTATTCCTAATTGATTTTTTGAGATCATAGTGAAAAATCATATCTATGGGAGGTCTTTGTCAGAGTCTTGCCAAATTTTCAAGACATACATGTTCTTTCTTTATGCTTTTTAATTATTACTTTCATGCTGACCTTTATTTACATTGCAATTTGTTAGTCCTCTAAGAACATTATTTGCAGAAAGAGGACCAAGTTTACTGGCCAGCCACCAAAGGACAATATTCTTGCAATCATAAATCCATGTTGAGTGCTCAGGTGAGACAGGGAACCCATCCTTGTTTAACATACCATTTAGGGCAATTTTTCTAGCAGCATCTAGTATAGCATTTTGGCAAACTTGTTCACAACACTCATTGACAGGATCAATCCTTCCAAAAGCAACCATAATTCTTGAAGAGTCCACAATCTGCTCAAATTCATCCACATCCGTAACAGGGCAAGAGAATTCTGTGAGGTTCTCTGGGTGAAGTGAACAGATCTTCTGGGGATTCTCATTTGCCCCTTGACTCTCTAGGATCTTCTCAACATCTGAGAGGCAGTGGCTAGCATGAGTCTTGTTTATAGCAAGGCTCCTGGAGTACTTGGCTGGACTGACCAATAATAATCACTATTGTTGCATCAAATTGAGGACAACATGCTACATTGGCTAAATATGGTGCAAAGGAAGCCCAGCAATCAGTTGCTGTTATGCTCATCACACTTTCAGAAGCTGAATGGTATAATGTACAGCAGTACAGAGTCCTGGAAGATAATCAGCAGCATCCAGTTAAGTATTTTGATGGAAGCGCTATAAAAGGATTTTCATTATGATGAATAACTTCAAAAGCATGTAATGAAAAAAAATCAACTAGTTCAACTTCACGTATAATAAGAAGGTACCAATTAGTTATAAATGGGACCGTGAACTTTGAAGTTCAGACGTCAGTTCCACTTTTGTAGTGTGTATTTGTGTTTCCACTAGGTTGTCAAAAAGACTCAATGGATCATACCATTGTTTCAGTTTTCACATGTACATCATCCATTCAATTTGGAGAAATTACACTTTACCCCCCTGAAGTATCCACTGATTTGCACTTTTGCCTCCAAAGTTTCAAATGTGACATTTTACACCCTCCCCTTCCCCCAAACTTTCAAATTGTGACAATTTGACCACTTTGACTTTTTTTCCCAAAATGCCTCTATCACATATTTTATTTTATTTTTAAAAAAATCCAAAAAAAAAAAAAAAAGAGAAATATGCTGGGGTGGTTTGGCCACCCCATCATATTTCTTTTTTTTCAAAAAAATAAAATATGTGATAGGGGCATTTTGGAAAAAAAAAAAGAAAAAGGTCAAAGAGGTCGAATTGTCACAATTTGAAAGTTTGAAAAGGTAAAGTGTTACATTTGAAACTTTGAAGGCAAAAGTGCAAATCGGTGAATACTTCAGGGGGATAAAGTGTAATTTTCCCATTCAATTTTTCACATTAATATTCAGGATTGCTTCCATTTTCTACAATAGCATTATGGATCTGTTGATATAAAGATACATAATCGACATAATGGAGCTACTTAAATTGCATAGGATGTTCAATGCACCTTTAGAGAATTTGGAAGGCAAGATAGACAAGTAACTAAATTCCAATTTAAGCGCATGGGGAAGTCAAAGCTTCTTCATGTCGCACAATAGTTTGGGGACATGTTCATGAAAGTATGAAACCACAGCAAAAAATACTTTTAACTAAATTATAAGGTTTAACAGTAGCCACAAAGGGAAGATAAACCAAACCTGATAATTTCGGCACAGTGGTATTTGTGAATGGTGTCAATGGTGAAGGAGCTAATAGAGGAAGAAAGGGCTGAGAGTCCGCACTTGGAGAGATATCAGGAGCCAATGCATTGACCTTTGTTTCCATAAGAAGAGACTCTTTTATATCAATAAAGGGGGCAGAATGGGTCTAACACAGACCTGCATAGTATACGTACAGCTCAGTGAGTAACCCGCATACAGAGAAGGAACCTTGTATGGTAGGACATACTGGAATAAAGGTTTTTCTTGTGAGTGCACATTTAATGTTAAGCGTAGAATTCATAATTATATTTTAATTATTTACATGATGAGACATTTCTTTTTAAATATTATCGATGTATAGCATATCTCATTTAGCTGTTTTTTCATGTTTTACACATTTTTCCGTGCAGTCTCTTGGTTTGTTTATCATACAAACAGAAACATAATCGTTTGGGTCCATATAAAGCCACCATGAACAGCCCAAATTTGAAACTTAGCATGTAAGTTCACAGATGCTCATGATCCATTTGTATAGAATGTTATGTGGTTCTGCCTTTCAATAGGTAATTGAACTTCAACTATAGGTGCAAGAAAGAACCTATATATATCAAAATGATTTTTGTTTTTGATATGTAAACGTATCAAAATGCTAATACATTTGGTCCTGATTTCCCTTATATCTGCTCAGGTACCCAACACTATAAACCTACAATTTTTTTCTTTTAGCTCACTTATTACTTCAATGACAAGAGGTTTAGAGAATGAACGCTGCTGCCAACATCAATGAGGTTATATGTCATATCATTTACAGATATTAAAAGATATATCTGTAAACGAAGAACTGGTAGGCAGCTCATTGGTGCCGCATCATTGCAGTGAAGGTTTTCAGCTCAATCCTCCAAAATCTCCTAATGTAGGAGAAATGACTACCTTTAAGCATCATCCTCATTGATGATATACTTCTAGATATAAAATCATCTTTTAGCCTAACATTTAGAACTAACACAATCAAGCTAGTGGTTATGAATTTTCTACAAATATTCAGGTAGGCAGTTGCAATTACTGCACTACCTCATTAGAAGTACTTAGTTTAGCCAGACTAATGCAATGTTCATATACTTAAACATATGTGTTAAAGGCTGTGTTTCATATGAATATGAGTCCTGGAAAGAAAAGTAACAATTTTCTGTTGTATATGAGCTTTCTTTTGTTAAATGGAATGACACTTACACTTGCCCTAACCATATTCTCCCACATTATTTTTTAACTTCTAAAAAGATGAAGAAAAAAAAACAATCTTTTTACCAAATTGACCAAAAATGAGAGTATAGCATCTTGGTTCTCTAAAAAATTGAACAGCCAAAACATATCTGACTTGGGCAAGAAACACAAATACACTCAATCTACAGTGCCTTATACACAATGTATATAAAGTGCCCATAGACACCCAGTATTTCCCTCCTAGGCATAGCAATGTCAAGATGACCCAACTGAGAATTTGACAGAAATCACTCCAAAAAAAAAAAAAAAAGACTATCTTTAACCATAGTAGCTTTGAGGGAGACAATGCATAAGTTCTGAAAACAACATCAAAAGTCCATCCCAAAAATCCATAATGCAGCAAATAACCCAGCAACACCAAGTAGTTTCCCTAGCAATTTCATGAAGACCCAACAGAAAATTTGGCAGAAATCACAGAGTAGTAGTAAAACAGTAAAGAAACTCAGAGATAAGCTATGAAAGAACTTACAGAGAAGAAAAAGAGCAAGCTGAAGAGTGAGACTGCAAGAGACCCTTTGCTTTTGCTCCATACTTAGTAACCACCAAAGAGAATGTGACCAAAGAATTGGTGAAAAAAACTACGTGAGAAAAACATTGAGAGCTTAGAATGCGTAAACAAATGTCACGGTGAGAATGGATGCAATGATTCTCACATGTAATTTCAAAAATACATGCAAAAACTTGGAAAGAAAAAAAAAATGCAAGAATTACATGCATTTTGGACACATTTTAATTTAATAAATTGAGTTGAAGAAAATTCTTTTGAATAAAACTTCTTCAAGATATTAAATAATCTTATACATACAAGTAGTTAAAATTTATGAAGCTGTTTTCAACAAAGAGCAGCTTCTGTTTGTTCACAAGCAGGTGAAGCATCAAGTTGTTGGTGTATTGACCAACTGCAATGTATGAGTGAAAGATTTGAGTGAAGCTATTACTTAATGAAGAAATTATAAAAGATGAGCTTCTGACTCCACTAGGGTCAGCAACTGTCTTTAGTATCATACCAGAAGACAATTATTAGCATGATTTACTTTAGAATGAATTATCTAGCTGATGGCATTTAATATGCAGAAGTGAATAGAGTTTAGCCAGCAGCTTGAAGCCTGACATATTACAGACATAGGAAGATCATAGTGACGTGGCACGCTCACTGATTTCCTGATGAAAGTAGTCCAAGTATGAATTTTCCTGCACAACAAAGAAAGGAATAGGATCGAAGAGACCGGGGGTGAGCCGGCGGGGATACTCCGATGCCTAAGTCAGTGTTTACTCTAGGATAATGAGAAAACAATAGAAGCTTCAAGAGTGCTAGAGTTGAGTTACCAGAACATGTGGAGGTGACTTGCATTATATAGGCATGGAGTGATTGTTCCCTTACCAATGACTGACTCTTCCCTGATTTTCTGCGAGGCAGTTTGTTATCAAGGATTTGAGTAGTTATCCGTATCAAGATCTGATAAGATCGAGATAGGATTTGGTTGTTATGGCGTCTTAAATTTTGAATGCTTGTAGATAACATATCTGATTTCGTAATTTTAGGTACTTGGCATTTGAATTGGATGGATAAGATAGGATCTTTTGAATTTAACCTCCTGATCCCTAGCTTTTCGGGCTTCGGAAGCCTTGAACTCAAAGTATCGAAGGTACAGGGTGGTCGAGGCCCGAGACGGTTCTCGGATGATCGAGGCCTGGGGCATTCTTGTATGCTCGAGGCGTTCTCGGGTTCTCGAGGCCTGCCTGGGCTCTCGAGGCTCGAGACGCTCTTGGGCTCTCGAGCCTCGAGACGTTCTTGGGCTCTGAGGACATGGGCCTTCATTGGGCCTAGTAAAACGTTGGGCTGGTTCTGCAAGGTTGATTCATGACCCAACAATCATGCACAACAATTTTATTTGAGGGACAAAATTATGATTTTGCTCATTTCTGCCTTTTCTATGTATAATTGAGTGAACTGTTTGCAAGATTATTTATATCTTTCATTGGAGTAGATCTTTTTGGCTGCCTTTAGCGTTTGTCATGTTTTGTTTTTGGTTTTTTTTAAAAAATAAATTAAATAGGAAAGAGGTTAAAGAAAAAAGTGTTTGCCAAATTTAAAATTGAGAATTATTTATCAAAAATTGATTAAATTATATATCAAATTCACTAGCCTCCATGAATCACTGATCAGAAATTAGTATAAGCAAAACTATATAAAACTGAGATAGCGTTTTGGGGCATTAGCACCAAATTTAGGATGATCAAATCCCTTTAAGATCATACCATCTCTAAAGGGTTAACTTTCCACCCATAGGTTTTAATTTTAAATCTATAAACGAGCTTTGAGGCATTAGCACAAAATTTAAGATGACCGAATCTATTTAGGATTATATCATCCTTAAATAGTTAACCTTTTATCCTTAGGTTTTAGTTTTAAATCCAGAAATGAGTTTTGAGACATTAGAACCCAAATATTAGCTCATGAAAATTTAGCTAGTATTACTCAAATATCTCAAAATACAATTCAAAACATTTCATCGAACATATAGAATGCAAAAAACATAAAAATTTTGTTAAAAAAAATTGATGTTGGTCTTCCAAAAAAAAAAAATGGCCTACGCATGGCTGCCTCACTTTGGCAGCCGCATAGCAGGCCTCCTTTCACTGGCACCAAGCAGCACAACACTTTTTGTTTGGGACTGTTTTGACCCTGCACAACAATTTTGTTTGAGAGACGAAATTACGATTTTGATCATTTCTGTCTTTTCTTTATATACTAGTTGGATCAGCACGTGCTTAGTTCCCGGTGCTATAAATTATTATAATTGAACTTTTATAATTTTAGTATCATACATATATTATGTTATAAAATGTATTTAATAAATGGATTATTTTACTGAACAAATGTATATATATTGAAATTTTCAAGTAAATAAAGTATAACTATAACATTGACTAAATTCAAATTGAAAACCATGTATAAAAAATGTTTATAACAACAGTTAATACCTAGTGTGGTGGCCCGTGCAAGTAGTAATACAGAAATGAAGTACAAGTTCTTTATAATATTAATAGAAACGATGTTTAGTACAACCAAAAAAAAAATACAGAAAGAGAAATAGTAGTAATAAAGATTTGATTGTTTTACTGTGTTATATTTGCACGTATTAGATCTCTGTGTTATGTATTCAAATATAGTGTTAATATTAAAAATTGAAATTCAAAATCATGTATTAAAGTGTTTAAAATTAAAAATTTAATAAAGTTAATATTGAAATAACCAAGAATACAAAGAGTGTGTTTACCTCGTATTGATAAAGAAGAAAGAAGAAAGGGCATATGAATGATACCGGAAACATGCTTAAATTCCCTCGTGATGAGTTAATTTGTTTACTGATTTTTAATTAAAAATTTACTAAAAATCATGAATGCACATTGTTTAATTATTAGGTGAAACTAGCATTATAAACAAATTTATAAAAGCTTCAAATTGATTATTTATTTTGAAATAATAGCTCAAATATAACAAGTACTTTATTTTTGTTAATGTAAACCAAAACAGCTACAAGCGTCATATGTGAAATAGTAATTAGGAGAGATGGCTTTGTATTCCGTTGGTGGATTGAATGTGGGCAATTGTGTGATTATCTTTCTTATAAAATGATTTTTTTTAAAAAAAAAAAAATTAGGCCACTTTTTTTTTTAAGGTTTTTTCTAGAAGATTTAGTATTTTTTGTTTTTAATTTACTATAGGTAGTTTCATCATTGGGAAAACATTGACAATAATTTGAGGAAGATATTATCACAAATAAAAGTTTGGAGGGACCTTATTAATTAGTTGTAATTTGAAGAGGGTAAGTAGACTTTTCCCAAAAAGAAATCAAAGAGAAAGGAAAGCAGAAAACTTTTTCTTACGAGTGAAAGTGTCGATGCTAGGGGCCTTGAGCCAAGTCTTTGGAATCATCAAATATATTAAAGCAGCAAACGCTGTAATAAGGACGTTAAGGGCCCCGTCACCCAAAGAAAACTGCTTCAACCATTTGTTGGTGTTCAAGCAGAGAGGTGTTGGAGCGTAGAACTAAGGAAGAGTGTGTTTGGTGTATTATTGAAGTAAAGCTAAATGTCATCCATTTTTTTCTTACTGATTTGATGCGGCCATGGCGTTTGTCTCAGTGGTCAAAGTGATAATGCTTTTTGATTAGGCCCAAAACAGTTGTTTGTTACAAGTTACAACCACCCGACAGCCCAACAACTCCCCATATCTTTCCACGAAGTTTACTTTCTGAACAGTGGGTGGAGGAAAAAAAACAATTATTATGAGTATTGTTACCATATGTGTACATGAAATAATTACTTTTTAAAAAGATTTTGACAACCCCCTATAATGTGTTGGATACCTTAATCTAGCATCTTAATATTTTTGCTTCATGCACTCGTTGATTGGATTTAAGGTGAGATATAAGCAAATTACAAATGGAAAGCGCACTATAAAAAAAAAAAAAAAAAAAAAAAAAGTTGAATAAAGTGAAAAGAAAATAACAATGGGAAAGAAAGAAGGAAATATAGCTTGTGCACTCTTCACTTACTCTGTGAAGAGTAAGCAGGAATAGAATTTTATCTTCTTCATTTATATTTCATTATAAAAACTAATTACATGTGATAGCAATTAGAATACCCCCTCCCCCCTCTTCTTCCTTTTCATTCTCTCCATACGTACACAAGTAGTCAAGATTTACGAAGCTGCTTGGAACAAAGAGCAGCTTCTCTTTGTAGCCAAAAGAAGCAAGTAACAGTGAATATGAATATCAAAGAAGCATGTTCAGAAGCAGTAATGAGGTCACAAGCAGGGGAAACATCAAGTACTTGTCGGTGTATCGACCTGCAATGTATGAGTGAAATATCTGAGTGAACCTATTATTACTTAATGGAGAAATTATAAAAGATGTATCTTGCTGCACAAATTTAAAAACAGAATTTTTTTTTAATCTTTTATGAAGCATTATAGGTCTAGTTCCCATACCACTTTGTGCAGATGTTGCTGTGGGGAGTGCTGGAAGGTTGGCAGCTGCAATTCCACAAAGTCCAGGAGAAATCAATAAAAAAGTGGGAGGGAGAAAGAGGGAGGAGGGGGTGCAGTAAAAAGTGGATGCAGAACATTGTAAGCAAAAATAGAGTCCGCTGACAAATGAAGATTAAACATTTAAGCCATACTTTTATTGTTGCAAGTAGAAGCAGGTACGTAAGATTTAGAGGGCCAAGGAGCTCCAATGTTATCATTAAGATCACAAACAAAGCCGATCCCTGAAGTTTTATCATATGTTGCATCCGAAGGTAGGCTTGGTAAAAGGCAGCCAGACTCTAAAGAAAGATGGATGAAACAAGGTTAACTTTACAGAATTCTCTCTAAAGAATAAAGAAAGGAATTTCCAGAAGCATTTTAAATGTAACAAACAGATTACTATCAACGCCTACATTTTTCAGCGTCTTCCATGGTATAATAAGGACTAGTAAGCAAATCATTTTTTTATAAATAAAAATTAGGAATAAGTGCATGCCACAACTAATAGTACCTAACTGCATTTCAAGTTTAAGCATGATTTAAACAACTCCTTTTTTTTCTTCTTTTGCAGGGCGGCAGGGGGGACATTGCAATTACATGCTCATATTTATTAGCATAAGTTTCCAATGTAGCAGAAGCTGAAGGTAGCAAGGCCGGGAAAGTTTTTGCACCTTTGATTTTCAAAGAGACTATTTCTTATGTAGACTATCAGAAAACCAATCTTATAAGGTAATCAAAGTGAGTAAAAGACACATCCTAGAAAATCAGGAGACACTAAAAGCAAACCTACACAAAGCAGTCAAATAAAGGCCACTCCTACAAATCTTGAGATGCAAGCAAGATAATTACATGGAACATCAAACTAAAACCTCCAAGATTATGATGTTCAAATAGCTAGAAAATAGCATTTTCAAAATAAAAGCAGTACCTTGTGATCCCACTGGCATTCCCATTAGTAAATTCCACCAGCACGAGCAATGAATCACCAAAAAAAGCACACTTATCAGAATCATTTCTTTCCACCAGGCTGAAATAGGAATGCTTTTGCTCATTTAAGTGGCATAGAATACAACTGACCTTGAAGAGAGAAATCCTTGAGGTTTATATGACACAGATTATAAACATCATCGGAGACATTAGCTTTCTGTAACCTCATGCCAAGTGATGCAGCACAATTCAAGGCTTGCAAGTTGGTGAGGAAGCTCTGCTGTTGCAATTGAGACACATAACTCTCCATGGCTTTGCAGCAAGCTGTATGGTTATTTATCACATTTCCACATTCTTTCACAACGTTGGTCATGTTGGGAAAAACAAGTGGACAGACTGAACCAAGTAACAAAACAAAATTGAAGATCAGCAAATCAGAGGTAGAATTTAGTATTCCTAACTGATTTTTTGAGATCATGGTGAAAAATCATATCTATGGGAGGTCTTTGTCAGAGTCTTGCCAAATTTTCAAGACATACATTTTCTTTCTTTATGCTTTTTAATTATTACTTTCATGCTGACCTTTATTTACATTGCAATTTGTTAGTCCTCTAAGAACATTATTTGCTGAAAGAGGATCAAGTTTACTGGCCAGCCACCGAAGGACAATATTCTTGCAATCATCAATCCACGTTGAGTGCTCAGGTGAGACAGGGAACCCATCCTTGTTTAACATACCATTTAGGGCAATTTTTCTAGCAGCATCTAGTATAGTATTTTGGCAAACTTGTTCACAACACTCATTGACAGGATCAATCCTTCCACAAGCAACCATAATTCTTGAAGAGTCCACAATGCGCTCAAATTCATCAACATCCGTAACAGGGCAAGAGAATTCTGTGAGGTTCTCTGGGTGAAATGAACAGATCTTTTGGAGATTCTCATTTGCCCCTTGACTCTCTAGGATCTTCTCAACATCTGAGAGGCAGTGGCTAGCATGAGTCTTGTTTATAGCAAGGCTCCTGGAGTACTTGCTGGACTGCCCAATAATAATCACTATTGTTGCATCAAATTGAGGACAACATGCTACATTGGCTAAATATGGTGCAAAGGAAGCCCAGCAGTCAGTTGCTGTTATGCTCATCACACTTTCAGAAGCTGAAAAGTTTAATGTACAGAGTCCTGGAAGATAATCAGCAGCATCCAGTTAAGCATTTTGATGGAATCGTTATAAAAGGATTTTCATTATGATGAAGAACTTCAGAAGCATCCAATGAAAGAAAAAATCAACTAGAATGAAAAAAAAAAATCAACTAGTTCAACTTCACGTAGAATAAGAAGGTACCAGTTAGTTATAAATGGGAACGTGAACTTTGAAGTTCAGACGTCAGTTCCACTTTTGTAATTATGTATTGTGTTTCCACTAGGTTGTCAAAAAGACTCAATGGATCATACCATTGTTTCAGTTTCACATATACATCATCCATTCAATTTTTCACATTAATATTCAGGATTGCTTCCATTTTCTACAATAGCATTATGGATCTGTATATATAAAGATAAATAATTGACATAATGGAGCTACTTCAATTGCATAGGATGTTCAATGCACCTTAGAGAATTCGGAAGGCAGGATAGACAAGATTAACTAAAGTCCAATTTAAGCACATGGGGAAGTCAAAGCTTCTTCATGTCACACAATTGTTTGAGGACATGTCCATGAAAACACAGCAAAAAAACTAAATTATAAGGTTTAACAGTAGCCATAAAGGGAAGATAAACCAAACCTGATAATTTTGGCACAGTGGTATTTGTGAATGGTGTCAATGGTGAAGGAGCTAACAGAGGAAGAAAGGGCTGAGAGTCTGCACTTGGAGAGATATCAGGAGCCAATGCATTGAACTTTGTTTCCATAAGAAGAGACTCTTTTATATAAATAAAGGAGGCAGAATGGGTCTGACACAGACCTGCATAGTATATATACAGCTCAGTGAGTAACCCGCATACTGAGAAGAAACCTTGTATGGTAGGACATACTGGAATAAGGTTTTTTGTGTGAGTGCACATTTAATGAAAGCGTAGAATTCATAATTATATTTTAATTATTTACATGATGAGACATTTCTTTTTAAATATTATCAATATATAGAATATCTCATTTAGCTGCTTTTCATGTTTTACACATTTTTCCGTGCAGTCTCTCGGTTTGTTTATTATACAAACGGAAACATAATCGTTTGGGTTCATATAAAGCCACCATGAACCACCCAAATTTGAAACTTAGCATGTAAGTTCACAGATGCTCATGGTCCATTTGTATAGAATGTTATGTGGTTCTGCCTTCCAATAGGCAATTGGACTTCAACTATAGGTGCAAGAAAGAACCTATATATATCAAAATGCTTTTTGTTTTAGATATGTAAACGTATCAAAATGCTAATACCTTTGGTCCCGATTTCCATTATATCTGCTCAGGTAGCCAACAGTATAAACCTACAATTTTTTTCTTTTAGCTCACTTATTACTTCAATGAGAAGAGGTTTTAGAGAATGAGCACTGCTGCCAACATCAATGAGGTTATATGCCATATCATTTACAGATATTAAAAGATATATCTGTAAACGAAGAAATGGTAGGCGACTCATTGGTGCCACATTAATGCAGAAAAGGTTTTCAGCTCAATACACCAAAATCTCCTAATGTAGCCTATGTAGGAGAAGTGACTACCTTTAAGCATCATCCACATTGATGATATACTTCTGGATATAAAATAATCTTTTAGCCTAATATTTAGAACTAACACAATCAAGCTAGTGGTTATGAATTTTCTACAAACATTCAGGTAGGCAGTTCCAATAACTCCACTACCTCATTAGAAGTACTTATTTTAGCCAGACTAATGCAATGTTCATATACTTAAACATATGTGTTAAAGGCTGTGTTTCATATGAATAAGAGTCCTGGAAAGAAAAGAAACAATTTTCTGTTGTATAAGAGCTTTCTTTTGTTAAATGGAATGACACTTACACTTGCCCTAACCATGTTCTCCCACATTATTTTTGAACTTCTAGAAAGATGAAGAAAAAAAAAAATCGTTTTACCAAATTGACCAAAAATGAGAGTATAGCATCTTGGTTCTCTTAAAATTGAACAGCCAAACCATATCTGACTTAGGCAAGAAACACAAATACACTCAATCTACAGTGCCTTATACACAATGTATATAAAGTGCCCATAGACACCCAGCATTTCCCTCCGAGGCATAGCAATGTCAAGATGACCCAACTGAGAATTTAACAGAAATCACACCCAAAAAAAAGAGTGTCTTTAACCATAGTGGCTATAAGGGAGACAATGCATAAGTTCTGAAAACAACATCAAAAGTCCATCGCAAAAATCCACAATGCAGCAAATAACCCAGCAACACCAAGTAGTCTCCCTAGCAATTTCATGAAGACCCAACAGAAAATTTGGCAGAAATCACAGAGTAGAAGTAGTAAAACAGTAAAGAAACTCAGAGATAAGCTATGAAAGAACTTACAGAGAAGAAGAAAAAGAGTAAGTTGAAGAGTGAGACTGCAAGAGACCCTTTGCTTTTGCTCCATAGTTAGTGACCACCAAAGAGAATGTGACCAAAGAATTGGTGAAAAAAACTATGTGAGAAAAACATCTGAGAGCTTAGAATGCGAAAACAAATGTCACGGTGAGAGTGGATGCAATGCGGTGAGTTGCAAGCTCGTCTAGTTCTAGCTCCCGCTTGCTCCCACTTCCCAGTTCACACGTGTGGAGGGAAGCACGTGAGGCTTCTTATGTCAGAGGTGATCGCGTGTGAATCACGTGATGGCTTGGAGGAGGCACGTGAGCGGTTGCTTGGAAGGTTAAGCTTGTGTTTCCTCTACGCGTGACATGAGTGGCTTTTGTGTTTTGACCCGCCTGATGCTGCGATGGGAGAGGACAGCCGTTGGATATGAGGAAATACATGATGCTTCTTAAAGGAAGTTGATCCAATTAATGCAAAGTTAAAAATAAATTTCATTGCCTAAATTATATTTATAGATTTAACACGTATACATTGTCACGAGTAATGATATAAATAGGATTAGCAATCCTCTTGAGTCCTTCTAAATGTTACGTATTTTTTAAAATTATTATTGAATTTGATATAACCATTATTAAATTTTGATCTATTGATGATTTTAAAAGTCATATCACACTTGAGATGATTTGAGGAGGACTCTAGTCCTCCCCATGCAATATCATGTATACACCCTTTGATGCAATAAAACAAAATTGTAATGGTAAAAATTACAGTAAAGAATGCCAAAGAAAGAAAATTTTATCCTTTGTTAATTCGGAATATTACTGAAGTCATACAATTGAAATGACGTGACAATAAAAATCA
This sequence comes from Carpinus fangiana, assembly GCA_006937295.1. Taxonomy (NCBI): domain Eukaryota; kingdom Viridiplantae; phylum Streptophyta; class Magnoliopsida; order Fagales; family Betulaceae; genus Carpinus; species Carpinus fangiana. Next base: position 2,732,116 of record CM017326.1, on the reverse strand, counting down.
ACTATTAAGACGATCTTATATTTGTGGGTCATTAAATATGATTTTAAAATGATTTTTTTTTCCTTTCTTTTTTCTCCTTATCCAAATATTTAACAAAGTCGTATCTATAACACCAAATCACCCTTTTAAAAAGAGAAAAATAAAAAATAAAACGTAAGATTTAAGAAGAATAAAACATCTCTTTCCTCTCCTTGGATCTCTAATGAGTTGCAAAGTGAAGGATTAAAAACAATATTCTCAGTTTCTTCTTCAAATCTTTATCCTCAATAAAGATAAGATTTGATGCCAAACCATTAGAGTAGACTGTAGACCCGTACGAATGGATACCCAATACCAATGTGAATGGTTAAAAGCTTCATGATCATGATAAATCGTTAATCACAAGAATCTCTACACGCCGAATATCAATGTGAATGGTTAAAAGCTTCATGATCATGATAAAATGTTAATCACAAGAATCTCTACACGTGTTTGGTTCGTGAAATAAGTTATTTTTTTATTTGATAGTAGCTGTTTTTAAGAATAATTATTCTCACAGAAATAGTTTTTTCCTTACAAATAAGAATACATAAAATAAGAGAAATTTTGGATGCAGTCACACGACCCTCGAAGACCCTCGTGTTTTTGTTTAGTAATTTTGGTTTAGTTCTAATTAAAGCATATGTGTTGTCAGCAAACTAAGAAATAAGAATAAGGAAAGAAAAAGGGGTATCATGTGCAAGCCACAAGAGTTCAATAATCCTAACATAGGCCTCATTTAAAATGAATAGTCCATATTAAAGTTATTGCATCTCGTGCAATACTTGAGATCTCAATCCACGGGAGTTTATCGTTTGCACATATTGAGTTGTTAATCTTGCACTACAACACAATATCTAGGCAATATTTTGATGTCATCCCCACCAAAAGAACAGTAGATAACTTTTTGAGTCACATAATGTTATTTGAGTTTGCTCTTAGCTAGATTTGTTGCATGATTTAAAGCAATAAGATTGATGTCTAAGCCAACCACCAACATGTTGGGATGCCCCTCTCATTATAGGTCACCCTAGTAGGCTACAAAGGAACAAGGTTTCTTTCTAATTGAATTAGAAAACAAACTTAACCTAATATATTAAATTGGCGTATGTTATTAGAGTATGTGATTTTCACATATATTTTTAATAGGATTAACCGAACATGGAATTCTAACTTGCTTTATAAAAAAATAATAATAAATAATTTTTTTTAAACAAAAAAAAACATGTAAAAATCATCTAAATCTTCCGATCTAATTTGAAGAAAAACTTCATTCCTATTAACATTAGCAGATTATGATTAATCCTAGGAATGTGTCAAAAGGTATGGACAAATTACTATTCATTGACTTTTCTTTTGGGAAGGCAGCTTAATTGAAACTTTCTCTTGCTTTTTTGTTTCTTTTGCCAAAAAAGCTTTTTAGGTCACCCCTTTATATAGTAGGCACTTTGCTTTTGTTTGCCATGGTTGATTATCCTAGGATTAATATGTCAAAAGTTATGGTCAAAAGTAATTGTCAAATAATTATTCATCGCTTTTTCTTTCATGAAGGCAGCTTGAAACTTTCTATTGCTTTTTTAAAAAATATATATATATATTGTTAATTTGGTAATGTGATTCGAGGCTGTGACATTTAACTTCTATGAGATTTCAAATGTAAATAACTTCACAGAACAAATAACTCATTTTCATAAATGTTTCGATAATTTTTCTAACAGAATCATTATGAAATTACAAATTCAATTATTTCATTCAAATATTAAAAAGAAATTTGGGCTCCATGACTATAGGGATAGTTCAACACGGCAAATTATCTTGATAGCCATGTGAGTGATTTGACTACTCTCAATAGTCGAATATGAGGTGATTGAACCACCATCAGGTTATGATTATAAGGATAGTCCGCCACCTCACCTTACCTCACCCCCAACCTAACAACCAAAACCCATTTTTTCTTTTTTTTTTTAATAACACTTTAGAGTAAATTTGTAATTTCATGATAACCCTGTAAAAAATTACCAGAACTTAAACCTAAAGCGTTATTTGTTAGAGTAGCGTATCTAGAGAGTCATTTGACACTTATAAAATTCCAAATAGAATTATTTGTCACAATCTCAAATTACAAGAACCAATTTAACCCAAAAAAAAAAAAAAATGCCAAAATATATATATATTTTGCCAATATTATATATATATATTTGTATTGATTGCCGAAATACTTTGTATTGCTTTAAAAACAATCACATGCCAGTAGACAATGAGATACCTCACACGTTATGTCCAACCACCTTAGCTTTGACGACAAAGGCACCGATATTTACAGCTGGCATCCTCAACTCTATCCGTGTTGTGTTAACTCGAAAACACTTCACATCAACCAAATGAGTCTATTTACTTATATGAATATTAATTAAATAGTTAAATATATTATTATTTTATTAATTTAAACTTAGAAATAACTTGAAAATCATAGAAAGTGTACCGTTTGATAGTACAGGCACTTTTAAATGTTAAACTATGATTTTTAAGGGTAAATCACATTTTATTCTCAAGAGTCGCACGTTTTTTTAAATCTCACATTTTGAAACTACAAATCTAAATGAGTTATGCTATATATTACACTATATCTCACTTTCATCTTAATTAGCTAATTAATATGACAATACCCAATTAGCTCTTGAATCGACCCTTATTAAAAAAATAATTTAAAAAAAAAAGAGCGTAATATATATCATTTGTGTATTTAAATAGACCCTTAAAACTACAAATTTCCAAACTACCATGTGACTATGAAAAAATACAATTGATCTCTCTTTCTCTCCCTCGATTATATATCATGATGTGATCGAAGGTGTTTGATGTAATGTAAACACATCCATAGCCAAAGGTGTCACCCATAGTCAAACACAAAAAAAGCAAAAGAATTTGGTTGGGAGCTTAGCTCGGTGGTTGTCACCCATTAATGACAAGTACTAAAGAAGGGAAGAAATGGTGACAATGGGGTCGGTCCACATGCAATGAGGCTCCAATTGTTTTCTATGGAAAATGACCTAACCCATGTGAAGAGATGCCCCTACTCAATTTTTCAACCACCCTGATCTCATGGAAACATTTGCAAATCACAAGCTAAGAGAGAAAGTCCTAAATAGTGACCCCAATTTTGAAGGACATGTCACATGTCACATGCACCCAACACATGGGCACACCACCACCATTAGCATCCTTTACCATTATGTGATGTCCAACACATACCCATGTATATTTGTATTTTTATTTGATTTCTTTCATTTTAGTATTCTCATGTATCTATTCAAATGATTTTGGTTGTTAAAATAATAATAATAATAATAATAAAAGATTTATGAGAGAAGTAAAAGTGGAGAAAGAGGAAAAGGACATCAAAAATATATGAGGTTGTTCAGTCTTAGAAGCCTATTTCGGAGACGAATTCATAGGACTACATCTTTATTGAATTAATTAATTATACATTTGTATTACATGTTCTGTTTACAAGGAAAAAGGTGAGTTAAGCTAAACAAATTTTTTTTTTTTTAAAAAAAGGGCAATGAAGCCATAGAAATTTGACTGCATATATACAATTATAGTAAACACTTGAATGGAAACATATATTAAAAAGTCTAATATATAAAAGAAAAATGGTTTCCTCCGAACTAAGTTGGAGCTTCTAATTCAGCCTATTAAACTGACATATATTTAAAATACATGTGATTCTCACATGCATTATAAATAGAACATGTGAACTGGCATGTGTTTAAAGCAGGAAATACCATGTTAAATTAAGTAGTTAGGAACATAGTTAAGTAGACAAATTTGGTTAGGGGTCTACCTCATTTATCGCCGCATTCGTCAACGTGAAAAGAGAATAAATGTGATTCTCATATGCATTTTTTAACGGAACATATGAATTAACATGCGTTCAAAATATATGTGATTCTCACGTGCATTTTATTTTATACATGGAGTCTCCGGAATGTAGAAGAGGCCTATTAGGACCCAACCAACGGTTCATTGGCCAAGGGACAGACTCATCCCGGGACTAAGACCTCAGCTCACCAAGCAACGCACACAATGAAACCCCAAAGACCTTCTTAATTAATAACTTACCAATCAAAAGGTGTGCATAAAAGTAAAATAGCTATTGGTGATTTTCCCTATAAGAAAAGCCAGTTACATCTATATATACACACATTATGAAAGACGCGGTTCGTCAACAACTCTCTTGTTTTTTGGGGAGACTAATAATAGACTATTACGACCAAAATTGGTTTTTTTTTATACAAATGCTAGTAAGCTTTCTCCTAAACGACTTGGACCACCCAATTGAAGGTGTATTTAAAAAGTTTAATTAGGTTAATTTGATGTTAACGGTTTCTTTTTCTTTACAACTTTGAACGTTGAAAGTCGTTAAAATCGTTTTGAATATCCACACACCAAAAAAAAAAAAAAAAAACACCACCTCACATAATTATACATTATTTATACCAATCATTGAGATTAGACGTTTCTGCCTCTCTCTCTTTTTTTTTTCTTTTTCTTTTTTTTTTTCTGCCTTTTGATAGTTTGTAAAGGAACATATTCAATCTTGTAGTGGTTAGAGATGTTGAGATTTAACGGGACTCATGTTACCCTTCAACTAATTAGTAATTATGTTTACTTATTATCTAATTCAAATTTAAGGTTCGTTATAATATTAATTAATTTTTTTATTAACTGGTTAATTAAAAGATAATAATTTGAATAAGGTCGTGGTTAAATTGAGTGTTTTATACAGTAGAATAAAAAGCATATATCTAAGCTTAAAACACCAAAAAAAAATAATACAATCCCTCACACTACACATTTTTTTTTTTCTTCTCTCTTGACAAAACCACCGGAACCACCATCTTGGTTGGTTTTGGAGGGAGGCTCGGAGGTGGGGGGAGAGGTTTATTTGGTGGTGGATGGTTGGTGTTGGATTAGAATAAATGAAAATGTCTATGAGATATGATATCAAAACAAAAGTTCTTAGTTCATTTATCAAGTACATACGGACGAGTAAGGGGGAGAATGTTAGAATATTAATTAAATATTTAAATTTACTATTTTTTATAAGCTTAAATTTTTTAACCAATTGGTCATTTTAATAGGGTTGATTACCACTGCCACCACTCTAGATTAATATTTTATACAAAAAATGTTAGAGATGACGGCTCATATTTTGAACTAGAAAATAAATAATACTAGCTTCTAATAAAAAATTAGCAACTTGTTCTTATAAACTTAGGCATACTGTCGAACTACATAGATTCTCTATGTATTATTTTCTCTTTTACTTTTCACTAAATCGATTAGTCGTAAACTTAATTACCGCATTGGTTGCTTAATTAACCCAGATGCCTGGCTTAACAATGTTTGAAACCAACGTAAAGTGGAAAGTGTATAATCAAATTTTGTAAAGATTAATTAAGGTAAAGTGGTGTGACCACCCCCGGCTTTTGAGCAGTAATTAGGGGCCCTTAAACTTAGCAATTCGCGTGATCATTGCTTGTCATTATGCATAAAGCTATGCATACTCTCTGGAGACCAGTGGTCACAAGGAATCTAATACAATGAATTGAACAGTAAAATTGATTTAAAAATAAATAATATTTTTTTAAAATAATAATTAAAAAATGACAATAATAAATGGTATTGATCGATCGTTAGCAGGTGCCTTGTGCATAAAGTACGTCAATGGTGGACCACGAAAATAATTATAACGTACACTTTCGTCACAAGCTTAGAGACGGCTCTGTTCTAAAATATTCATAAATTACAAGGACAAAAAGGGTATCAATTAAGAAGCTTATTATATGGGTGGTGTTAATCTCAAGCAGGAGAATCTCATCACTTTCTCTGTACTAATCCCCCGGCGCAACAACCGCTTCTTCACGTGCTTTCTCTCTACAAATATCCTTCTCCTTCTCTCCCTTTCTCTCTGATCTTCTTGTTTCATATCCAAAATGGGAATTTGCTTGAGCAACACAAACACCATAGTACAGGCTGAGATAGCTGAGGAGGAGCCAAGGGAATTAGCTGCACAAGTGGTTGAAGAAACAGAGTCATTTGCAGAAACGGAGTCATTTGCAGGAACAGAGTCATTTGCAGCAGAGGATGATGGGAAGAAGAGGAGGAGGAAGAAGAAGAAGAAGATGGTGAGATTCAAACTCCAAGAAGATGACGGTGATGGTAGAGGAAGTAGTCATGATCGTGGGGATTCTGGAAGTGGGGTTGTGAGGATTCGGGTGGTGGTGACCCTTGAAGAGTTGAAACAAATACTGGATTGTAAGGGCAGCTTCAAGCAGGCTTCTGTGGAGCAATTGGTGAATGCAATGAAGTTGAGAGGGAGGAGGGTTTCTGCTGAAGTTAGAACAAGTGATGGGGGAGAAGATAATAGTTGGAGGCCAGCTTTGGAGAGCATTCCAGAGGACCCTTAACGATGATCAATTAGTTTCAGTTTGTCACTAACAAGTTCTCTCTCTCCCTCTCTCATATCTGTGAGTTGTAAACAATTTTCATTGTATATGATTTAGACTTTGATCACCATATCATTGTACTAGTTTGCAGAAAATGTATCGTTTAGGAGTTTTTTCTTTTTTCTTTTTAATTTGAGAGCTGAAAACGTAGAAAAATTTGTATTTTTTGTTCTACGTTTTGAAATTGCAAACCGAAACAGATTCTTAGTGGTTGTATGCAAAAACATTTAATGTAAGAGTTTTTCTCTCAGCTATATGTTGTTGTGCATCAACTTCTTTATCTAATGAAACGCATAGCCATGTCCAAAGTGCAAGAACTTTCAATGTGCTTTGATTCTCGTTCTCATCCTTTTCCGTGAATTCTCTCGTTGAGTTTGATGTTCGGGTGCTTGTGATTTGATTTTACAAGGTATCAAACACCGTCCAACTTAACGAGAGCTTGCAGATTGGGGTGTTGCAGAGGAGCTCTCTGATTTGGGAACAGACAGTTCTAGCTCTATGATTGAAGAATCATTCTTACATTCACTAAAGCTAAAACCAAAAAAATTAAATTAAATTAAATTAAATTTTAAAAAAACAAAACAAAAAAAAAACAAACAACAAAAACAAAAAACAAAAGGATGCGGTGGGGGACCCTGACGAACACCTATAAAATCCATACAAAATTTAATAAAAACATTTAAAAGAAAAGGAAAAGGGTCAATGAATTGGCCGGGTACAATGACTTGTCGGGTTGAAACCCAAGAAAAGGGGCCACCAAATTGGCAGTTTTTGAAACAGCACAAGAGATGAGTGAGTTGGTTGGAGAGCCGCCTGCTATGGCAACAAAGGAGCATGAATGCTATTGCAGGGAAAATTGCTTTGAGATTGACGACTGGATGTACTAAAGAAGATGTCTACTCCGATGTCTGGTAAGAGAGGTGCCCAACAGTTGTGTGGAAGACAATGGATCTTGCATTCTCCATAGGCTAAAAGGGTGTCACTGAAGAAGATGGGGGAGAGAAAGGACGTAGTGATGTACGGTGGGGAGGGGGTTCACGAATAGAATTACTCGTACATGAAAGCTACAATTTTACCAACCAGCGTGCAACGAGATTACAAGTGGAATGCACGTCCAGTGCGTGAAGAGCACGGTTGATGAAGAAGAGGCCAGCGGTGGCAGTAGAGGGAAGTGTGGGAGGAAGGGGATGTTTCATATTGCTGTTCTTTAATTACAATCAACGTAGACATTATTATTATTCTATTGACAATGATGAAGAAGCAATAGCAAAAGACCAAAAAATAAAATAATAAAAAAAAAAAAAAAGAAGCAAGAGACAAATCCTGGGCATACATATTTTGTCCTGTGTTTTTTGTAAACCAATTTGGTCGATTAGCCTTCAAAATCATCAAAATTATAATTTATATGTAGTCTCAAAGTCTATTAATGCCGCACTCTTTCATCAAAACAGTTCAAATTTAACCCTAACAGCATATACACTTTGAGAACAAGGATCGCAAAAATAGCAAAAGAATAATATACTAGAAACACGCTCTTCCTTTGTTGACAGGCAACATGGTTGCACCCATCAATAACAATGTTTTGAAACGAAAATTCCTGTCCCATCAAAGGGATTTTTTTTTTCTATTATTAAGAAGCTTATTCCCTCCTCCCTCACATTTTACAATCAAAGAGAACTCAAAAGGATGCGGCAAGGCCGATAATCAAACAATGCGCTTGTTTATTGCTTGATCAAATTCCGGATAACATATTGAAGAATGCCTCCGTGATGGAAGTAAGCCAATTCCACCTGCAAATGCAACAAGAGAATCAGGTAAATATCTCTAGGTTAACTATGCCAGTCGATGACACTGCATGAGAGCTTAAGGTTTGTTGTCATGTTTCTTGAACATGTAAGAAGATGTTTTTTTTAGTAATTTCATATGGGAATGACAAGTAAAAATTCTTCTTAATTCAATTTTAAGCATTATTAAATCTTGTTTCCAATTTCAGTTTCTTATAACACATGCAGTAGTAACCTTCTATTCTCCATAAAACACATTAAAGTGGGAAATACCTCAGTGTCAAAGCGGGCAATGCAGGTGAAAGATTTTCCGGTGTCAGTTGTGACAGTCACGTCTTGGCCCGGCCTTATCTCGCTAATGTTGCTTGGGAGGTCAATGGTGTAACGCTCATGACCAGTCAATCCTAGTGTCTCTGCATCCTCACCAGCCTTGTAACAAAGTGGAATAATACCCATTCCCACCAAGTTACTGCGATGAATTCTTTCAAAGCTTTTGGCAATCACTGCTTTAACTCCCTGTTGTATATGTTATATACAGAAGTGAGACAAATGACTAGCAGGACACGTTAAATATCGTCACAATGAAAAAAATTAAGAAACTCACCAATAACATTGGACCCTTGGCGGCCCAATCCCTAGAGCTTCCACTCCCATACTCGGCACCAGCCAGTATGATCGTGTCTTGCCCAGCAGCCTTATATCTCTGAAACAGACAGATGAAATGCACATATTTAGTGATTACCGTTTGGAGAATACAACTTCTTTAGACTTAAGGGTGGCATCCATGAATCACAAGTAACTACTTTAGATCACAAAAGTAATTATCTTTTCACGTGATGAAAACGTCTCAGAAAATATATCATAACAGTTCCCCCAATATCAGCAGTAATATAATTAATCACACAATGAATTCATATAATATGCACAAAAAAGAAAGGAGAGTAATAAGTATCAACATAAAGCACGCCATTTTCTTGTACACAGTCCTGCATTACTAACAAGACCAAGTTTGTGTTTGCCACCAAAAAAAGGGACAAATTCTTAGTATACCATTTCATCTCGAGCAAAAACTTTGACGAGGAAAAAAAATATCAGGAGGAAAAATTGTGCAACAATTTGATATGAAGAAACTCACCGTAGCTGCATCAAAAACAAAGAGTTTCTCTCCTGTAGGAACGTGAATTGTTTTTGGACCCACTTCCCCATTCAAGAGCTTGTTAACAATGCGGATATTGGCAAAAGTTCCCCTTGCCATTATTTCATCATTGCCACGGCGACTTCCATAAGAATTGAAGTCCTTGCGATCCACCCCACGCTCAAGGAGGTATTTGGCAGCAGGACTGTCCTTATGAATGCTTCCTGCGGGGGAAATGTGATCTGTTGTAATACTGTCACCAAAGTTCAGCAGGCAGTAAGCATCCTTCACTCCATGGGCTCCAGGAGGATCCATGGTCATGTTCTTGAAGTATGGCGGGTCATGAATGTAGGTTGAGTTGGGGTCCCAAGAGTACAGAGTGGAAGTTGGAACAGATAGCTCATTCCAAATGGGGTTGCCTTTTGTAATAGCCTCATAAGTACTTTTGAACATGGCAGGCAACACACTGGATTGAACAGCCTAAATAGTATGCCATCCAAAGTTAATTTATGCCATACAGATTCTCAATTTTTACAACAAAAATTAACCATTATAATTCTCTACCTCCGCAATTTCTTCTGAAGAAGGCCAGATATCCTTGAAAAAGACACTCTTACCATCCTTCGTTGTGCCAATTGGCTCCTTATTGAAGTCAATGTCTACCTGGAAAACAATTTCATGTTAGCCATCTGTATGCAATGGGTCATTAACTTGTAACAAAGAAAATTACTGTAAAATAACTTCTTTTTTTATAAGTAATTGGGGTTTTGAACTAGTGACCTCTACTTCATGAAATGTGGTCCCCAGCCAATTTCCCTTAGGGTTTAGTGTAAAATAACTTGTAAATAATTCTTCAATATTCAAACAAAAAGTGAATATATGTTGCGTGTAATAACAAATACACAAGCTGATCATTGCAATTATTACAAATGTTGACTTCTCACATTGCTAACATGCTATGGCTTCATAATTATTGGGCATGACATAGAGTCGGGCTGTGGCAGGGAAAAGTGCTGTGAGGTAATTCAAAATGAGGAAAGCTAGGCTTACAAAAAAATTTACGAAAAAAACTTCTACAAAGTGATGTGGCACAACATGATCGGGAATGAGAGAAATTCAAATTTTAAGAAACCCAATCATATTGTGCCACATCACTTTGTAAAACTTTTTATAAGGCTAGCATTTCTCATTCAAAATACCTACCCATATCTCTAGTATCATAAGTCTCCTTCTATAGAAACAATATACTAGTTGCTAGAAAACCTTTTGCCATATCATAATATGGCCACAAGATGTTGTATAGGAACACAAATTTAAAGGGGATACGTAACCTGAAACTATCCAGTTAATGTCAACCAACTCAAAGGTTGAATGTGTCAGCCAAACGGTGATGGGTTTCCATGAACAGAAACTGGAATTTGCAAATTATATCGGCCTTGGGCCTCAATATAATGAACTATGGGTAGGGGTAAAAACGAAATTAAAAAGCATAATGGTCCCAGATTTTGAATATTCAAACCTGGGTTGTAAGTTCTAGTGTATGAAGCTTAATCTTTGGAATGTTGTGACCAACCCTTCTGCCATTACATTTTTCACATCAAACATATTAATAAGAACCAGGTTTTCCATGCTATGCAGATTATTCTATCAATCTTCCATTTACTATTCTATCAATCTTCCATTTACAACTAACATATATAGACACCATTAGCAATTAAAACTACATACCGTGCCAGCAAGGGCATAGGCAACCACTAAAGGGGGTGATGCAAGGTAGTTAGCTCTTGTCAACGCATGAACACGTCCCTCAAAATTTCGGTTCCCAGAGAGCACAGCAGCTGCTACAATGTCTGCATAAGCAACCAGATAAATTTAGTAGGAGATGTTGATAATTAATAGAGAAAAAAAGGACTACACAGAAAATTTAAACTCATAAACAGCGCAATGATTGAAGTAATACGTAAACATGCCTAAGCTTAAATTATATAGCAATTATTTATCCCTCAACGAAACTAACATATGATAGAGAGATAAATGTTACCATTTTCTGAAATAGCAGAAGCAACCGATTCATTCAAGTCCCCTGAATTCCCAATACACGTTGTGCAGCCATATCCAACAATATTGAAGCCCTGTTGATTTAAATATTTTTGCAGGCCACTGCATCAAGCAAATCCATATTTAGAAAACACGTTTATACTGAATGTTCAAAGTAAATATTTCTATATATAATCAGAAATACCTCTGGAGTAAATATTTTGTAACGACTCCAGAACCTGGGGCAAGACTTGTTTTTACCCATGGTTTGACCTGATAAATTATTCACAAATTAGCAATTTAACCAATAGGATAATAAAAGAAAGGATCCAAGGCATCAAAACATCAATCTTTTACATTCTTAGTAAAAGGAAGGCCAACAAAAGTGGTGTTCCAAATTGGGAAGAATGAGGGGGAAAATAAATCATAGGGCAGTTTCTTCCTGTGAAAAGTAAAACATAACCATGACTAACCTGCAAACCAAGTTCACAAGCCTTTTTTGCAACAAGACCGGCACCAAGCATGACACTAGGGTTTGATGTATTGGTGCAGCTTGTGATTGCAGCAATTACAACACTGCCATGCTTAAGCTCTGCAGGCTCTCCATGAAATGAAAACTTGGCCACTTTGTCTTGTGCTTCTTTTGGTATAGCAAACCCCTGTAGTATAGTAAGACATATAGGAAGAATGGTAAGCAACATACAGAAAAGCTATTGTAAATAAAGCTAAATGATACATGAATGGCATTACAACTACATATTCACAAAAGAAATTAAAAAAAAAAAAAAAAGAGAAGTGCACTATAGATGGATCGGGATCCTATCTAGTTTGTGGGTACAGCGGAGATCTCCAACCGATATCTGTGATGAAACACGTCATATCCATACAAAAATAAACTGACTAGATTAGTCCACATCATCACTTCAATTATTATCTGTGGAGCAGTAATGTTCGTCCCTGGTAATGCACCCACTTAGAGAGAGAGAGAGAGAGAATCATGCACAAAGGCCATAGTAAAAGCATGGCTGAGGACTGGCCAAGACAGAGGTGGCAGCAGATTGGAGATGCAGGCTTGCAGCAATGACCATTTTGGTAGTAGCTCAGATTGGAGGTGCCTTGATGTTCTAAAAGGAGGATGGGGCAGAAGCAAAATTTATTGTGGAATTAATCATCAGAAATAGCCTAATTGGCAGGGCCATGGCCAATTAGTGGCAATGACAATGGTAGTGATTATAGGGGATTTGGATATGGGGTATATACAACAACGAGGATGTCCATGGAATCCAGTAAAAGCAAGGGAAATTGTGACTGAAAATGTTGATGGAAATTATGAGAATGATCGAACATTGGCTGTTAAGAAAGAGAGAGTGATCGTGGTTATAACTTTCTCCTTTTTTAAGATAGAATACTAGGGTTTCATGGGTCATTCATTGAATCTAGGTATCCTAAGTCTAATCATGGATAGGGAACTAATTCTTTCCTGGATACTGTGCTATGGTTCAATCTTTACTGATGGATATACATTAAAACTAAAAAGTATTATCCATACATAGAGGGGGGAGGGGGGGACAGAAGATTGCAAGGAAAGAAAAAAAGAACTATATTATAAAATAGAACCAAAACATCAAGTAGATTAATTAAGCTGCAATATTTTTATAAAAGAAAAATTAATGGAGCAATAGGTTTGACTAACCTTGAATCCAACTTTGTTATCAAGACAAGAATGCCAGTCAGCCTTCATTTCTTTCAAAGCCACACGATCATGAGGTCTGAAAAAAATAGCAGTTAGATATAAATGAATCATATAAAAATGAGTTCAAGAAGCAAAATTTGAACTAAGTAGAGTCAATGTGAGAGACAGTCTGTCCAAGAACAAAGTATACACCTCTTTGGTCCCGAAACACAAGGTTCAACATCCGTAAGATCCAGTTGTAGGTAAGAGGAGTACACCCTTTCTAGTTGAGGCTGAATTTAGGCAAAATCAGTTAGCATTACATCTCAAAGAAAATATGATACAAATAAGTAGTCAAATAATTACAAATAAAAAATAAGGGGGAAATAAAAAGACCTTTACCTCATTGTAGTCAACAAACAGTTTATTTGCCCGGAGATAAGCTTCTATCATGGCCACCTAATTTTAAGAAACAAAGGAGTTCAAATGATGCTCTAAGAATTTCATATCCCAAGGAACCAAGTATAATTAAGTGAAGTACTCACTGTCTCATCACTTCTTCCAGTTAATTTGAGATACTGCAAAGTGACATGATCTACAGGGAAGAATCCCATGGTTGCTCCGTATTCAGGAGACATATTGGCAATAGTGGCCCTGTCAGCAAGTGATAGTTTACCCATGCCATCCCCTACAAGTACATTCAAACATGATAACCTTGCATCCATCTAGTTGCATGAACAAACCTTTCCAATTAAATATTAGATAACCTCAACTTCATGAAAACTAAATTACCATAGAACTCAACAAATTTGCCAACAACGCCATGCTTTCTCAGCATTTGTGTCACAGTTAAAACCAAGTCGGTAGCAGTAACACCATTTCGCAATTTTCCAGATAACTTGAACCCAACAACACCAGGCAACACCATGCTCATGGGCTGTCAATGTCAAATTGTAAGGCGTAAGAAGAATAACTTCAGCAAACTCTTCCATTCAAGGGGATGCGAGTGAGCAGTAAGGTGTATACAAGGGAATCCAAAATAAATGAAATACATAGAATTCAATATGCAGTCCTTACATGGTTATACATTCTATGGTCAGAACATAATTACCTGGCCAAGCATTGCTGCCTCTGCTTCAATACCTCCAACTCCCCAGCCTGCAACTCCTAACCCATCAATCATGGTTGTATGGGAATCAGTTCCAACCACACTATCAGGATAGAGTATGTTATCAGTGTTGAAAACAACTCGTCCAAGATATTCAAGATTAACCTGAGAATACAACACGTTGAGTCATTCCATGCCAAGTCTGCATAAGACTATCTATAGAGATCCAACATTCTCAATTTTCATTTCACATACGTAATAAAAAAATATATATACATATATGAATCATATAAGCCCCCAAACTACTTTACCTGATGGACAATACCAGAACCAGGAGGAACAACAAGCATGTTATGGAAAGCAGTAGATCCCCATTTAAGGAAACCAAATCTCTCCTTGTTTCTCTGAAATTCAAGATCCATATTGGCCTGCACTGCATTTTCAGACCTTGTTACATCAACTTGAACCGAATGATCAATTACAAGATCCACCGGAACCTGCATGTTTAGAACGAGAGATGGTAAGATGAAATAATTAAGAATATAACTAATATAACTGGTAGGGTAGCATAAAAATATTGGCAAATAGTTTACATATCACGCCATGCAATATTCTACAAGACTTCTTTATTATCACCATGTGTAATAAGCTATCTAGGAAGAAAAAATTAATCAAGTAAGCAATAACCCAGAACAAAATGTGATTGCTATATAGACTTATAGTTTTACTACAATCAATATAAGATGCAAAACCACAAAAAATCTTATTCAAGGTGAACATACACCCATACGCTACTAAGCCAAAATATGAAAATTGTAGCCCAAAAATGATATCTGAATGATCTATATCAGTAACTTCAATGATAGCACATGGACAGATTATAAGAACACACACCAAAGGATTGATCTTGTTAGAATCGCTGCCAAGTCTGTTCATGGCATCCCGCATACAAGCAAGGTCAACCACAGCAGGAACTCCAGTAAAATCCTGGCAACAGACGAGAAACATTAGAAGAAAGAGAAGTGTTTAAAATAATTACAGACTCGGCTTCACTCCATTAGTTACCTGCAAGAGAACACGAGCAGGCTTGAAGGGAATTTCAACTTGCTTCGGAGAAGTGTTTTCCCAATCAATAATTTTCTCAACATCTTCCTTCTTGACTTGGAAGTTGTCACAATTACGAATCGCAGACTCAAGAAGGATTCTGATGGAGTACGGCAACTTCTCTGTTATGCATATATGGGTAATTATTATCAGTAATAGAGCAGCTATGATGTAGCGGACAGATAAGGTTATTTGCTGCAATAAAACAAACATAATCTTGCAAAAAAGTAGTGGGGAGAAAAAAGTTACCAATCCTTGGATCATTCAAAGATGGAAGGCTGTAGAACTTTCCAAACTCGCCACCTCCTGGCTTGGGAAGACTTGTCAAGTTTGCCTTGAAAGGATTTTCAGAAGCTGAAACCATGCAGATGGACAATAAGAGCTTAAATTTTCCTCTTAGTAATTAAAATGTGCTTATTCAAAAACTGCGTATTAGCTTCACTATCTGTATAATTCTTATATATCAAAAAAATGTATATGTTTCATTTTCAGCTACCATATAAGCTGAGTCTACCACCACATAAAATTAATAATAACAACTATTATAAGTATAAGAATACTAGAATAGTGATGATGATAATGATAGCAACAATAATAAGAACAAAAATTCTTATAATAATATTAATAAGAACAATAAAAAATATTAGTGATCACAAATTCATAATAATATGTTTCTTTTTCCTGACTCGAGATCCTGAGCAACCTCTCTTAAACCGTTGAAAGAAATGCAGGAAAGGAATATCAACTGAAAAGCGCTGATATTTGAATTTTGTTTTCTTTCTATTTCCTTAGCTTTCACGGACACCAAAGAGATAAACACTAAGCTAAGCTGACCAGAGTAGTGGAGTGTATCAAACGACAGGGGAACTATTTATTATTAGTGGCGAGAGAGGAACGAACTGAACCAAGACTCGAAGACGGAGAACGAGAGTGAAGGTCCTTTTCTCGTTGACTGACCCTTGTTGCACTTACTTCATCCTTCTGTTACATGAAATTCTCCAAAATCACTTCTTTTGCAAGAATTTATAAGCTAGATTCAGTGCAACAGAAACAGAATCCATTTCTTGTACGCGATCACAGATCTCGAAATACCACTGCTCTGATAATCGCCGAGAAATTGTAAAAAACGAAGAACAACAGAAAACAAAAGCGAATCAAAATGTTCTCAGGTTTCTTTGCATTTACTGAGCTTTCTCAGCAACCAAACAGAGCGTACAACTACTTAAAGCTCAGCTCACCACAGTTGACTTTGGAGTACTGGAAAAGTTTCACTCCTTTCCCTCTTCTCAGCACCCAAACAGAGCAAACAAATTAACAAACATCACAAACCAATCAAGAAATTCCAAAAAAAAAAACGCTCCGAAGTCTTTGGAAATTAACAGAATTTAGACACTGTACCCATGGTAGAGATCTTCCTCTGGAACTGTTCGATCACGGGAGCGACGGCCCTGATCTGAGAGCGGAGACTGATCGGAGAGCGCCAATCGACACCGTGACTCCAGCGAGGGGCGGAGTACCGGAGGGACCGAACCGCAGAGGAGAAGTTAAGGGATCGGTAGGCCTTGGGAGGCGAAGAAGCGGCCAAGGTTCTAGAGAGCGAGGGAGGGACGAGCCTTGCCCTGAGATAAGAAGAAGAGGCTCTGAGGATTGATGAAGCTGAGGACGAGGCCGTTATATACATGACGCCTGGTGATACTGATAATGGTGGTGGTCACGCATCCAGATGAAAACAGCGTCGGATAAGAAATGGCTCAGAGAGGAGTGGGATGGGTTTTGCAACGGTTCGTGTATGTTTCTGCGTATTATGAATTTTTTGTCAGAGACAGAGACAAAGAGGGAGAGGCGTGTGGAGAGATGAGGCGAGGCGGGGCCTAGGGCTGCGTGCCGCTTTCTAGAAGAAGAAGAAGAGTTGTTCTTCCTTCCTGGGTGGGCGCTGGAGCCGTGGAATGGGCGAAGGGGCAGGGGGTGTGATTGTATGTGGTGAAGGTGTATTTCACATAATGATGCTATCAAATTGAATTCTGCCACATCAATTGCGAATCTTACATTGAATTATTGTTTTTTCTTTTTGGTAAGTCTATTGAATGATCGTTTAATCAAGACAATAATGCCTTTTTCTTTTGAGCGATCCTACTCCTACCTATTATATTTTGATTATATTATTATTTTATTAGATTAGTGTGAAAGTATTTATAGCCTTTTAGGAGTAGTAGTTTTTGTAATAATGCTCACACCAACGTTATTTTAATAATAATGTTAGTGCAATTTTTCAGTCACTACGAGGGAAAAGTCTTTGGTGAGTTTTTTTTTACACAACAAGACTAGGAAAAATTCTGCCTTTTATTAAAAAACGAACGCCCTATATATAGTGGTGCGTTATTGTATACAAAGGTGGCTACTATACGAGTGATTGATGTGCACAGGAGTGCATATCTTACAAGATATGGCCAGCATCTTAGTTTTGACGTAATACAAGGAGAGGTTGCCCATTCTCATCCTCAGTCTTCGTACACTAGAGACGTGAGATCGTACAAGCATGCTTTGGAAGTGAGGTTGTATGGGGATCCATACTCTGGTTCAATAGTAGGCGCGCATGAGTCGTTGAAGAGGCGAGTTGCAAATCTAGCGGATAGTACGTTCCGTGGATAAGGAAGGCACTTACGTGGGCCCTACGCGGGGTGAGCTCCAAATGGTTGCTGTGGGAACCGCGATAGCTCATCGCGCTTATCCTTTTGCACGTGTGGCGGTCTTCATTCCCAACAAATAATATTTTATTATTAAAATAAGATTGGTGTGAATACTGTTTATTCATGTTAACCTTACAAAAATCACTACTCGGCTTTTAGATTATGTTTTATTTAAAAAATCAAGGGTCGATGGCACATAGCTCAAGAAATCGAGGGTAAAGTAAAGTGTAGTACTTAGCAATTCTCTTTTCTTTTTTATGAAGTTCATTTTTATTTTTTACATACCAAAATATGCTCTAAGGGTTGTGTAATGACACAGCCATGTTTATTAATGACTTTGGTTTTTTTTTTTAATTTTATTCTATTCTATTCTCAAATTATAGACATTAACGAATAATTCAAAACTCAAAAGATGAAACCATACGTATAAACACATGACACAAACCAAAGTTTTGCATTCCTATATTCATAGGTCATGGTCTGGAGTAGAACCAGAATTTTAGATGAATGGGACAAAATTAATAAAAATCTAAGTAAACAAATTAATTTTGGAGGCTTAACCCATAAAAAATAATAATAATAACTTGGGGCTATCGGACTAGGAGTTTGCTTATTGAATTAATCGAGGTGTACTTGCGATAAATTCCTTACCGAGAACATGTACACCCCTAAAATTAGTTGAAGCAAAGTTCCAGATACGCAGTGTCAAATCAAAAAAATAATTAATTAATTAATTAAAATGACTACTATCTTAAGATCAGGGTAGTTCCGCCCCTAATTACGGTGACAATTTTTTTCTTGGCAACATCTACAATTATATGCAATAACCTCTTAAAAGTGATGCAAGCTTGATAATAAGTTATGGAGCTCTAATTTATGAACTCCCATGTATTGAAGTATACAAGCATAAGATCATAACTTCACATATCAAATACACAAAAGTTGAATAGAGGCATAGAGAATAGACACCCACCATAGAGGCATGTGAACCTGCCCGCAGGATATTTCTAGCAAACTTTCAAGTGGTCAAGTGGCATCATCCTAGTGTTCCCTTTGGTCCCTCGAAGGCTCGAATGGTGGGAAGAGGCATTTGTCGGAGAAAAGATAATATGTGCACCGCTCAATTTGCACCACCTATGGAATCATTTGGCTTTAATTATTCGACTAGAATGAATTATGCAAATTAAAAAATTGACCTTCTAACTGCTCCCATAACATGCTATCCTCTACTTCTATGAATTTTATATGCAAAATAAGCAATCAACTATATGTGTAACCTTTGTTCACAATTTTTCTTTTGTTTTCCTATTAAAAAAATTCCATATTTTAATCTTTTTCCCTCACAATTTTTTTTTTTTTGCATGTCTACACAAGAGGGAGGAGGGGGGATTCGAACTAGTGACCTTCACTTTATGAGGCGTGATCCCAGCCGATTGAGCTATTTCTTGAGGACTTACACATTTTTTATATAGTGTTATTATTGATAGTAGGTCTGGGCAAATTCATTGTCTACTGACTTTTGACCGCCTACCGACCGATAGCTGATTGACTTCTACCAACACCGCTTAGCCAATCAAAACAAATTATTTACTTTTTTTTTCAACAAACTCGGTTTGGTAGGTGACATAAAATTTGTTAACTTAACCGACTTTATCAACCTTCTACCGACCAACTTCGCCGATAATTTTTAATTTTTTCACATATTGACATTACCAACCGACTTTCGGTATCATAAAAGAAATTTGGTGGAATAAGTCGGTAAAATTTTCGACTTTATTGACATTTTGGTGAAACAAAAAACTTTCTACCGACACCGACATTACTGACCGATGCCCAGACCTAATTGATAGTATAGGGTTTACAACAAGTCTCTCATAAATATACTATATTTTATTATATTAAATAATACACTTTTTTTTTTTTTTTACATATCCGCACAAGAGGGGGATGAGCATTTGAACTAGTGACTTCTGCTTCATTAGGAGTGGTCTTAGCCCTTTTTTTTTTTTTTTTTTTTGACATGTCCACGCAAGGGTAGGGGGAAGGAGGATTCAAACTTGTGACCATAAGACGTAGTTCACAGCCGATTAAATTATCTCTTGAGGACAAATAATACACTGATATATGCAATAAAATATAATCTTTATACATATGATGTATTTATTTCACTGGAAAATGAAAAGGTTACATTCCCTTATAAAATTACGTAACAGTTTATATAACATTTATTATATTAATTAATATGAACACAATATGGAAACTAAATATTTTTCATTAAATAATTAAATTTAGATATCAAAATTTATTGATTAATTTCACCCTTATAAAATCACACAGTAAAATATTTTCCTTGTTTATGTTGTGAAATGGTGGCAAACTGGCAATTGGCAAAGTAGCCCGTCAGGCTGTGTGAACGGTTAGATGCGAAGCTGGGCCCCGAGGGTGCAATGATACATGCGTATGCAATCTTTGCCCGCGCGCGGAAAAGTCTCGGGTCAAACGGTGACGGCTCGCCGTGGCGGAGATAGGACTTCTGTTGCAATAAAAATCTTCATCGTGAGATACTTTTGGGGCCCCGCAACTGTTGACAATTCCTGCTTTGGACCCTTTTATTGTTCTTCTCTATTGATTTTTTAAAAGCTAATTTCGAGTTGGATGATTGAACTTCTCTTGCAAGACATTTTAAATTTAAATTGTTTTTCCCTCTTCAAGGAAATAGGAGAGGAGAATTTGAACTAATATTCTTCATTACACGAAGAGTAATTTTTAACCGATTGAGCTAATTTTTGAAGATATCAATAAAAAAATTTAATTAAAAATATTGNAGCATAAGATCATAACTTCACATATCGAATACACAAAAGTTGAATAGAGGCATAGAGAATAGACACCCACCATAGAGGCATGTGAACCTGCCCGCAGGATATTACTAGCAAACTTTCAAGTGGCCAAGTGGCATCATCCTAGTGTTCCCTTTGGTCCCTCGAATGGTGGGAAGAGGCATTTGTTGGAGAAAAGATAATATGTGCACCGCTCAATCTGCACCACCTATGGAATCATTTTGACTTTAATTATTCGACTAGAATGAATTATGCAAATTAAAAAATTGGCCTTCTAATTGCTCCCATCACATGCTATCCTCTACTTCTATGAATTTTATATGCAAAATAAGCAATCAACTCTATGTGTAACCATTGTTCACAATTTTTCTTTTGTTTTCCTATTAAAAAAATTCCATATTTTAATCTTTTTCCCTCACAATTTTTTTTTTTTTAATTTTTTGGCATGTCTACACAAGAGGGAGGAGGAGGGATTCGAACTAGTGACCTTCATTTTATGCGGCGTGGTCCCAGCTGATTGAGCTATTTCTTGGGACTTACAAATTTTTTATATAGTGTTATTATTGATAGTAGGTCTGGGCAAATTCATTGTCTACTGACTTTTGACCGCCTACCGACTGATAGCTGATCGACTTCTACCAACACCGCTTAGCCAATCAAAACAAAATTATTTTTTTTTTCAACAAACTTGGTTCGGTAGGTGACATAAAATTTGTTAACTTAACCGACTTTATCAACCTTCTACCGACCAACTTCGCCGATAATTTTTAATTTTTTCACATATTGACATTACCAACCGACTTTCGGTATCAGAAAAGAAATTTGACGAAATAAGTCGGTAAAATTTTTGACTTTATTGACATTTTGGTGAAACAAAAAACTTTCTACCGACACCGACATTATTGACCGATGCCCATACCTAATTGATAGTATAGGGTTTACAACAAGTCTCTCATAAATATACTATATTTTATTATATTAAATAATACACTTTTTTTTTTTTTTACATATCCGCACAAGAGGGGGATGAGCATTTGAACTAGTGACTTCTGCTTCATTATGAGTGGTCTTAACCCTTTTTTTTTTTGTTTTTTTTGACATGTCCACACAAGGGTAGGGGGAAGGGAGATTCGAACTTGTCACCTCCGCTTCATAAGGCGTGGTTCACAGCCGATTAAATTATCTCTTGAGGACAAATAATACACTGATATATGCAATAAAATATAATCTTTATACATATGATGTATTTATTTCACTCGAAAATGAAAATGTTACATTCCCTTATAAAATTACGTGACAGTTTATATAACATTTATTATATTAATTAATATGAACACAATATGGAAACTAAATATTTTTCATTAAATGATTAAATTTAGATATCAAAATTTATTGCTTAATTTCACCCTTATAAAGTCACACAGTCAAATATTTTCCTTGTTTATGTTGTGAAATGGTGGCAAACTGGCAATTGGCAAAGTAGCCCGTCAGGCTGTGTGAACGGTTAGATGCGAAGCTGGGCCCCGAGGGTGCAATGATACATGCGTATGCAATCTTTGCCCGCGCGCGGAAAAGTCTCGGGTCAAACGGTGACGGCTCGCCGTGGCGGAGATAGGACTTCTGTTGCAATAAAAATCTTCATCGTGAGATACTTTTGGGGCCCCGCAACTGTTGACAATTCCTGCTTTGGACCCTTTTATTGTTCTTCTCTATTGATTTTTTAAAAGCTAATTTCGAGTTGGATGATTGAACTTCTCTTGCAAGACATTTTAAATTTAAATTGTTTTTCCCTCTTCAAGAAAATAGGAGAGGAGAATTTGAACTAATATTCTTCATTACACGAAGAGTAATTTTTAACCAATTGAGCTAATTTTTGAAGATATCAATAAAAAAATTTAATTAAAAATATTGTTTGGTTCTATATCAGTTTGGTTCCCTTAAGACAAATTTTGGGCATATTAAAAAGAGAGAGAGAAATTTTGGGTAAAATAGTAATTTGTCAAAGGTTTAAATTCGAGTCATTTGCACTCTCAACTCACGCAAAAGTCCTCTCTCTAGGTTTCTCTGAGTCTTTCTGAGGAAATTAGTGGTGAGGAGTGCAAACCAAAGGAAGGTCAAGATGAACAAAGTGCGGGAGAATACCACGCTTTCAGAGGGTGAACAGTTGGATATTGTAGTAGATGATTGTGAGGTTGCTGAAGCAAAAAAACAGGGAAACAATTGTCTGATAGGCAAAATATGGGCGGGAAAAAGAGTGAATAAAGATGGGTTCATCACTGTTTTCAAGAGAATCTGGCAAACGGAGGGAGAAATTAGATTCAAGGAGATTCAACCCAATGTATGGATTTTCAAATTTAGCAAAGAGACGGACAAGGTAAGGGTGCTCAAGGGTCGACCTTGGTCATTTGATCGGTCCCTTCTTGCTCTATTAGAATTTAATGGTGATATTCCATCCTCCCTTTGGAATTTTACGTCTTCTCCCTTCTGGATCCAAATTCACGACATGCCATTGATCTGCATGACGAAAACAATTGGGAGCAAGATCGGAGAGTCGCTAGGAATCCTGGAGGCGGTGGACACTGATGGGGGCGGTGTGGAGTGGGGTAGTGTTTTGGGCATAAGGGTGATTATTGATATACAAAAACCATTGGAGAGGGGAAGGTCTCTAACTATTACTAGAAAAACACACTGGGTAAGCTTCAAATATGAAAACCTCCATGTATTTTGCTTCTACTATGGAAGAATTGTGCATGGGGAAGGAGGATGCCCAAAACGGACACAAACTGAACAAAGCAAAGAATGAGGGGTATGGCTTCGAGCTAAGAAGTCAAACAAGCAAGGGATGGGAAGAGGCTTTGAGTGGCAACCGACTGGAACTCATCAGAGGTTCTACATCGGCATTCATCCCCTAGGCGGCGGCAACAAGACAGGGAAGGAAAGCAACAGGTTTGGGGGAAACCCTATGCCACATCACCATTCCCAAAAGGAAAGTAACAATTCTAGCCAATCTGGAGTAATGGCTCTCACAAAGACAGCTGGGGGTGGAGGTATGGAAGGAATCAACGAGAATATTGGGGAAGGATTGTTGGAAACCCAAAAGGGAAAGGAGACGTTGGGCGTGAATTGGGGAAAGCTGGACACGGGCGTGATTTTGAAACAGCTGGCAGCGCACAAGAAGGACGGGACCACGGAGACTACGAGTGATTTCAAGGGACAGCTGGCAGAGCGTAATGACGAGATGAACACGGTTCAGCTGTATGGGCTCAAGATGCAGACCATGGGCCTTCAATTACACAAGTTGAATGTGCAAAAAAGAGCCCACACGCAGACTTGACAATACTAGCTGGAAAAGTCACGACCCAATCAAATAAAAAAGAAAAGAAGTTTGAAACCCGAATGGCAGAATCAGGAGCAGTGCAACACAACCAGGTATGTACTCAAAATTCTATTAAAATATGGAAAAAGGGTGTCAAGTTTAGGGGAAGAGGAGAGCACCCCAGTAGGTTCTATTCCTGTTTTAATGGGGAAAAGAAAAGCTGAACTAGGGGGGCCCATTTGTGATGAACAAAGGCACCTAAAAATTAGAAGGTGGGAGGACTATTTGGAAGAGAAAACATAAACAAAATTTGAGGAGTTTGAAACAGAGACAAAAACAAAGAATGATATGGTGGAGGCTGCAATGCAGCCCCGCCCACAACCATGAGTCTGATTAGTTGGAACTGTCGGGGGCTTAGGAACCCCCGGACAATTCATGACCTTTACCAAATGGTGAAGGAGAAGAGGCTAAACTTTTTGTTTCTCATGGAAATAAAAAGTAATAAAATAAAGATAGAGGTGATCCGAGGTCAGCTTGGTTATGCTGGCCTGTTTGTAGTGGACCCGGTGGGAATGAGTGGTGGATTAGCGCTTCTATGAAGGGAGGTTGAAGAACTGGAAATACAAAATTACTCTCGTCGTCATAGCTATTGTGACAAACACGACCACAGGGGTGCATTGGAACCTAACCAGATTTTACGGCCATCCGGAGTGGAATAAAATAACAGAATCGTAGGACTTGTTACAACATTTAGAGTCTTACTCTCCCAAGGCTTGGCTTTGTATAGGTGATTTCAGCGAAATAGTAGAACAAAGTGAGAAATAGGGTGCAAATCCTATAAGATAAGGGCAAATGGAGTTATTTCGATTTGCATTAGAGAAGTGTAATCTCAGTGACCTAGGTTACTTGGGAGCTAAGTTCACTTGGACCAATTGTCAACCAGACGGTAATTTCATCAAAGTCCGACTTGACCAGGCGGTAGCAAACACTCAATGGTGTAGCATGTTCAAAGAAGCTAGTGTTCAGGTACTAGCTGGTTGCTCCTCAGACCACAAACCAATTCAGCCATTGTTGGATGCGAATGGTAAAAACATAAGAGGTTTTAAGTTTGAATTGAATTGAACTTTGGAGGAGGACTACCAACAAGTTATAGAGGAGGCATGGAATGAGGTACCAAATGAAGATGCAATTTCAAAACTATCCAAATGCCGAACAAGTCTTCAAAACTAGAGTAAAGGAAAGCTTGGAGATAGTGCTGCCCAAATAAAACTAAAAACTCATAAGGTGGAGGTGTTACAGCGTAACGAAGGTCTTGAGAACAGTGAAGAGATAAAATTATTAAATGCTGAAATTGAGTT
The DNA here is from genome assembly GCA_006937295.1 of Carpinus fangiana. Classification (NCBI taxonomy): domain Eukaryota; kingdom Viridiplantae; phylum Streptophyta; class Magnoliopsida; order Fagales; family Betulaceae; genus Carpinus; species Carpinus fangiana. The sequence continues at coordinate 2,706,542 of CM017326.1, read as the reverse complement.
GTTGCTGGAAAATGAGGATCTGCGATGGAAACAACGAGCAAAACAAAATTGGTATAAGGATGGGGACCGAAATACTCAATATTTCCATGCATGGGTAAATCAACGGAGGAGAATAAACAGAATCCAGAGGGTTTGAGATACAGCAGGTCGGGAATGGCAACAACCAGGCGATGTAACTCAAGCTTTTCTTCACTACTATCAGGAACTATTCACCTCAGGGGGAGTTCAGGAGGTTGATACTTGTCTTACAGGTTTGGAGTGCCGTGTAACAACAGCAATGAACAATGCTTTGTGTTGAAAGTTCACTGAATCAAAAGTTGATGAAGAAATGAAGTGGATGCAACCTATGAAATCACCAGGGCCGGATGTGTTTAACGCTAGATTTTTCCAAAGTTCGTAGGCCACTGTAAGGAGTGAGGTATGTAAAACTGTGCTTAATTTTTTGAACCATGATATTTTTGGTAACTCTTTGAATGAAACTCATATTGTTTTGATTCCGAAAATAAAAAGTCCGGTCAGTGTTACTGGTTTCCGGCCAATAAGTCTGTGTAATGTCTTGTATAAGATCATTGCGAAAGTTTTGGCAAACAGAATGAAAACAGCTTTACCTTACATTGTTTCGCAAAATCAAAGTACTTTCATTCCTAGAAGACACATAACTGACAACATTATTGTGGCTTTTGAAGCTTTTCATTCTATGGTTAACCGTTTGAAAGGAAAACAGGGATTTATGTCTTTGAAATTCGACATAAGCAAGGCATATGACCGGGTGGAATGAAATTTTTTGGAAGCAATTATGAGGAAAATAGGGTTCACAAACCAATAGGTTCAACTGATCATGAAATGTGTTCACACAATCAAATACAAGGTGCTCATTAACGGACAACCTCACAGACGGATCCTCCCTACTCTTGGCATTTGTCAAGGTGACCCCATATCCCCATATTTATTTTTAATATGTGCAGAGGGGTTAAGTCACTTATTGCGAAAGGTGGAACGGGAGCGATCCATCACGAGATTGGCTATTGCACGAGGAGGGCCGAGAGTTACCCACCTTTTCTTTGTTGATGATAGTGTTCTTTTCTGTAAAGCTAGTCATCAGGAATGGGGAAAGATTCAAACAATATTGGAGTTATATGAGAGAGCTTCAGGACAACAATTAAACAGGGATAAAATGTCATTATTGTTTAGTAAGAACACGCCAAAAACAGTTAAGGACAGTCTTATGAACAAGGTGGGGGTGACCCCAACAAATTGTTTCGAGAAGTATTTAGGACTACCATCAATGGTAGGTAAGTCTAGAGTGGCTTCTTTTGCCAGCATAAAAGGGCAAATTTGGGACAAAATAAATGGATGGAAAGAAAAGTTTTTATCTCATACGGGGAAAGAAGTCTTAATGAAGGCGGTGCTTCAAGCTATACCCACCTACACCATGAGTGTGTTCAAACTACCAAAAACATTGTGTTAAGGGATTAACTCCTTGTTCTCAAAATTCTGGTGGGGACATCAAAACAATGGCTAAAATGGAACAAGATGGAATTGGCAAAACAGAAGGGAGGACTGGAATATCGTGAATTGGAGCTCTTCAATATGGCCTTGCTAGCAAAGCAAGGATGGAGAATAATGCAAAATGAAGAGAGTTTGGTAGCCCAAGTTCTAAAAAAGAAATATTTCTCGAAGGAGTCTTTTCTTTCGTCTCGGCTAGGGTATAACCCTTCATATGTTTGGAGGAGTATATGGGGAGCAAAGAGACTAGTCCAAGCTGGTACGATTTGGAGAGTGGGGGATGGTAACTCGATTAAGATTTGGGGCGATAAATGGATAGACTCCTCTTATTTGGGAATGATCCAATCCCCCGTGCGAGTTTTGGGAGAAGATGCCAAGGTTAGAGCATTAATCAATGATTCAACCAAATGGTGGAACTATGAGCTTATAAGGGAAGTATTTCCAGAAGATGAAGCCCGACGGATATGCAGCATGGTATTGAGTCCTTTAGGCCAAAAAGATAAAATTGTGTGGGCTGGCACGAAGAAGGGAATATTTATCGTCCGTAGCGCATATCATATGGCGAAAGAGTCCGAGTTGGCGGATGAGGGTGAGTGCTCAACCAAAGTCAACAAGGAGAGGATGTGGAAGGCCCTGTGGAAGATAAACTGTCCAAGAGTGGTACATTTATTTTTATGGAAAGCATGTAACAACATTCTCCCTATCAAAGCAAACCTTTCCAAACGAGGAGTGACACAAGATGATAAATGCCCAATCTGTAATTTGGAGACGAAAACTGTTGGACATAGTCTATGGAGCTATCAAGCGGCTACAGATGTGTGGTTAGAGTGGCCGGTGTGAATTCAGAAATGTCCCTGTGATGAGGATGACTTCTCGGCGCCTAGTGGAGAGACTAACGGAGGAGGAATTAAAGCTGGTGGTGATCGTAGCGAGACAGATTTGGTTCCGACGAAATAATGTTGTTTTCAAGGGAGAATTCAAGTCTCCAGGGGATCTTATCCAAGCTGCCCGCACTCAGATGGAACAATACGATCAAGCGGTAGAGAGAAGGAACAAGACAAGTCCGATAGAGTTGCAAACATCCACCCGAACTATAGTACGATGGAAAAAACCACCAATTGGAGTCTTAAAAATCATCTGGGATGTTGCTCTAGATCCTTGAACAGGAAAGATGGGATTGGGTACTTTAGCAAGGGATCATGAGAGACGTGTTTTGGCTATGACTAGTTCCATCCGAAATTAGATAAGCAATCCCACTACGGTTGAAACATTAGCGGCGTGGCAAGCGGTAGTCCTTGGAATTCAATTGGGAGCAACGTATCTGGAATTGGAGGGTGATGCTTTGGAAGTGGTGCAAGATCTAAACTTACCAGGGCACTGTTGGGGTAGTAATGGTCTAGTTTTGAATGATATCAAATTACTTTTTCAGAACTTCAATGAGTGGAAAGTATCTCATGTACTTCGAAGGGCAAACGAGGCTGCTCATAGTTTAGCCAAGTTAGCTCTTTCTAGTGGGGTTGAACACACATGGTATGATAATTTTCTTATGGTAGTGCAGGAAATTGTAAGTGCTGAACAAGTCCATTTATAAATGAATGAAGTTATGTTTTTTCTAAAAAAAAAAAAAAAAATTCGAGTCATTTGAATATATGGGTCAAACTTTTTAACCTTGACAAGATTCATGTAAATAAATTGGTGACATGACAATACCCTTTTAGTCTGTTTAATAAATATATCGTGTTGGGTTAACTCTGACATGATCTATTCAACTCATTTTGACCTGTTTAATATAAATTTGTTAAATTGACCCAAATACTTTGTATGACCTAAGTAACACAATTTCATATAGTATAAGAATCCATTATATCAATTATACACATTCATGTATAGGTTAAGAATAATCAATTTAATAATTGATATCAAATTATCCATAACCCTTAGTAATAAACATAGTCCGGCATATTGGCTAGAATGAACAAACCCAATGGGCCAATGGGGACACCCCTAAGGGGCCAAGTGAGGGTGGTTTGGAACCCCCCTCCCCTCCCCTGGTTGGTTGTGGCGGTGGCAAGTTATAGCCACCCCTAATCTCTCTCTCTTTAAAAGGTTACACCAAAAAATGCATATGCGGCACACGTGAGCCATCTTTTGCTAGAGAAGACAAAAAGACTTATGGATGAGTTACATTGAAAATTTCAAAAATTTTGTTGGGGTACAAAACTAATTTTTAAATTTTGAAGACAGAAGTGAAAAAGATGGTAAAACTTTTGAAGTAAAATGCATTTTTCTCATAAATAAAATAAAGATTAAATTCCAACAAATAACACAATAAAGCTTCCTCCTCACTAAGTATAATTATTAACTGAATGAAAAGTATGTGAAGTTGAAATGTAATTTAAATTTATAAGGAATATGCGGGCCAATTGTTGGTTAACTGGGTTGATCCGAATTTGACATGTTTATTAATTGAGTCTAATTAGGTCGACCTGGTTTGGCCATAATCTTATTTCATTAAACCCTGACCTATTAATTTTGATGGTATATTTTGTTAATGTGTTTTGGATTTTTTTTTTTTTTTTAAATATAACGTAAATGTGAAAACTATTTTTGTGTTTTATTTTTCTGTTAGATGAGAAAAGTTACAACAAGAACAACAAACAAGAGAAAAACAAAGATAAACACTATTAAGTTGAAGGTCTAACAAGGCAAATGAAAAACTCTACTTATCACCTATAATATTTCTCACTTTTGCAATCATATTTTAAAACTTTAAAAAGTATCAATTTAGCGTTATCATTTGCCTTAAAAGCTCTATTTTTCAAACACAATCCCAAACATATTTTTAAGTATATTCCTTTTTCCATCTAGATGCCTTGGCTTTATCAAATAAGGTGAGAACTATATTACCTTCAATTGACAATCTTATTGAAGTGTTTTCACTGAATTGTTCAAAAACTTGAAGCAAATACTGAGTTATACTTCAGTTATAAATGTAACAACACCCAATAATAATAATCAATAAGATATGAAATAGAACATATCAATATAAAATGATATTGATATAGATATATTTGCTTCAATTATGAACATATATACCTTATGAGCTTGATTACATATTCTTACAAATAGTAATTTACAAAAGCTGAGTAGTTTTCTAAGAGTAGGGTAGCCATTATGTATAGTGACTCTTGAAAGATGGCATTTTAAGCCCAAAAAACATCATTATTTATGTTAAAATCATACTCTATAAAATTGTCGTATGTCTCTTAAGTATGTGAGAAAAACATTATTATTTTTTTTTTGGACGAATAAAATTTTATAAACCACCATATTTAAAAGATACAAATAAATAAAAATAGTCCTAAATTACCGGAGAAATGCTTTTTGGATAATATGACAAATAAAAATATACTCGTTTGGTTGGGTTTGGTTTCGTTCACGTTCAACTGCATGAGGACCACACATCCACGCGTCACAATCTCGTGCAAAGTAGGTCACGAGTGCAAGAGCCATTATTCACAATCCCGCGCCTTAGCCTCGCTCGCGCTTTCAAACCCCACCTTCCCCTACACTCCCTCCAGTTCTTTCCCGCCTATCTCACCCCTCGTTAAAAGCCCCAACCCTCCCCCCCCTACCCCCTCACAAACCCTAATCTCACTGAAAGCCCTATTCTATCCAATTCTCTCTCGCTGCACGCCATGAACCGCAGGCTCAGAGCTTCTGCCAATTCCTTCTCCTCCTCCCCGAACCGGACCGAGCCGTTCCACAGGTACCTTAAGCCCGGCGCTCTCGCCCAAATCCGCGACTCGCGAATTAGCGCCCGGACTCACCGAGTCAACTCGTTCCACTCTCTCTACGCATCGTTTCAGATCTCTCTACACCGCGCGACCCCGCCTTCGTCCCCGACTGCGAATGCCGGCGGTCAACAGCAGTCGCCGGTCAACGCGATCGACGGCTTGCCGTGCTTTGCGGGGAGGATCTATGGGCCGCGGTGCCCGCAGAGGAAGAGGCTCGCGGCGGCCAAGTCCGTGCTGTTCCTGAGCCCGAGCCCGGTACCGGACTCGCCCGATCCGGTGGTGGACGCGTTCAGTAATGACATTCTTGTAGCGCATTGACACGGAATAGGTCGATTTTTAGTTCTTCAATCTGCCGAAATTGCTGAGGGATTTACATGTTGTAGAGCGGTTTCTATTTGCAGTTGGTGTCACTTTGATGAACAATGTGCACAAAGAATTTCTTAGATAGAACTGAAATTAATAATAAATTGATCAAAAAATTTCCAGTTTTGGATCTATTATTGCAGATCCTGATTTTATTCTGGTTATATTTTGAGTTCTTGAAGTTCTAATTGTTGTTATTTATGAATGAGCTTAATGTTGATTCTGATGGTGTATTGGTTTAGTAATTTTGACACACTTTTGCTATAATTGTAAGTACAGAGGCTTTGATTGCGAAAAACAATTGGTTCTCAATGTGATGCTGGAAAGGGAAGACTTTGAATTGACTTGGTTTGGGCCTCTCCCAATATGCTATTTACTTGATGATCGAGTTAAATGCACTATTCCGCAACGAGATGAAGTTCGAAGCATGCTTTGTTAGTCTTGCTTTTGCTTGTTTAGTGTCGTTTTGGATTTTCAGTCTGCCTACTGATATAAGCATCTTAACATGTTCGCTTTGTAACATCTACTGAGTTCTTGAGAAACCAGAGTTATCTTTGGGGCATGATAAGAAGAGAGCTCACGTCTTTCTCATGGTGCCAAGCATTACTGGCTTTCTCTGATTGAAATTAACAAGTTGGAACTGGGTTCATGTCTAGAGATATATCTTGTTTTTCAGTAAGGTGGAACCATTTCAGCGCTCAATCTACTTTTGCAGTTGGTTTTGAGATGGTCGTGAGCAATGTTGGAATTGGAAACCGCAGGTGAGATTTGATATAACCTTGTCAGTAGACACGATGGAATTCATAACACAAGTTGTATATTATCAAGTTGTTGACATGCTTTAACTTCTCTAGCTATTTTGATGTTGATGTTTGTATGCGTGTTTGTGTGTGAGTTTTAGCAGTTGGCAGCTCCATTTTAAAGACATGAAGTACGAAGCTAGTGGTGATATAGTAGGCTTTTAAACATGACATGGCTTGATTATGTTGATGGGTTTTGCATTCATAGATTGCTGTTATGACTTTGGAGTTTATCTTGTAAAGATTAAGTCCCTATTAACAGTGTACCAGATATGTTTTTTAGCTTCATGTTTTGCATTGCATTTTAGTTCTAATCTCGCATTATTTCTGTAGTTTCGAACTTCATGAAAATTAAAAATTCCATTTGTTGAGTAATGCTCGGCTAGTTTTACGTCAAGGGTTAGTCTTCTTTATGGAGGAAGTAGTTATACACTAGTTTCTGTTTATCATCAAATGGTTGTAGTAAAAAGAGTGGATGGCAGCATCATATGAGAACTCGATTTCTTTGTGCTTTTGGGATCATGTTCCCAATGGTTTTGTAGCTTAGTTTTATTTCTCTCATTTGGGGGTGGTTCGGGGTTTAACCCACTGTGTGTGTGGGATTTGTAGTACTTCGCTCCCTTGCTATCTAGGGTTGCAGTTATGTGTTTCATTTTGAGAAAAATGCTAAAGAAAACTTTTGAGAAGGAAGGTAACCTACTAAACCTAGATATGGGGGGTATGATGAAGAGTACTGTGAATTTGGAATGTTGCCCAATGCCTATTTGTATTCGTGAAGGCAGAAGTCTTGTATTTCGATGCATGGTATTATGGATGCATGAGACTAATTAGGAAACTCAAGCATTTTCCAAATCCACAAAAACTATGCTGAAGCAGTGTTCTTCAAACTTGTTTCACTCTTAGATTACTCAAACCTTCTCATGCTCAATAGGTTAATAATCTACCTGGCTTGGCTTATGTGCTCGATTATTCTAGATATGTACTTTATAAACATGAACAGCCTAATAATTGATTTGGTTCAATTATTTGCTTAAGCTTGCTATATTTCCATATCTTTGCTATGCATCATAAACCCCTTCTTTTTGCTTTGATGAATAATATAGAGATGAATCATGTGTCTGAGATTCATGCCTTCAATATTTTTAAAGCATAGGATTTATTTGTTTTTTCTGAAAATATTGGAAAAGCATATTAAAGAGAAAGCAAAATAATTTGACCTTATGCCTGTAGACTCTGTATATGGCTCTAGCGGTTCTTTAACTATTAACAGATATTATTCAAGATGTGCCACTAGAATAATGTGCCCTAATGGGTCTCTCTTTCAGTTCAATTGACATAAGTTGTTACATATAATATAATTCCATATTGTTTGGTTAGGCATTTCAAAAGCTCTTGTTGAAGAAAAACATCTTTATTTTATTTTATTGAAGCACTGTTGCAGAAGAATAATACAAATACTTGATCAAACCTGTTTGCCGGGGTAAAATCTGTTGAAGGATGGTATCTAAAGGCCAAGGATTTTTGCGAAATTGTGTTCCCTTGGTAAAAACAAAAATCATTCCATTTGTAATTCAAGTCATTTGGAATGTGTTTGACCCCACAATTTCACAGATCAAATGTGCAGTTTTAAACATTTTGCCCCGTTTGAGAGCCAATTTGAAATATAAATGATGATTTAAAACTATTAAAAGAAATGAGAAACTTCAGAAGACCTCCTCAATCTTCCACCCGTTTACACAATCAACCTATAAACAAAAAAAACTCACTTACCCTTCCTGATCTTTCATTTTCTCTTACTTAAGACCCTTTTGGCGTGATCTACCCATTATACCTTTCACCCGAGCCCAAAACGATGTCGTTTTGCCCAAAACAGCGTAGTTTTAGCCATTTTAGGATTCCTTTTTTTTTTTTTTTAATAATTTTTAAAGAAGGAAAATTAAAAAAAGAAAAAAAGAGGAAGGAAATAGGGATGGTTGGAGCCACCCCTTACGGCTGGTATGGGGGGGCCAAACGGCCCTTGGGGGTGGTTTGGTCACCCCAAAAGGCCAAAAAAAAAATTAAAAGGAAAGAAAGAAAGAATGAATGAGTTTGGGCTTTTGGGGGTGGTCGGACCACTCCTTAGGACCAAAGCCACCCCATACCGGCCGTAGGGGGTAGCCAAAGCCACCCCCCGGCCCTTGGGGGTGGTCTGACCACCCCAAAAGGCAAAATGTCAAAAATGGGGTGGTCGGCCACCCCATTTTTGGGCAAGGGGGTGGCTAGAGCCACTACCGATTTCCATTCATCCTTTTTTTTAAAAAAAAAAATATTTTTCTTTAATTTTTTTTTTAAAAAAATAAAACCCTAAAATGGTCAAAAACTATGCCGTTTTGGGCAAAATGACATCGTTTTGGGCTTGCCCAAAACAGCGTAGTTTTGGAGTGAAGGGTATAATAGGCAAATTACTACCAAAATGGTCTTAAGTGAGAGAAAATGAAAGATTAGGGGGGTAAGTGAGAGTTTTTTTCGTTCATGGGTTGATTGTGTAAACGGGTGAAAGATTGGGAGGGTCTTCTAAAGTTTCCCCTAAAAGAAATTTATATTTTTGTGCAACTTGCAAAAAATATGTTTTTTAAAAAAATACACAATTTTAAAAAGGTTCATTTGACATAAACAAGTTTTTGAAAATCACGTTTTCATTAATTATGTTTTGAAACCTCTAAATCAAATATTTGCTTATGAGATTAATGTTTGATACTAGTATAAAGAGTGAGCAATACTATATACAAAACCAATATCCTATTACATTGAGATGAGTCGTCACATGACATTGTGAATCTATTATTAATTTTTTTTTTTCCTAAAAAAAATATATTATTATTTAGTTTTCTTTTAACAATGATTAATTAAAAGTGTTTGGCAACGCCATGTAGTGGCGGATAACACTCATAAGTAGTGTAGAATAGAGCATGGGAATAGACTTAAACGACGCCGTTCGTCCTACTTACTTGTCCGCATCCAGTACGAGCTCTCTCTCTGTAAAACGCCTAAGTCTGTCTGCGTAGGTACCAAGCGAAGCGGTGAAAGAAAGAAAGAAAGAAAGAAAGAGCGCAAAAACGCAAAGCAGTAGCAGAAATGGCCGAGCCCAAAACCAAATACGATCGTCAGCTCAGGTACCCCCGACCACTCTTCTCATCCCAATCACCATTTTGCCCCCCTCGCATTCCACCATTTACCACTTTGCCCTAACGGTTTAGCTCCACTCTCTCTCTCTCAGTTCTGTTAATTATTTTCCCTAGAAACCGTTTTCCCGAGAAAAAAAAAAGTATTTTACCAAAATTTGATTTTGGCTTAGTACCTTTTTTGTTTTCTGTGGCTAAAGTATTCAAGGAAAGAAACAAGCACGATTTTTCTTAGATATATAGATAGAGAATATATATATTTTTTTGCTACTGTGAGAAGCTGGATTGGTTAAATGGAAAGAAAAATTGTAGGATCTGGGGTGAGCAAGGACAAGCAGCCCTCGAGAAAGCCAGTATATGTTTGCTCAATTGCGGTCCTACTGGTTCCGAGACTCTAAAGAACCTTGTTCTCGGTGGGGTTGGAAGCATCACTGTGATTGATGGGTCCAAGGTTGAGGTTGGGGACCTTGGAAATAACTTCATGGGTATGTTTCTATGTTTCTCTGTGTGTGTTTTGCAAAGTTTGTTGGATGAGCCAACGTAGAATTCTTTTGAATTAAATGGTTCAGATTTTTACCAACTCGGCATTTATCATGTGATATTCAACAAATTAAAGTATTAAAATATCAATTAAATGATTAAATTTAGCATTTCCTATCAAGCCTAAGCCAGAGTAGAGGTCCCAATATCAAAAGTTGATTCTATAATTACCTCACATTTTCATTAAATTTTCATGTGTTGGGCCTTTCTTATTGATGGAGAGTTTGTAATGTTTGAGCTTACAGTGAGGGGTGTGTTAAAGTATTAATTAAATGGTTAAATTCCGTCTTTTCTAACAAGCTTAAATTTTTTTGTAATAAGTGATGATTTAACATAAAGAAAATTAAGAAAATTTCAAAATCTGAACTCTAGAGGATCTAGATTAGAGTTTGCTAGTTGCATTTTTGAGTTAATTGTGTTTTTTTGTTATTTGGTTGTGCTGTGTTGTTAGTGGATGAATCAAGTGTTGGGCAATCGAAGGCGAAATGTGTGTGTTCGTTTCTTCAGGAGCTGAATGATGCAGTTAAGGCCAAGTTTATAGAAGAATATCCAGAGGCGTTGATCGAGATGAACCCCTCATTTTTTTCTCAGTTTACATTGGTAGTCGCTACTCAGGTATTGAAGCTGATGTTTATGTACTTTCCGACCTTGAAAGTGGTCTAGTTGAATGCATGGCTTTATGTCTTATGGTTCTTTTTGCAATCTGTGCGAGTGTCTTGCCAAGAATGCATTCTTTGCTGTTTATCATAAGGGTGTAGATAAACTTTTATGTGTGCAAAAGACAAAGATGGGTGTGTCAAGGTGGCTTGTACTTACAATTTCGTTGTGAGATGGATAAATTCAATGGCATTCCGATTTTCTGTTTATTCTAATTAAGTGCAGTAAATGTGACGGGGTTTCTATTTCACTTTCAGCTGGGGGAAGACTCGATGGTGAAGCTTGATAGAATCTGTAGGCAGGCCAATGTGATGTTGATCTTTGCTCGCTCCTATGGCCTTACTGGGTTTGTTCGAATCAGTTTGAAGGTAATATACTTTAACATCATTATGGTTCCTCCCAAATGGAAAACTTGGATGCACGAAGGATTACCAATGGGGTTTCTCTAAAGCTCTGTTCTAGATTAAATTCTGTTAGTTTGATTAGTCACTGACATTCCTTTGGCCGATAACCTGTTTGCATAGAATTTCTTTTAAGGTAGGGACTGCAGTTGCTCAGTCAAAATTTGTTGGAGAACTTCTACCAATATAGTACATATCCATTTTTTTCTAATTTGTGTAGGAACATACCGTGGTCGAGTCAAAGCCTGATCATTTTCTGGATGACCTCCGGTTAAATAACCCGTGGCCTGAGCTCAAGAGGTACAAAATCTATTTTTATATATATATTTTTTCTTTGGTTGATTTTTTGCAGGTTGTCTAATATATGTTGGTATTTGGTCTGGTACACTTCTCAGGCTATAACTATGACCCTAAGAACCTCCACCTTGCATTCCATATAAATGATTGTTGTTGTCTATGTATGGATTAAATGACTGTGATCGTCTATTTATGGATGATAGGTTTGCAGAAAGCATTGATTTAGATGTGCAGGATCCTGTGGCCCACAAGCACACACCATATGTAGTCATTCTTGTCAAGGTGGCAGAGCAGTGGGCCAAAAGCCACGGTGGTAGCCTTCCATCAACCCGGGATGAGAAAAAAGAGTTCAAGGTTGACCAGTTTGGTTCATAGTTTTTATGCTGGCTTCTTTATTTTGTTAATTTTTTTCTAAAATTGCTTTTCAGAAATGTGATTTAGTTGTGTCTCAAACATTTAGGATCTTCTTAAAGCGAGGATGATTTCAATGGATGAAGATAACTATAAAGAAGCTATTGAGGCCTCCTTCAAGGTCTTTGCTCGTCGAGGAATTGGTAATAAGTATATAATTTTCGTAATCATGTGTTCTGATTTTTCAGGATATTGTGATGAAGATAATGAACTGCATGTTGAAGTTAATTAAGAACGGATTATATAGCCATCATAAATGTTTTGCTCGTAGTACATGTTCTTGTTGGATAAACATCTAACACAAGGTTCCAGATCTGTTGCTATTAAAAAAATGCATAAATATATCCAAATGCATGGTTGGCAAGGTGGTCGGTATACCCTGAATCCCTATTTTTCACTTCCAAATTGCATGGGGGTGGAGTTGGGTTGGCATTTTTACCAGCATCGCAATTGGAATGGGAATGGACTTGAGTCACCTGCCCCCAATATGCCTGATAGAATTAAGTCAACATGGTCCCTAGACATATTTATATCTAACATGATATAGATCCAACTGGCGTAACAATTCAAATAGAAAGGGTATCCTTATGAGGTTGTAAACACTCCAGAGTTCTTATGAAGTTTTAATGTGGAACTGCAATATGCCTTTTTTTATTTTGTCACCAAGAACTGTTTGAATTCTTCCTAAAAGTTAAGACTTCTGTATTAGTTTCATGTAAGTAAGCGTGTAAATTTTTTCTTCTAAATTCTGGCATTTCAGGTCCTGATTTGCAACAGATACTTAATGATAGCAGTGCTGAAGTTGATTCTAATTCATCAGATTTTTGGGTGATGGTGGCTGCTTTGAAGGTTTGTGAATCCAAGTGGCATTTGTGACTTGAGTTATTAGTTTGTTTTTCATTACTTATCAAAAAAAGTTATTAGTTTGTTTTTCTCGAATCTGGTATAACTGACATCATATTCAACAAATTTGAATGCTTATTTCTTATAAGGTATCTGGCTTTCTTGGCTTTTGTGCTGCTTTTTCCTTTCAAATGTACTTTAATCGAATTAGACCCATGTTTCACGTATGATGAACTAGACGCATACTACTTGGTTTTTTTTTTTTTTTTTTTTTTCGAAGTGGTCCAGAAAAACTTTGTGCATTGGTTCTGTTGTTTCAAGTGCCTGGGAAAATGTGGAGATTTTGTTCTTATACTTAGATTCTTTCCATAAGATGGAGCAGCAAGAAATGTTTGTTAAAGTTTCTCTCGAGGCCCCCTGGAATATTGCCTCAGTCATCTATTGGATTTGAAATGTACAGAATCTTCCAGCTCTCACCATCAATCTCTATGTTGTTTGGACGTGTCAACTATTAAAATGTTGGTAAATCTGGATAGGGTTTAGATTCATCCTGGCATAAATATGCTTACCATTTCTGGAAACTTAGCGTTGCTATTCTTTTTGGTTTGGTGAAGTGCATCTTCAAATTATATAACTGTGTTTCCTCACTTTTTAGGAATTCATAGCAAATGAAGGTGGTGGCGAGGCACCCCTTGAGGGATCAATACCTGATATGACATCTTCAACTGAGTCAGTAACTAAATCTCTCCAGAATATAATGCTAACATTTCTATTTTTGGCATCAGAGTTAAATATAAACAAGAAACATTTTTTTTGAGATGAGAGCTTTATCAACTCTCTTGTAGGCTTTACGTAAATCTGCAGAATATTTACCAAGCAAAGGCAGAGGCTGATGTTCTTGTTATTGAGCAACGAGTTAGAAATATTCTGAAGAAAATGGGTAAAGATCCAAATAGCATCTCAAAGACAACCTTAAAAAGCTTCTGTAGAAATGCAAGAAAACTCAAAGTAAGTATGGAGTTGCAGCCTTTTTTATTTATTTATTTTTTTGTCTTTATGTTTTATTTTTTTATCCCATTGGTATTACAAAGTATTTTCAATTATAAATATGGTCACAACTCTAGTACTTCTTTAACTTTGTACTGTTATCCCCATTAGATGACAACGTCTCTCGCAACTATTCCTCTTAGCTAATTATGGGCCTTCCTGCTATATATTTGATATGGGAAAAGAACAGCTCATGTTCGATTATTATTTTTGCCTAGGTGGCCATCAATAAGATATTGATTTTCACTTTGTAGGTTTGTCGGTATCGCTCCATTGAGGATGAGTTTAATTCTCCAATCTTACCAGAGTTACAGAAGTATCTGACAGATGAAGATTACAGGTGTCATAAATTTATTTTTTATGCTTTCAGATAATAATTTAGCTTTCAATTCTTAAGAAAGTATGTAATTTACCATTTTCTGAACTATTTTTGTTATACACCCTAATAAGTGACTCGTATATATTCTTTTTGGTACAAGTTTTCTGAGGTAAAACAAAATGAAAATACATTTACCTGAACTACGACCACACCCAAAACAGAAAGAGAAAGTTACACAATGAAAGAGATTCCTTTCCTTAGAGCCTTAACATTTTCTTGTTAATTGCAGTGTAGCTGTTGGGTTCTATATTTTGCTTCGTGCTGTTGATCGGTTTGCTGCCAATTACAACAGTTTTCCTGGACAATTTGATGGGTAACACTTGAAATACTAATGAAAATATTTCTGAAGAGTCTTCTTATTGTACCTTTTAGTCCTACCTTTCCACGCTGACTCTATTGTGAATGTTGCACAGAGGGATGGATGAGGACATTTCCCGATTGAAGACTACAGCTGTTGGTCTCCTTAGCGACTTAGGTTGCAACGGCTTAACCCTGACAGAGGATCTTATCAATGAGATGTGCCGATTCGGTGCTTCGGAGCTCCATGCAGTTGCTGCTTTCATTGGAGGAATTGCTTCACAAGAAGCGATCAAGGTATTTCTCTTGCCCTATCTTATTAACATGGTCTATTTGTCTATCTCAACAAGTTCCAAAAGTTGGTTGAATGAAAAAGTATTCAAAGCTCCTTTTACTTTATGTTACCCCTCAAAATGCACCATTAAGTGATGACGTGTCCCTGTTTTCACTACAGCTGATTACAAGACAATTTCTACCCATGTCTGGAACTTTCGTCTTCAGTGGCATTGATCACAAGTCTCAATTGTTGTCACTGTAGTAGTTTTTATTGTTGGAAATGCTTTCAAAAGACTCGTGTAAGTTTCTCATCTTCTCCCCTAGCTGAAAATATCTTGCAATCACAGTCTCACTTGAAGTTCTCCTTTGCAGTTGTAGTTTTTGCTGGCAGAGCTCCCTCCCCCACCTGTAGATGGAGCAGCAAATTTATCTGTATGTACAGCTTTGGGACACATCTATTCTTATATGGGGCATTTTGAAGGCAAGCACAAATCGCATTGATGAGAGTCATGGTCTGCTAGTTTCCGTGATATTGAAATTTTGTGACCAACTTAATCGAAGGGGGGGAGGGAGGGGGAGGGAGGGAGAGTGATCGAGAGATAGAGAGAGAGAGAGAGAGAGAGAGAGATGGTACACTAGTTTGAAATGAAAGTACTCACCATATTTTGGTCGATAAAACCGACCCTCATTGGCTCTACATTAGAGAATAGCTTGTTTTGCTCCTTCGTTTTGATGCACTTTTATCTCATCATTATTCCATTCTATTGATATGATAGTACTAATCACTTCTTGAATCTTCTAACATTACTCTAACGGCATCATGATAACAGAGTGAGATAAAAATATGGTTTTTAATATTACTCTTATTAAAAATCTTTTTACCTGATCCGCTCAAAGATGGGATCCAATGTCTGTTTGCTAAATTGATGCAGGTATAATAGCAAGCTTAAACCCTATGCCGGAAAAAAATGTGTAGTGGATCGGATTCAATCAAATTGTCCATTCAGGTGTTCCAAATAAAGGAGATGATAATTGCGTTGCATTATGAAATATAAATCCAACCCATGAGGGATGCCACTTGAGAATTCCATGATTACCCGATAAAATGCAAAGCTTAACCTTCTAAGCCAATCTTACCAATTGCCCGGAGATGGCATTTTAAGCAAAAGCTACAAGAGAATCAGATAGAACAAGAAAAATCTGTGAAATTTCTTACTCCTTTTAGAGCACTTACATAATTGGCTTAGTCATTTCTTACTTTTTATTTAAAATAGATAAACAAAACACTAAAAAACCTTTGCATCAGATTGAAATGCAAAATACATTCTTGTTAGTTGCATTTGTAAACAGTACACTGCTACATATGACAAGCTCTATTCACATATTCATTTCATTAATATACTATCTCCACATCTCTTTTCCCAAAATTTTCTTACTATTTCTCTCTCATCTCTCTTTTTCCAAAAGTTGAAAAATAGAATCTTTACAAAAAATACAACCTGTATAAAAAAAATAAAGAAATAATATTTAAATGATATAGACTAAAAAAATAGATAATTAGATGTATGGTGCATTTTAAAACTCATTAGCTAAATCGAATAAAGTGGTTTTTGATTAGCTATTTTGCATAAAAATATGCATAAACTAATGTGAATGATCTTGCATGTAAAAGAAGTTGAAAAAAAAAACCCCAGGAGGAATAAATATCATTTTTTTTCCTAATCAAATATGTGGAGGGGAAGGGGGAAAAGGGGAAAAAGGAGGAATTTCAATAGGATAAATAAAACACAAGAAGGGTGGGCAACCCAAATAACAGCCCCGAAAAATCGAAAAGACGGTGCTGAGTCAAATAAATGATGAAGGCCATAAAGAGAACCAAAGCGGCCGCAAAGAGTTGCAACCAAAGGAAAGGCAAGACCTTGAGCAGAAAAGAACCGGCACCGCAAAAAGCTAGATTTGGTCACCAATTACCAGCCACACCGCAGCAAACAAAAACGGCAAACAAGAGCCAGAAAGAAAAGTCTCCACCCAAATAAGAAGCAGTAGAGGAATCAATAACATTCAACAGCAGTGTAACGGCAAACAAGAGCCAGAAAGAAAAGTCTCCACCCAAATAAGAAGCAGTAGAGGAATCAATAACATTCAACAGCAGTGTTAGAAGTCCTACGGATGCGACGTCGCACCATACCAGATGATGAGATAGCTGCACGCGAAATGTAAAGACTTAATCCTTACCAGTCGCAGAAGCTTTCTTGGCAGGATTGTATACGCTAAATTCACCAAAGTCTCGTCTACCACTGGCAAAAACATTGTCCACAATCAAATCCTTGGGACAAATAGAAAAATATTTAGTTCCTTTCTAAACATAATCACATCTCTCTCACACAAAATAGAAATTTAAGAAAATATCCAAAAAAGTTGTGTTAACATCCTAAACTTGCATTTAAATGTGTATTTTAAGTTTTGATTTGTAGGTTATTATTGGTTCTACCATAAAGACCATTACTAGTCAGACCCACAATCTAAAGTTACATTGGCTGTAGAGGAGGTGAATGCGATGCAAATCCTTGATGAGAGGGGTTAAAATCTTTAGAGCGTGTTTGAGACTTTGATTTTGCAAGTCAAAAGTGTGATTTTAAAAAATTGTGATTTGAAATCGTAAAAAAATCTATGTTCAAATCTCAAAAAAATCTATGTTTTCAAATCTCAAGAGAGTCCGTTTTTAAAAACGCACAATTTTAAATGCTAAATTGGCATTTTACCAAACACTTAATTGTGTTTTTAAAAATCACATTTTCAAGTTGCACGCTTTAAAATCGCTACTTTTAAATCTCACGTTTTAAAATCGCTAACTTAAATGGACTCTTAGTTAAACGAGGATGGAATGCAATTCAAACCTTATATATACAGATTGACCTTGGCTCAATGTAGATCATATCATTATGCGTCTTATTTAGAGTTATCTGCTACAAACAAAAGAATTAACACAAGCATGAGTATTGAAGTGTGCACCTGTGCATTACATCCCAGCCAGCAGGTAGGAAACGAGGATGAACAGCCTCAACAAATACTTGCCTCCACCTTTGACAAAATTGCCGAATACCGTCGTCACCGTATTCCTTTTGTAGATGATCTACAACTTGTTTCCCATGTGGCCCATGTCCTAATAATGACAATTTGGAATTATGATTATGTTGGGCAGTTCCATCATATTTTGTTTGGTAGAAATCAACTGTTCCATCTAATGGGCTTCTACTTTCACAATTATCCTCAGAATTTACAACATTGACACCTTTTGTATCAGAAACTCCATATTCATCAGAATTTACATTCCCTTTAGTAGAACTAACTTCTCCATCAACCCCTGAATCAGCACAAATAGAGGAGTCACCTACATCAGCATCTGTTTCTCTATCTTCTTTTCTACTACATGCTTCTACTTCGGTGTTGTGAGAACCATCTAGAGCACAAATTTCTGATGCATCCACAATGGAAGATGTCTCCATGCAACCTATATTATTCTCCTGCTCCACATTTGGAAGGATGCTCCCAGCAGAATGCTTAAAAGACAGCCCTTTCTTCTTCTCAAGTCGTCTTCTCTCGTGAGGACTCATACCAACTAGCAAAGCCATTTCCAAATCTACCTCAGTTATCTCCCTTCCTCCATAATAACTCATGACAATCTGCAAACAGAGAAAAATGATATCATCAACAGAAAAAATTCAGTTCTTTTTTTTTTTTTCAGCAACACTAATAAGTAACAAGCAGCAGCGAAATAACTAAGAGGATATGTAAAATTGGCCCTATTAAAAAATCATTGTTATTGACATTGCTATTTAAATCACAATGAAGCCATTCAAATTCTAATGAGATTCCCAATGCATTCTATGAGCGAATTGGGTTGATAACCACCAACTTCAATTCTCTGAATTTCAACTGATAACATTTAACCAAAGACCTATACCTTCTCAGAATAAGTGCTCTAGGATGGCTACTTGTGCCAATCGTGAAATTATATACAGTAATTACTCGTATTCATTCAATATAATTTCTTATATAACTTTGCTGCTATAATTTTGGTAGAAATCAAAGCTGAGAAAGTACTCTGATACCTGTTTCAGTTCTTCACGGCGCTTGGACGGCATTCTTGGTCCATGGCGCAGAAGTGCCATAGCAGCTGTCCGCAATTGTAGGGGAGATACTCCTGCCCCCTCAAGGTTCGTTGCTGACTCAGATGACCCCGAAGTAACTTGGGCTTGTTTTGAGTCAACCACTTTACTAACAAAAAGGGGAATTCCAAATTCCGCAGCAACCTGTTTTTTATACCTCTCAGCAGCAACATGGGCAACTTCATGACAATCCACACAAAGTAGGATAATATCATGAGAACGATGGCTTTTTAAATGCTCAGGAAAGTGTATTCTGTAGCACGAGGGAATTATGCGGTAGCGTAAGTAGTGATTTCCTTCGCCACAGCCAACACATATATTTTTCTTACTTTGGATATAAAAATCATTGTCTTCATCTTCAGGACGACCTTTGGGCTCAAAAAGGAGCATAATGGCAGGTGGGTTTTCATCCACAAGTTTTGCCAAATCTCTAAGGAGATACCTGTTAGAATACGACAATGATCAATGCATTACTTCATGGTAAAATAAAGACAAGAGAAAGGCTCACCAACCATTCAAGCTTCCTGCGATCACAGTAACAAAGCAACCGCCCATCATTTGCATAGATTCTGCAATTATGATAAACTGGAGATTTGCAGGAGAATTTTTGAACAAACAGATCTCGAGAAGACTTTCGAGCAGCTTGCTTTGAACTTCTTTCCCCATTTTGTTTGGATGCCACCGTCACTTTCAGATTACAGTTAACCAATAAAGCATAATTTAAAACAGAAAATGGACAACTCCCACCTGGACCTAAACACTTTTGGAGAATCATGGGAAAAAGATCATTAAAGTTCCCTATCTTGTCCTGGAGCAGAGAACAGACATCATCCAAATGACTGCAAACAACAGGGGATGGAGACGGGAGGAAAGAATTGAAACTCAATTCCACACTCAGATCAGCTTGAGTTATGGTGCTAAATATTTCTGCTGAAGTCATTGGAGCTCTGTCTGCAAGAGTGACAATAGCCTGGTCTGATAATACGTATCTTAAGCTCTCATCATGCACACGAGCCTGAAAATAGGTAAAATCCACACGAATAAGCTCAACTAACTAAATGCAGTCTCATGTTTGTCTTCACTACGAATTTAGAAGACAATATGAGCAGCACAATCTGATAAAAAGAGGCATCTGGGAATTTGGGGATCATAATTAGATGACCTGATTAAAACTATCTACATATGACAGTAGCATACCTAATGTCATTGTACAAAGAAATTGAAAGTATATCTGACATTGGACATATCATTGTTTTGATTTTGAACATTGTTATCATTAAGTATGTCAAACTGATGTGAAAACATATTTCCCTGAAGCAAGTAAATCTGTTGTGTGTGTGTGCGTGCGTGTGTTTTCCTGCATTGCTCTTGTTGTAATAAAGCTATCCTCGAACTGGCAGCTCAAGTTTTGGAAAAGCTCATACTAACCATTAAATCTCTCCATGCACACAATCGCCTCACAAGATCCTGAAACTGACAAAAGAAAAAAACTCCATCAGACTTATATGGAATGTAGAGCTGCAATTTTCTACTGACCTGAAGGTGATAATCGAATGAAAAGGCAACCTGGGTTTTACAAGAAATTGATGAAACACCTCCTTGACTGTTCAAATGACGTGAAGATAATGATGATGCAGCAGACTCTCCAGGAAAGGCTTCAACCTCTTTTGTGTAGAGCTGCAAACAAATCATGTTTGAACGCCGACTAGCCTCAATAACAAAATTGAATTTGTCATCGGGACAAGAGATTTCTGATACATTGATATATTTAGTATTCAAATATTATGTGAGGTAGTAAATGCAGGTTTTTAAAGTTTGTGAACAAAAAATCATGGCTTAGAATGGATTGATACCTAACAAATATATGCACTATTTTTGAGCTTAGGTGATGCTACATTTAAGAACAAGTTAAAATCTTTAATTGCAAGTTTCCCAACTAGTCATTCCTACAAATTATCTCTGTGGGAAGCCATCCTGTAGGAACTCCCCCACCTGGCAAAAAAAAAAACTCCTCCAAACTTAAACAAAAAAAAAAAAAAAAAAAAAAGAAGAAAAACCAACAAAAAATAATGATTGGAATTAGATGGTTCTGTATCTTAGTACTTAACCAAATGTCCATAATTTTTATTGTATAATCTTTTCACCTTTTTTTCCCCTCCATCCCAACAAACAAATTAAACACCAAATGTTGCACATGAAACATGAACATAAGATAGAAGGTATACCGGTGTCCTGTTGTTGGAGCTCAGCGATCAAACAATTTGCAATGTACATTAGATAGTGTGCATCCATTCGAGCATATTGCACCATTTCTTTTGATAGGGGCCGCTGTCTCCAGTCTTCACGCTACAAATTCAACTTGAAATTAAATAGTAGCAACATTTTGTCCTATTATAAGAAATTTTCAATGGAATATTAGAATGCCTACAACTTCTCAACAAGAAAAGTTAAAAGATGTTGGTCAGTAACATATGCCATTCATGGACATATTAAAGTGTCTCATGTCAAGAAGATTAAGCCTAGAAAACATGTCAAGTTTACTATTAAAGAGTACAATAGATCTTGGGATGCTCTCTTCTTATAGATATCTAATTAGTTTTCCTATATATTGTTAAATAATGACCAGCAAACTTCATGAAATGAAACAATATGCATGCCAGATAGATAGCCTGAAAGCCACACCTGTAACAATTTGTTTGTGGATACACCACAGTAAGTTTCAAGTAAGTATGCCAGTGATTTCTGTGGTTTTGACAAAATCTCACATGCCTGCAGTGTAGTAACAAAAGTACAAAGTCAGAAAAGAATAGTGGCCAGTCATTCAACCACAATGAAATGTAACAGAGGACTTCATAAAATCAGAATACTGAAACTTGCCTTTGCTGTGTCAAATAAATTAACAACGTAGATATGGAAGTCTCTTTGCAGCCAAAGAACATCATTATCAGCCCCATGGAACACCTACACAACAAAACCTTCTGAAATCAACAGGACTACAATCATAATACCTGCACAAACGACTGTGTAAGTACCAATTAAATAGAAGAACAATTGCAGCAATATGTTTCCTTTCAATCTCTCTTTCTCTCTCTCTCATCCTGTGGCTTTTGAAGAAAGTTATTAAAAAGTGGAATTGTCTATCAGTCTATGAGATATGAATATCATCCGTCAACGTGACTACCAATTAAATAGAAGAACAATTGCAGCAATATGTTTCCTTTCAATATCTCTTTCTCTCTCTCTCATCCTGTGGCTTTTGAAGAAAGTTATTAAAAAGTTGAATTGTCTATCAGTCTATGAGAGATGAATATCATCCGTCAACGTGACTAACTTTACTCACCGGAAAGTCTAGGCACAAACTCAGTTTAGAACAGAGGAACAACCAACATGCTTATGAACTCTTTTTTTTTTTTTTTTTGGATAAGTAAAATTGTATATATCAAAAACCCATAAGGGGGCGCAACACAATTACACAGGGGCACACCACTTAAAGAAAGGATGCACATCACGGTATAAAATAAAAGTGCGTCTAGACACCAAGGCTCACAAGGAGCACCCAAAACAAACACCCTAAGCTCACTAGGAGCACCCAAAACAAACACCCTCACATAATCACTCCTGGGCCTGCAGACTGAGCCAAGAAGTAGCCATAGCTTGCCTACTCTCAACATCCATAGACGCAAGCTTCTCCCGCATACGCAGCATCTCCGTAGAACGATCCAGAGAGAGAGCATCCAGTTTAGCGTGACTCGTTCTCTCTACAATAATGTCCAATTTGGCGAGAAGCTTCTCATCATGCTGCACACCAGCCCTCAACCACCCAAAGAACCAGGCCTGCAAATCTTTCCTAGCAGAGACGGCAAGCGGCTTCGCCACTGTGACAGCTCCAAAAAGCTTGTTCTCAACAAACCCAGGGGATGAACACTCATCAGAAATGTCAGAGATGAACACGCCACTTATGAACTCATATAACTGAGATGAACAACAAGAAACATAAAAGCTCTATATAGTTCATTTGGATGGAAGCGCTTGAACGGGATGTTTTGGATCTCAACTTTTACTCAAAATGGATTGAATGAATTATTAAAAGCAGAGATTTTCTCTCTCAGTGAATGAAGTATTAAAAGCCGTACTAATATGTTTATCTGAAATTACTAAATGTAAGATTTTTTTTGGTGTAGAATTCTAAGGTGGTATCTCAAATTCATTACATAAGTAATCTGCAGGAGTAAACCTCTCTTTTCTCTTATAACTCAAAACCATTAGCAATTAATACAAAGAATTGCTAGTAAAATCCCTTTATTTTTTGATCCTTACAACTGACGGCAACCAACAATACAGACTTCATATTTGTATAAAACAAAAGGCATTGTTATTCACAAATACGCAATTTAAACACCTTACAAATACTAGGATCAGCAAAAACTGTGCGAAGAACACCCATTGAATCATGCAGAGCAATCGAGTCCACCAAATAATCCTCTTTTTGGGTAGAAATCTGTTCCCATTTCAACCAGAAGATACATTAATTTTATGAAAACCGGAAGCGCAATAAAACCTAAATAATTGAATTTACCACCTGTATTAAAGATGTAAAACCTAAAAAGGATCGTAAACTATGCTGCTCAGTATCGACAGCAAAGACCCTCTCTTTGCTCAAAACATCAAGGAGTTCCTTCAACTGCGACTCTGTCTCAATCCAAGTATATTCCTCGCTCATTTTCGAATCCGTACTTCCATTTAAGAAGCTGAATTCAAGTTGAGGATTCTTTAATAATGCCGAAATCTCCGCCTCATATGGATGGGAATTCAAAGCATTCTCTGCCACCAAAACCACCTCCAATATTAGCAACTTCCACTTCAACCAATAATGTAAATACAGGAAAATAATATTTTTCTTTGATATGCTTTAAGCTCCGCTTGATTGCTCAAAAACTAAAGGGAACTTAAAAATGAATGGAAATGCAAGCTTTTCACTGAGTTGAGCTAAGATTTTCGCTTCCTCAGCTCCGTTTGTTTCAACGCAATATATCTCCTACTAAAATTTTCTCGTAACTAAAACAAACAAATAAATCTCTGAGACTCTCTTTCTCCACAAAAAAAAAAAAGAATTTCTCGAGCAAAATTTTTCCTGGATTAGTATTTTCTACTGAAAGCACAAAAGTTCAAAAATTATCCCTCAATTTTCTCTGCAACCGAACAGAGCCTCACGGTATTCATATTTCAGTAGAGTACAGTTTAGCAATATCAGTTCGCAATTTCCTCCGATCAAACTGCGAACTCAAATTCTTTTTTTTTTTGATGAATAGCGAACTCAAAATTTAATTTTCTTTTTAAATTTTCCCGAGGCTTTCTGAGCCACCAAACACAGTCCGAGAAAATGTACCCTCACGAGACTCGTTGAGCTTCAAATGCTTGAACGGAGAGTAGGAATTATCAGCCAAGACTCGCTTAAACGCCTGCTGTGGCTTGGTGTGGTCGGCCTGTAAATAACACGAACTCGGGTGGCACTTCTGCTTCCGGCGGCGACTCCGCAACTTTGAGCTGTAGATGATCGAGAGCGCCACGACGGTCCCGATGGTTATTGCGATGACTCTCTTCTTCCACCGGCTTTCCATTTTCTTTTGCTCTCTCTTTTCTCTGGTTTCCGATCTTCACAATCCTCGCGAAATGATTCCAATCTCGGGTTTAAAAGTCTCCTGAGAGAAGAGGGAATGCCTGCGACGGGTTTTTCTAACATAACCACCAACACGACTGCTGAACCCGTGATCGATGACGTGGCGGGTTTTGAATCTTACACGTTTGTAGGCCCAAACTATCAAGTTTTTCCTCTAGTTGGTTTGGTTTGTGAAGCAAAGTTTGGGCCCTAGGCATACGGCTCGTAAAACCTCTCAAGGACTTGAACACAAAATTAAAGAATTAGGGTTGAAAAATTTAATCTGTTTAATTATGTGTGTCAAGTTAGAGTTAATTTATATAATCTTATACTTATACATTAACACAACTCGAACCTAACACTCGAACATGAGTTGCCACCTTGGTTAAATATTGCTAAAAGTAAGGTATTTTTTCCCTCGATAATGCAGGGACAAAGAGACAAAGGAACGAAAACTAGGGCAATATCTTAGTTCAATGTAATATTTAGGATATTGTATTGGATACAATAAATTTTATTTTGGAAATTTGTTTAAAATGAACGTGATAACATTTTTTTTTTTTTTAAAAAAAAGGTTGTTGAGGTGGCCGAACCATTCGATTACCCCTAAACTAGCCATAGCCGTTGGCTTAACCATCCCCTTTGACAAGGGAGGGAACAACTTCCAAAATTGGGCATTATATAGAACTATCTAATTAACTAAGGAGGTGGTTCGACTATTCCAATAATTATCTTTTTTTAAATAAAAAAAATTATTGTCGCGATCTAGACCACTCATTTAAAATAATGATCTAGATAAAATGCATTGCATCCTATTGAAAGTATGTAAGGTTTTTTAAAATCCCAATTATTATTTTTATATTAAATAGATGAGATTTGTTATTTCAGTATTTATAATTTTTAAAATATTATTAATCAAACATAACCGGGCAGAAAGCCTGAGGCCCAAAGCAAGAATTTTGTTGGGCCCCCTCTATCCTTTTGAGAATCTAAGTTTGGGCCTGGGGGGTCGGCCCGAAATCTGCACCGCCAGAATAACCGTTTTTCAGTTATTCTCATAAATCAGTTTCGTTGCAGTATTTCTCTGAGACCAAATTAAAAGGAGGAAAAGAGAAAGCAAGCCAGTGTAGATGAATATGAATAGCCCACAAAAATGGGGGAAATTTCGAAGGATATAGAAGTTATGGAAGCTGTGGCACTTTCTGACCCATCGGAAGAAGGGTCTGACAGAGAAAACGTGGAGGTTGAAAAGGAGGTGACCACTGCAAGGGGTGGCGGCCGAAACATTTTGGCCGCCATGAAGAAGAAGTTGTTTGAGTTCAAAAGGGCTGTGGAGGGTCGGTGGGTGGCACATTTTGGTGGTGGAAATTTGGAAAGAACCAGAGCCTACCATTTTTGGCCTGGGAAAAATGTGCTTCTCAGTACTAATTTACACTTCAAATTTGAATGCTTTTTTTAAGGGTCTTTAGATATTGTTTTGTTTTGTTTATATATGCAGGTGTTTTTCTTTCATGGGAGGCTCATATGTGGTCCGGATCCAAGAGGGTTGATGCTGACAACTGTTTCTATTCTTCTATCAAGTTGGATTTTCACCATCTATGTTGGGGAGGATCTACCAAGTCATTCTAGACTCATCATCGTCATCATCTCCATGATTTTGACCATTATTGTTCGTCTCTTAACTCCCTCTACCAAACTCCCTTTTTCTTTTTCTTTTTTTAAAATATTTATTATTATTGTTATTAAGGACAATTTCATGGTCTCATGCATCTATAATAAGTTAATGCTTGGGATTATGATACGTGTTCTTTGTGTGGATTTAGATCCCTAGTAATTTTGTTGCCTGAAAGTAAATGTGTAAAAACTAATATGGGACCCACTTGTCTAAACAAAATTTAGGAAACAAGCAGGCGGAAAACCCGGAGTTTGCTTGGATAAGTGACTCATATTAGCCCTCTTATATTCACTACTCTAATTATTAACAATCTAGACAAATTTTGCTGAAGATCTCTATCCCCCATTCGACCAAAAGATGTGATACATGCTTTGATTGCAACTGAACTTGGTTGGAGTCAAACTGAATTATTAACAATCTAGACAAATTTTGCTGAAGATCTCTATCCCCCATTTGACCAAGAGGTGTGATACATGCTTCAATTGCAACTGAACTTGGTCGGAGTCAAACTAGGGAAAGCATGTGGGATGATTTATGGTTATCGTATTTGGGATATTGCAGGTTCTTGTGAATTTGATTCTAGTTAGCTCAATTGATCCGGGAATTATTCCTAGAAATGATCAAGAATCCACTGAAGATGTTGGTATTAGCAATGGCACAAGGAGGAGGAGGGTAACCATTAATGGGGTGGAAAAGAAACTCAAATATTGTCGGATTTGCAAGATTTATCGTCCACCCAGGAGTTGCCACTGTGCTTTATGCGATAACTGTGTTGAGAAATTTGATCACCATTGCCCCTGGATTGGTCAATGCATTGCACTCGTAAGTTATTGGAAATTTTGTTATTTGGATATTAAATATAATATAGAGTTTATATGGGACTCATAGTTTGAGCAGCTCTCGAGTAGCCTATCCCCTGCTCGGATTATAGCCTAAATTGCTGCTAATTACTGAAGATTTCGATCCATATTTCTTGACACACAAGTGTGTATAAAGTTTACCTTTCAATTGGGTAGCGGAAATACTCAGTCTAATAGATTGCATTAGAAAAATTTTTATCCGACCCAATATATAAGAAGACTTTGTACTTTTGAGTGATTTGTATAAGTAAAATTTATAGGCAAATTTGGTGTTGCATTTTGCAGAGGAACTATAGGTTTTACCTGACATTTGTGGTGTCAGGCTTGGTTTTCTTTGTTTACATATTTGCCTTTTCCTGCTGGAGAATCCACCAAAGAATATTGAGAAATGGAATAGGATTCCTTGGGATGTTCAAGAATTGTCCTGAAACAGTGGCATTGGTGTCTTTTAGTTTTGCTGCCATTGGCTTCCTGGGTGGTCTTGCCATCTACCATGTCTACCTAACAGCTATAAACCAGGTTTGTTTGGTTTTACCAATTTTATTTCCTTATGAAAATGGTCAAGAAAATAAGGTATGAACTAATTTTTTTATTTTTTTACAGACAGCTTATGAGAATTTTCGGCAACGGTATGTGGTTTCTAAGAATCCATATGATACAGGAATCATAAATAATATTATGGAGGTTTTATTTGTAGCACTGCCACCTTCTAGAGTTGATTTTCGTGCTGAGATTACACCAAAACACTTTTCAACAGCGCAGGGCATCGAAGTCTGAGGTGAAATGTTGATGAAGTAGATTAAGATGATGAAGGAATAATGAATTATATTTATATATTCACTCATCAAGAACTTGTTTTATGAATTTGAAAGGCAGTTTATACGCTTGTAAATTGTAATCACATGGACTCATGCTATTATTGGAAAGAGATTTTTAACAATTTTGGGGTTTGAATTGATAGCAATTTAGGTACTAAATGTGAGAGTTTATATGAAATGAAGTCCACCTACCCGAACAAAACTTGGGTAACGTGCCAACAGATCAAAATCACTCTCAAATTATGGAATTTAAGCCATTTTTACTTTTTAGACATTAAAACGCTTTGAAAATGTAACATATTAAAAATGTGGCAGATTACAGTTGAGAATTGAATATATATTCATGAAGTTCATATTCTCTATATTGTTAAAAAGGGTTTGAGCAAAAAAATATGTTTTCGGTTTTGAAGAAAAAAGCTTCTACAAAAGTAAAAATAAAGCCTTTTGAGAGGAAAATTCTTTTTGACTGCCTTGATACATTTCACATTTTTTTATATGTGGCATTTTTCAAGAGTTTTGATACTTAAAAAATGGCTTAAATTCTATAATTTATTTAAAATTGTATGAGATCCTAATCCATTTTTGTTTACTGCATATTTTCAAATTGGACAACTTTCACATTTTTGTTTAAAAAGGCATGCCTGCAAAATCTTGTAATTTTCGCATCAAGTGATTTTCATCATTAATGTTTTTTGCTCTGATAAAGACTTAAGGGCTTGTTTGGAATTACATTTGAGGGGTTTAAAAGTAATTTTAACATTCAAAAAGTTTGTTTGAAAAAAAAATATTCGTTTGATAAAAGAATTAAAAGCTTTTTCAACGGTCCAAAAATCTTAAAAATGGCCAAAACCCATTTTTGGTAAAAACTTAAAAATGAAACTTTTGCCCAAAAACATTTTTTTAACTTAAAAACTCTATATCTTAAACATAATCCCAAAGAAGCTCTTAAAATTATATGAGATGCTAATCCATTGTTGTTTGCTGCATATTTTCAAATTGGACAATTTTCACGATTTTTGTTTAAAAACGCATGCCTGCAAAATCTTCTAATTTTCACGTCAAGTAATTTTCATCATTAATGCTTTCTGCTCCATAAAGACTTATTGGTCCACGTGTCAATGTATCAGTGCAAGCAAAGATGGAAAATAAAATCATCTGATTTTCACATGGCAACTAAAATCTCCACCGTCATAATTACCAAAAAATTTTATCATAAAATTGAGATTACGATTGATATACGTTATTACCTGTAAAAACTTCCTTAACTGAAACATAAAACCTAATATTGTTTTAACTTTAAATTTGACATAATCATCCTCTTTAATGCATTTCTGTCTATCAATACTCGTTCAAATTCTTAGATTTTAGAAGCAACATCATTTCTCTTGTGCAATATAGCAAGCTTGTTTCAATGATTCCTCCTGGATACATGGTTAGCTTAGTTATTTTCATCTCTTTTTCTTTTTTTGTCCTTCGTTTGTTTATTTGCCTCTTTTTTTTTTCTTTTTTTTTTTTAGTGTATTATGTATGTTTGTTAATGTGTTTTGGGGGCTTTTTTGTTTGAAAAAGTGTTATGAAGTGACATTAATCTATTTGAGTTTGTGATTTCAAAATAAGCTACTTGAAAATGTTATAAAATATTTGGTAAAATCGTAGTTTGGCATTTTAAAATCGTATTTTTTATGATTTGATTTAAAATTGCACTTTTAATCTACGATATTGCAGTGTCAAACACACGAATTTAGGTTTGTTTGAGTTTACGATTTCAAAAGGCGTGTTTTAAAAATAGCAATTTTAATATATGCGATTTGAAAATATGATTTTTAAAATCGTGGGTTAGCCTTTAAAAATCGCAATTAAGCCTTTAAGATTGTGTGTTTTCAAAAAAACACCTCCTTAATTGCGATTGAAAAACACAGGTTTTTTTTGTGTTTTCCAGTTGTAATTTTTTTTTTTTTTTTTTATAATGAAATTCTAAACAACACATTTTTTGTGATTTGGTTTAAAATTGTTCTTTTTATTTATAAAATTGCAATGTTAAACGCACCCTCCCCTCGTTCATTTTTTTTCTTCTCGCAGATAAGAAATTATGGATATGTCCTGTGATCTTAACATTGTTGATATAATGCCTTCTAATTTATGTTTTTGTGGAGTTGTAGAAACTGAAAATTGATACCCAATCTCCCAGGTGGCATACGAAATTGACCAAAATATTGAAGAATATTAGAGGTTTTCTTTTTCTTTTTTTGTAATTTGTTTTCTTCCTATTATCTATTTTATACTTGTCTATTAACTTTATTTATTTTTTGCTTGTTAATATTAGGAATATCTTACCGTATTGATGGACAAGAAGGGGTTGCACATGTTAATGGTAGAATAGATCCAGAATACCTTCTGAGGAAGCTAGAACAAGCAGGGGGAGTGGCAGAACTCATGGAAGTTAATTCTTCTGATCTTGCCTATGGCCATAACTGGACCATGTATGACCATAACTATCCATTTTATGATCATTATGGAAGATCAGAGCCTTCATATCATTATCCTTATAATTATCACACGTATGAATCCCGGCTGAGCCATTATGAACCTTATTACTATGACCGGTCGGTGCGGTATCCGTATTACCGGTATGAGCCTCCGGCGCAATGTTTTCCGCAGCCGCCGTCACCGGTGAATGTCCATCCCTTCTACGATCCACACTACTCATGCTCCATCATGTAAAATGCCTTGTTTGAGACTTGGTGAAAAGTTATAGAGTTGGCTTAAGTTGAGTCTTTTATTTTTCTCCAAATTTTTAAGGAGAAAGTAAGATGCAAGTTCATGATTTTCTGAAGAATTTTTAAGGTTTTGAGTTTTGGACTTGGATTTGTTATATTTAATGAATAAGATTTTATATATCACAACCTTCTTTTTTTTTTTTTGGTTTATTTATTTATTAATTATGATTGAGATGACAAAATGGGGCATTTTTGGACGTTCTTTGTATGACAAATTATTTAAGGATTTGAATCCCATTTATTGTGCCCAGAAAAACAAAAAGAATCCTATTTGTTGTGAAGTGGGATTTGTCAACGTTGACATGGAATCCATCAAAGTTTGACTTAAGAACCACACTTCTACGGTTTTACCTTATTATTATTTTATAATGTTTGATAACCCTGCCAATTTACTCATAAATTTATTTTATTAACAATGGTTGATCCAATGATGAATTGGGGGTTTATTTGCGAGTGCGTTTTTAAAGAAATAATCTACGTTTTTAAACCAAATCACAATTTTGGAGTGTTTGGGATTGCGATTTTAAAAACGCAAATTTTAAAATCGTGAAAAAATCTACAATTTATATAAGCTGACTAGAGGATACTTATTTAAAAAAATGCAAATTTAAACTAAAATCACGATTTCACTTATAAAAATATTAGGGGCAATATTTATCTATTTAGCCATGAAACAGCAATTATATGATAATGTTATCAAAATACTCAATTGATAAAAAAAAAAAAAAAAAATTTAACATGTTTTATCAAATGTGTGCTCGATTTTAAAAATGCAATTTTTAAAATCGCATTCCCAAACGGGTTCAAGTCAGTATAGTGGGATAATGATAGAATAAAAGCGTGGTTTCTAATTCTAGCATTACTCTAAATATATATCAAATTCATATTACCTTTTTATCCTACAATGCTAATATGATAGGTTTAGAACATGCTTGAGATTGAGTTAGAAAACTTGGAAAGTACTTCTAGTACCTAAAAAGTTATACCAAACAAAAAGTTGACTTGTTTATAAAAAAACTTCCAAACAATACTTCTTGACTTTTTTATTCTAAAAAATGAAGCTTTTCTCAACAAAATATTTTTGACTTTAAAAATTATTTTCCAACACAATCTCTAATATGCTCTTAACAAACTTAAGGATATCCTATTTTTATTGGTAGGAATGATATAAGGAGGACTAGAGTCATTCCATTGTGATGTAACTTTTAAAATCACAAATATATCAAAATTCAATAATAATAATTTTAAATTAAATAGAATAAGATTATAATTCTCTTTATAGGATTATTCTGCTATGAGAGTTAACATTAACATTTAAAGAATGAGATTTTGTTGATCAAGGTTTGACCTTTAGATATAAAGTCTTTTTGGATTGCATTCGATAAATAGAACTTTTAAGTTAAAAAGTATTTTTTAGCAAATTTTTAGGTTTTGTAGACCCTTAAATGCGCTTTTAAATTTTTTACCAAACAAATATATATTTTTTAAACAGACTTTTAAATGTTACACGCACTTAAGCACCTCAAATGAAATTCTAAATAGATTCATAGTCTAATAGATCAAATCCGCTATGATGATGATAGTCTTATGGCACATGGGCCTGATGAATGATGGTCTCTACAATTCACCCAGTCAAGAAGAAAAAGCCCACTCCTTAGATTTCTTGCCACAAAATTTTTTAAATGCCATTAGATGCAATAAAGTAAAACATGAACTCTAAAATGGAATAGGATCCTTTTCGGTCTATTTTGAACTGGAGAATATTTAGTTAATGGCCAAGATCTCTCATAAGAGATTTTGGGGACATAAATAGGACATTTGTCCTTATAATATAAATAATAAAATATTATTTATACTTTAAAAATAATTAAAAATTAAAATTAAAAAATATTTTTAAAAAACTAGGGGGTGGCCGGACCACCACCGTTGGCTTGGAGGTGGCTTCAACTACCCCATACGGGCCATACCGGCAAATCTAGGGTGGCCGAAGCCACCTATGGCCACCAAGGCCCAAACTAAAAATAAAAAAAACAAAACAAAACAAAATTATTCGTTGGCCCTTGGGGGTGGCCGGACCATATCCAATGGCCATGGGGTGGCTTTGGCCACCCTAGATCGGACCCCCAAGGGCCAAACTTAAAAAAATAAAAAATAAAAAAAAATAAATAAATAAAATCATTGGCCCTTGGGGTTGGTCGGACCACCCCCAAGGGCCATGGGGTGGTCGAAGCCACCCCCAGGTCAGTAGGGGTGGTCCGGCTACCCATTTTTTTTTAATTTTAATTTTTATTTATTTTTAAATATTATTTAATATTTTAATATTTTTTATTAAAATAATACGTTGCACATTTGTGACACTAGGATTTCTTTAAGGAAATCTCAACCATGAACTGGATACCCTCCGGTCCATAATAGACTGGAGAGGATTCAGATCCCTCTAAAATAGTTTCTCTCAATTTTATAGGGAATAGAGAGGATCCGATTACGATACTTATTGCATCGTTGAAGCATTTATTGCTTAGAACGTGCAAGATTACAAATGAAATGAAGAGTATAAAATTTTGGAATAGGATCATGTTCCATCAATGGAGAGGATCTTGTTCCATCAATTTCATGGTAAGCATTTAAAGTTGTATCTAACGGTGTAAATGATTTTAAATCATATACACCGTTAAATGCACTAGCCTTAAATTTTGACCATAAAATTAATACTCTTAAGAAATGGAGGATCCTTATCGGAAATGAAACTTTTATGTGGCAAATTGCAAATTCAGTGTTCAAAGGACAAATGCTTGGAATGGAGGATATGGTTAAAGGACATGATGAATGTTTAGACTGGCATATTTATGTTGCTTGTAGTGTTCCTTAGAGAACCGTATAGAATTCCTGAACCCATATGGCCATATCCTCATATACTTCTCTCTCAGCTCGGTGATTTCCTCTTAAGTTTGTTAAATTATCATTTACTTTAAAAGTTTAAATTAATAAAAAAATTTATAAATTTAGTCATTTCATTAATATTATGACATTCTCCTGCCTTACACGTGAACTTAAACTCTCTCGATCTAACACGTAAAATATATAGTTGAAATTAAAAACAAATTTTAGAATCAAAATTTAAATTCGTAACCTCTATTTTCATAAAGTTTTGAGTTCAAAACTTGTATCCATCATGATATTTGAATTACACTTATTATTATTAGAAACCTGAGAAGATAAAGGAAATGCATGGAGGGAAACTGCCAACTAAAGTAGCACATGATTTATGGGTGGTGGAAGGAGCCAAGTGGGTTGAAGAACGTGGCCCTCATTTATGAAGGCATGGTAATCACTAATATGGCATGTGGCCGGTGGGACACATTGCCCTTCATCGTCTTACTAAAATGTCAATGATGGTGAAACGGAAGAGAGTGGGAAACTATATGTGTGTTTGCATTGAAATGATAAGAAATTGACACTTTGTGAATAAAGGAAGAGGGAATTGAAGGAAATATGGTCATTTCATAAGACTTTTGGCATGCCATATTCCTATGTGTTCAAATGATCAAATCCATGAATCTACGTACTCTCTGTTACAATTAACAAGTTCATCTTGCTCGTTCTTACGGCAGCTTTTTTTTTTTTTTTGTGTCCAATAATTCAATCAAAGTTTTTCTTCAATTGATTACTGCCTTGGTCCTTCCACAACCCTTAATTAGACTAAATTTTGGCCACGAGTTTCTTATTAGCTTAAATTTTTTGGCATAATTGATTTTAATATGGTATCAGAGTTGATTTTTTAAGTTCAAATATTAGAAAAACGGGTGATTTAAAAAATTATTATTTCCTTTGGGTTTAGGAATCTAGGGCAAAGAGAAAAAAAAAATAATAATAAAATCTAGGAAAGATTGGGGCAAAATACTTTTGCAGTGGATCCTAGGAGAGCCGCCTTGAGTCTTCTATCTTAGTCTAATTTCCCAAGAAGAATCTTACTTTTCCTCCCTTATTTTGGTGATAACACAATCTCATCTCTTCATTCACAAAATAAAAAAAAGTAAAGAATTAGATTAAAGCAATGAGGAATCATGCTCTTATCATAAGCCCATTTGGTGAAGAATCTTGACCAAGACTTAAAAAAAGGGTCATTATATTATAGGAAAATTGGTAGCCCCAAAGTTGTAAATTTGGCCCAATTCATAAAGCTAGCTGTTTCTTCTTTTGATGGCTGTAGCTTTACTGCTTTTAGAGCTAGATTGCCCTTTTACTTGTTGAGAAAGACTCCAGAACTCTCCTGTGGTGAATGAGTCATGCCACGCTTTGATGTTCAGACAAAGAAGCTGCACCAAACTCCAGAAGGTCTCGTGCAATGGCAGCTTTGGGTTGCTTAGATGGAGTAGAAGTGATGCTGTAAAGCGACAGGGACTGATTGCAAGCAACGCATCCAACCAATTCTGCACCACCACGCTATGTACTTATTTTTCTTCATTTTCTTAGCCTCTTTTTTACGTAGGATTAGAACAAGAGTGTTCATTTGTGTTCCCATCCTGTATCGACTCACGAGAATAAGAGCTTATTCGAGATTGCGTTTGAGAAATATAGTTTTTATGTTAAGAAACGTCCTTTGGATTTAAAGCTTCTGTCAAAAGTGTGTTTTACTCATTTTTTGAGTTTTTTTGGACTCTTAAAGGCGTTTTGAATTTTTTTTACCAAATGAGTATTTTTTTCTTTGAACGAACTTTGAGTGTTAAACGTACTTTTATGCTCCTCAAAATTACATTCAAACAGGCCATAAGCCTATAGTCATTTTTAATCCGACTCATTTAATTCAATGAGTCGCACTTCTCAATTATAATTCATTAATTTCGTGTCGAATTTGCTTATTGCGTCAAAAATTACTAGCTTTATGTAATGAAGTTTGCTCCAAAGCAAGAAATGAGATGGGATTGGAAAACATATACATACAAAATTGGGTTTGATTAAAAAGCGGACGAAAGCGTTCGGGATTGATGTCATTTAATAGACTGTTCGGCTATATGTATACTATATAACTGTTATGACGTGGTAGTGAAATGTTTACTAAATTACATAAAAGAATTATGTTTCTCTCAATTGGATCTTTAAAATCATACAAAGAGACATCTTACACAATTAGCATTAAATTATATTTTTTTAACAAATTCAATATATCAATTATTAGATTTGTAGACTCGTGTAGACTCTAAAAAAAAATTTAATAATAACTTAATCCATTTACTATGAAAAAGGTTAAAAAGATGATTGGAAAAAAAAAAAAAAATCTATCGTATTATTTAAAAATATGCTTTTACCCTACAAAATCTTAGATCCAAAGACACTAATCTTTGTTATGTGGACTTAACATGAACCCACTTGTTAGTTGCTCCCCGGAAAAAAAAATGTTTTGGCAGGTTTGAAACGTTGAAAAATAATGTCAAAAGTTGGCAACGGGGCAAGTTTATCATGCAAATTCAGCCTGCCTGTCCCATGCTGGGGTGGATTATACTATACATCTTTTGAATAATTTGGGAGTTTAGGCTTCCAAATTTCAATTATTTTTTTATTGGTCCCTACCCACTAAAATTTTTGGCCATTGGCCCCTACCCATATCAAAGTCTGGCTCCATCCCGATTCATTGTGGTTTAGAGTTTTGACAGGTAGCTTTATAAGTTATAATAATTGATTAATCACTCCCTAGAGTAATTGGATTGTTTGAGATTGGGTTTCTAAAAAATTGAGATTTGAAAACGCAGATTATCTATGTTTTCAAATCGTAAGTAAGAAAGTACTATTTTGAAAACGTATAATTTTAAATGTCAAACCGCAATTTTGCCAAAAGCTTTAATTGCGTTTTTAAAAATTGAGTTTTCAAATCGTCATTTTTTAATCGCACTTTTTAAAATTACAAACTTAAACGAACCATATGAAAAAAAATAATAATAATAATTAGTCTTTGCCATAAAAAAAAGATGAGAAAATTCGTTAATGTGCTAAATGGGAGTGATCGAACCATCCCCATGACCTTGAAGGTGGTTTGGCACCCCTAAATGGCTAAAAAATAAATAATAATAAATAAATAAAATTGAGAAGTTGTTGAACCACCTTTAATTGCTATTAAATAGTTTGACTTTGATCACATCTTTTGATTGACTTGATTCCAGCTAATTTGCGAGTATTTTTAATATTAAGTTAGTTATATTTAATGAGTATTTTTGTCTTTTTCAAATCCAATCAAAAGTGTGCATTTTGAAAGAATTGTGATCCATTTTCTTTTAGAGTCTACACAAAAATTTATTAAGGTATTTTAGTACTAATTCTTTTTTTATTTTATTTTTAATTACACGTATATTACTAGAGGTAAATCCAAGACGCATGTTTCCCAGAACAATTATCCCAATAAAACTCTATGACGTAATTACCCTCCACAAACAAACAAGAGGGAATTGTCCCTTTTTCATTGGCTAAAAGACGCATCAAATTTGAGTGTGGGCTCACAACATCATGACACGTGTCAGGCTTCTTTGTTCATGCAAAACTTCTGCAGAATCCACGTGAGCAAGGATTCAATGTGTCACATGATTCATGGACAGGGTAAGGTGCTATAGGGGGCCCATCCAATGAGGATGTGACACGCGATAGCTTCTAGATCTGATCACGTGCACTGGAGCAGCTTTTCTAAATTCGAGCCCGTACTTTTTTTTTTGTTGCTTTAGCTTTGTATAAACGAGATTTCTTATCTAATTTGCATTACAGATTCTTATAACATCTCACCGACTTAACCATTACAAATAACAGTTTTAGGCCTAGATTGGTGAGTCGAACTATCAATTATAATTAGTTTAAAAAGAGAAAAACCTCATAAATCAGATGTTTTGCACTATCGAATAAAAAGCCGACATCATAGTCACCGTTTTGGTTGATTTTAAAAATTTTAGTGTGGGGGACTTGAAGGTGGATGATGGGCGTTGAGTTAAAATGAATGAAAAAGTCTATGAAATTGATTTGAGTTAATGATACGTTGTTCTTTATCTCTATTGTATTTGGTATTTTTGCGTGATGTGTCAATTTTTTATTGAAGGATGTAAATAGGGTTTTGTACGAGTAATTCTATAAGTTCTTTTTTGTGTCTCTCCAAAAATAATGTAGCTATTAAAATCACAATTTAATCAAAATATAATAATAATCAATCACAAGTATAATGATCATTTATGAAAGAATTCAAGAGGACGCAAAAGGAACTTGTAGCATTACTCATTTTACACCACATTGTAATATAAGGGACTATCTTCTAAAAAGATGTATAGGAAAATGAAACTAATCATTTCTCATTTAAATAGGGTGGCCTAATGTACAATGTTATAAGTAATAAACAAAATCTATAACCTCAAAGTAGGAGATGATCCTGATTTGCTATATATATATATATATAATCACAAATCAACATGAATCTAATTAATGCAGCAAATCATTATTATTTTGCCCTAAGTAAGAATTATTAAATTTATAGTGGGATTTACAATAAAGAGCATAGGGTCAATTCTGCCAGTTCATGCATGCTTGGCTGTCACGGACCTAAATGTCATCGGCACTACTTTAAAGGAACATTGTAGAGTTTGATAAGGTTAAAAGGAGCTGCACTTGCAAATGGTCCACATCATACAAAGGAAGGAAGGGAAGGGAAGGGAAGGCTATCACATCCTT
The DNA here is from genome assembly GCA_006937295.1 of Carpinus fangiana. Classification (NCBI taxonomy): domain Eukaryota; kingdom Viridiplantae; phylum Streptophyta; class Magnoliopsida; order Fagales; family Betulaceae; genus Carpinus; species Carpinus fangiana. The sequence continues at coordinate 2,668,117 of CM017326.1, read as the reverse complement.
ATCATTCTGCCTTTATTGCTTGGCAAACTTTTTCCTGTTTGCTAAATAAAAGTTAATTTCGAAAAAAAAAAAAAATCACTTTTTAAATTGGGAGAACTACTTTTAAGGGAACCAAACACCGATCTCTTTATATCTATCTCTATTTTAATTAAATATTAGTTTTTGGGTAATTATTTTTTGTTCCCATGAACTATAGCGTCTTGACACTTTTATCTTATAAACTACCAACTATGACACTTGACTCTATTAAACTACCATCTTATGACACTTTTCTCTTTTTCGTCAGTCAAAGGGGTTAAAACTAACGGTCAATGGTTATGTGAATTACATATGTCATTTTAATTTTTTTTTCTTTCATTTTTGCCTCACTTCAAAATTTTGTATTAGGGTTTAGGAGAGTATAAGCGTCATTTTATTGATCTGAAGTGAGGGCAAAAATAAAAGGAAAAAAAATTTAAAATGGTTGATCGTTAGATTTAACCCATTTGACTGATGAAAGGGGAAACAATGTTATAAAATAGTAGTTTGATGGGGTCAAGTGTCATAGTTAGTAGTTCATGGGAATAAAGTGTCAAGACGCTATAGTTTACTGGGCAAAAGGTAATTATCCATTGGTTTTTAATTATTTCTTTGTTCTTAATAGATGAGAAAGAAAAGAAAAATAAATATATAAGCTTAAAAAACTAAATAACTTCCATTTGTTGGCTCTTGGTATTTTGAGAGCTTACTTAAATTTGAAATAATGTAGATAGCCGGTTTAATAGCTTTATTGTGACTTTTTTTTTTCTTCAAATTTTTAGATGAAAGTTAAATTTGAAGAGTTCAATAGGAATGCTCTTAGAAGTTAAGAACCTATCAACTTAGGATTCCGGTATCCAACAATTTACTGTTCGAACAATAAATGTAAGAGAACTCATATAGAGGTTACTTGTCATAAGAGAGGGGCGGGCTGCCCAAGAATCACTATCACTTTCTTCTGCATTCTCATCGTGCTTTGGTGCTTCTATCAGGCTAGAGCATCAACAATGGTGACAAGTCACTGAGCCTCTATGGTCCTCAGATTGCCGCTTCGGTGATCAAAAGACGGCCAAACCCCAACTCTCATCATCATCGTTGTCCAAGTTATCCTACTAAATAAGAACATGTTTCTAGAGTTTTTATACATAGGCGGTTAGCGATTTTTTAACCGTTTTCAAAAGCGTTTAAGCGGTTATTAATTGCATGTTATTTTATCTCTATGTGTACAAACCATTTATACAACAATAGGGTGATTCGACCCCCCTCAAACCAAAAAATGGCTTTTGAGTGGTATAACCACGCTGATAGCTTAAAGAGATGGCTTAGCCATTGCCTCAAATATACATAAATTTAGTTTGGACATTTTAAGTAAAACATATGCTTATGCAAGTCATGCAGACAAATTTTGGTCCACTTTAAGCCATTCATTAACCGAGAGTACTAGTTAAAAAGATTTGTAGTTTGAGGGGTCAAATGCCACACAAGATAGTTTGATAACTATCGGTAAATGGCCTGTCAGTTTATGAAGAGCTAACTGCATTTTCTCATTTTTTTAATGAAGTTTTTGCCTTTAGCTTTTGAACCAAAAGTAGATGTTAAGGGTTAGGTAGATAATGGTAAAGAATCACCCAATAGTTTAAAGAATTAATAATTGGGATTCCCTACAATCGCAGCGCTTGGATTGTAAGAGATCACTGTAATTATAAGAGTTGTACTCGGCCATATGAGCGTTCTTATTTTAGTATTTTTTTTCCTAAATTTTTACTATGGTTCTCCTCTGCTCAGGGATATAGACCCCTTCATAAACCTCTCACAATTGGCCGTACTGGCTTACAAGGAATTCTGTTCCAAGGATTAAGCCATACAATTTTAAAAGATAAATTCAAAAACTACCATTAACTCAATAAAAGAAAATAAAGAAAACCATGTGCACAAGCCTTGGTTAAAGCTAATTTGCATATCTTCCCCACTCCCTTTCTTTTTGGACAAATATATCATATATGTAGCAGAAGAGCCCATTTCTGACTCCCTATATCTTTTCCTTGCGCCCTATTTTTTGGACAAAAAATAACAGGGATTGGGATCTAGACCAGCAATAATAAAAGAAGGCGGTCCTTTAAATTTATTTCCTAAAAAAGAATAATGAAGCTGTCTCAAGGGCATTAATGTCACTGCAGGACACCGCTACTTGGGTTTTGAGGCCATTAAAGAAAGCAAGGTCTGACAAGGACCGTTTGGTAATTTGGTCCTGAGAGATCCTTAGCGGTTAGTGAGTCTTCAACTTCCCTTGTCTGCCAAGAAGTGTTTAGAGAGACAGAGAAAGAGAGAGAACAAAGCAAAGGATAAAGAAGAAAACAAACAGAGTTGGAAACAGAGCAAGTTCTCTGTTCTTATTCTTTCTCTTTCCCTCTCTCTGTGTACTTTTTGCTCTGCCTCAAATCTTGTTCCAGAGCTCATTTTCAAACTTGATTGTGAGCTCTTAGGCTTGGTCTGCCTCTCGGTCTCCTTCAGTTTGTTGGCACTCTTTGTATTCTATATGGGTGTTGCTTGAGAAAGCTATATTGGGTTGGAAATAGAGGAGAATCTGGCTAGAAAATGACTTGGAAGAGCAAAGGAGAGCAGTCTTCTAGGAGTGTAATATCACAAAAATGGACCCTTTTGCTTTGTCTGGGCAGCTTCTGTGCTGGACTACTCTTCACCAACAGGTATGAACGTGTATTATGCTTTCTCTGATTTTTAAGTTTCTGCTCATTTTCAAATGGTAATTGCTTGTGGGTTTTGACAAGTTGGTTAATTTATGCTTTTTCTGAAACAAATCCAATCCTTTCTTTTTAATTTTTTATGGATTTGTACGCATATGAAGAACAATTTATTTCCAATTTTTCTATTTTAAGATCTGTATAGTATTTAATATCTTTTTGGTAGTAATTTATAATATCTAATATAATAATTTGATTTTCCTGAGCTGGATTGTTCTGAATTTTCAAGAATTCCAATGCTCTGATGGCATTGGAAGGCATTTTGTCATTTGGGTTTCATTGTTGAAGTGGGGTAGATCTAAAATGGATTTCTACTATGGGTGTAAGCCACATTAATTTTCTGTATAAGATGCCATTCCTGCATATGGTATTACTTTGGATGCTCAGGAGTCAGGGCTAGTCAATTATCGACAACTCTGCAAAAATTTGTGTGAATTCCATTATCATTTAATAGATGGTTCAGTTTTTGTTTCTGTCTGTATGTATAGGTGAGATATAAATGCTGTTTATGTCATATTTGTGGACCTGAAGAATGCTTCCGACTTTTTAGTTGTCCCATTTTCTTATTGAAGGACAGAAGGCCTCTGACATCTATTATTCAATATCGTGCCTTTAATTTTTTCTCTGGTGGTGGTAACTGGAAGTCCTTGTTTTTCTTTGTATTAGCCACCCTAAACCTCCGTCTAGTCCAAGGCAGTACTTTTATTTCTTTTAGTTTATTTTATTATTTGCTTGATAAATTGCAGCTTATTATATGGTGTTCTAATTTTATATAGGCTTCATCTGTTTCAATGGTTGGTATAGATCATAATTAAGCATTGAGTGTTTTAATTTTTAATTTTATTTTTTTTAGAGGTACTATTGACACATTCCTTGGTGCTGAACAAGCTTGTATTTTTAATGTTGTCCAGTTTCTTTTTGGTTATTTTAATAAATAGTTATACATGGAGATACTCTTCTTCATTTGAATTATATCTAAAGTTGTTCCCAAGGAAACTTGTTGCTGCGTTTTTATGACATTTTTAATGATGAAAGTAAACTGGTACAGGATGTGGACTATTCCTGAACCTAAGGGTATTGCACGGACAACGGCAATGGAAGCTGAAAAATTGAAATTGGTTTCCGAGGGCTGTGATCCAAAAGCTGTGAGCATCTCCATCCTATCATTGCTTGATTTCTTTTAATTCTTTTTGAGAATTGAGTTACGCGTTTTGTGTTTGTTTATTTTCACTGTATGCTATGTTCGTTATTTTAATATTTCTTTTACATTTTTATCTGCTTGGGTTCCGTTAGTTGCTTAAGAAGGAAGTAAATCATGAATCCGAGGACGTTTTGGGGGAAGTTCTTAAGACTCATAATGCTATACAGTAAGTTATGCCTATGCTTACTTATTTGTCCTGATTACCCTTATTTATTTTAAATTTGGTTTTGAAATATTCTGAATGCCACACTTATCATAGTATGTTGATCATAGGACATTAGATAAGACTATTTCGAGTTTAGAGATGGAATTAGCTGCTGCAAGGGCAGCTCAGGAGTCTATACGAAGTGGCGCTCCTTTGTCACAAGATCTAAAGAAGAATGAATCATCTGGGAAAAGAAAGTACCTAATGGTTGTAGGAATTAATACTGCTTTTAGCAGCAGGAAAAGAAGAGATTCAGTTCGTGCAACATGGATGCCACAAGGTTCATATATTAATTCCTGTTTTCTCCCACCTGGTTTTTCTTGATTATCCTTGTGCTCTTTTGGTAGCTTATTTGGTTTGATAATCTGATGATCTGTGCTTTTGAAAAACTGGAAAATAGGTGAGAAGAGAAAGAAACTGGAGGAAGAGAAGGGAATTATTATCCGCTTTGTCATTGGTCACAGGTGGGTACTTCATTCCTTTTTTAGGCTAATTTTGGATAAATAGACAACATTTATGATTCATATGTTTGTCTAAAATTGACGTGCTGAGCTGAGCCTATTGTCTAACAAGTGACTGAAAACTACACAGCATTTTGTCTGGGAAAGGATCACAGTTTTGGTATTTTATTAGATCACCATCCATTTGAATTGCAGTCACAGCTTAGCTTTTGAATTTCTAGGCAGCAAATAGATGAACTACCTAAGTTTCCAATTAAGAATGCATAAATTCCTCATCTATAATAGCTGATGATCGCTGAGGCTTTATGACTTGCTTGGCCAATTATGATCTGATCCTCTTTCTTTCAAACTCTTAGCTGTGTGCTCTTACTTCATAACAAGCAAATTCAGTCATTTATGTCCCTCTGAAAGGTCTCCAGGCAATCGTAGAGCATAAATTTTTTTTTTCCTTGGGGGCCAAAAACATAAGTCTCTCTCTTGGACAGAAGGTTTCTCCTCAAGTCAATCTCTCTTTGCTTCTGTTTCCACCTGGTCGAAATGATCGATTCTGGTCCAAAGTCTTGATCGATTGAGCCTTCGTTCTTTATATGCCTGGGTGATAGGTTCTATGCAAACGGTTTCTGGATGCAAATTTTATTTTATTTTCTGGATTCTTAATTCCATATGATGACCATAATAATTACTCTATTAGCTAGAAGCTTAAGAATAAATACAAAATGGGTAATCAGTTTTTTGTCATTTTTTAGTGCCACATCAGGGGGCATTCTGGACAGAGCCATTGAAGCAGAGGACCAAAAACATGGAGATTTGCTGAGGCTGGTAATACTTTCATGGCTTATTCTTCCATTGTTGCTACCTCTTTCTGCCACATGTATTATTACTTCAAAAGACGTTTTATTGTATTCATTCAGGAGAAAAAAAAAAGGTGACTTGACTTTATGTCTTCGTTATTTGTGAGCAGGACCATGTTGAAGGCTACCTGGAATTGTCTGCCAAGACAAGGGAATATTTTTCTACTGCTGTTGCTTTGTGGGATGCAGATTTCTACATCAAAGTTGATGATGATGTCCATGTAAATATAGGTGAGTTAATTTTTTTTTCCTCTACTGTGATAACATTGTTGGCATTATATAATCCATAAAAATCTGAATTGCTTAATTTGCATCTTTTCTTATTCAAGAGGTCTACAATCATTAGTTCAAGTCAAAGCTCTTGATTTGTCATTAATGTTCATCATTTGAAGAATATTCATGTCCTATTAATGCCTCAAAGATCCATATCTGATTATTAGCATGGGTTTATATTGCCAAGTAGTCCTGCCGTTTTTTTTTTGTAAGTTATATTTTTTGTTACATTGTTTCCAATTCATTTCAAATTGCTACAGCCACACTAGGAGAAACTCTAGTTAGACATCGTTCAAAACCACGGGTATATATTGGATGCATGAAATCTGGTCCTGTCCTTAATCAAAAGTAAGCCTTTTTTTCCCGTTTTAGAATTATCTTTTTCTGTTGAATGTTGAGAAAGTAATTAACTTCTAGTTTCTTATTTACCCATTTCATCATACAGAGGAGTGAGATACCATGAACCTGAGTATTGGAAGTTCGGTGAGGCAGGCAATAAATACTTCCGTCATGCTACAGGACAGCTCTATGCTATTTCAAAAGATCTGGCGACATATATATCAATAAATCAGTAAGCCCACTATCTTTACATGAAATAAAAGATAGAAGCTAAAGTGTGGATCTAAAGGTTGCCGGCATTGTTTCTTGCACTAGTAATGGTTGTCACATGATTATTTCAGGCATGTCCTACACAAGTATGCTAACGAAGATGTCTCACTGGGATCATGGTTTATTGGCCTTGATGTGGAGCATATTGATGATCGGAGATTATGTTGTGGCACTCCACCTGGTAAAGTCCTACTGTCCTTAAAATTTTGAATTGTCTTGCCAATACGGTGTTCTTATTTAGAGAGAAAGGGATAACAGGTTGTTCAAGCAGCAGTTGTTTTGGTTATTTTGGGGGGTAAAAGAATCAAAATATAAATTCAGTCATGCAAACAGAAATTACTCTCTAACTTAATTAATTCACACATCTCTAGCTCAAGCATGGGGAAAGTCGATCACGCCAAATTTTTCTCCCTGAAGAGGTATACTTCACAAGAGAAAGCGGATGGACTAGATGATAGCAACAATCTGATTTATTTTTATTTTTTAATCTTTCTGGAGGGTAAGTAGAACTTACCATGCAGAGTCCAATAAAGATACCTTGTGATGGACCCTCGAGGGACCTGTTGAATATTGAATGGCAAACATAAAACCATGTTTATCCTTGATGGTGATAATTATACTCGTTACCATATTCATAATCAAGCGGGGTTTACCTTGATCTTATGGATTTTACTCCTCTTTACTAGTTTTTACCATTATGATCGCTATGATATCGACATCTTCTTAAGTACAAATAGTCTCCAAGGGTGTTTTCATATTAGAATGTTATGAATCATATGCTTGAAAGTGGAGGAAAAGTATATGGTGTTTATAAAGGTGGATATGGCTTATTGACTTCATTCCACTGGCCTGGGGTATCATCTCCATGTAGCTTTGGTCTCTGGTGTGGGACTGAAGGAATACTGAGAAGACACCGCCTTTTATTTGGTTTGATTACAAACTACGAGGACGGGTTTGTGCACTATATAGTGTTAAATTTCTTATGAACTTCTTGCTGCAGATTGCGAGTGGAAGGCCCAGGCTGGCAACGTCTGCGTAGCTTCATTTGATTGGAGCTGCAGTGGTATTTGCAGGTCTGCTGATAGGATTAAGGAGGTCCATCGGCGCTGCGGGGAAGGCGAAAATGCTTTGTGGAGTGCTTCTTTCAGAGAGGCAGCTTAGAGTTCTTCCAAACTCGGGAGGATGATAAGCTAGAGTAATGATGCAACCATAGTTTTTTTTTTTTTCCTGTATTTTTGTGAGTATAGAGAATATGTCATTTTACACGAAGAGATAGAGAGAGGGAGACAGCGAGAGAGAGAAAGAGTAGAGGGGCTTTGCTACATGGACATTCTGCATTTTAAGAGAGGAGTTTGACCATGGTAGCAGCCAGAAAAGGAAGCGAGAGACAATCTCCGCCCATTCTTTGATGCTTGGAGGGCCAGTTTGTAAGTTAACAGTTCCACGGCTATCAAGCTCCTAATAAATATACATCTTTGGTGGCTTTTGCTGCCTTTCCTTTAATACAATCTCTCATTTTCTGTTTTCCAAGCATGTATTTGAAGAAAGTACTCCCTTGATGATGATCTCTTTCCCTCCATATGTGCATCATTCTGCCATTTCAATGAATTCTTCAAATAGAAATTTACTATAAAAAGCCCTTGCTCTCTTTGTAAACCTGAAGAAAAAAAACTCTTTTTTGTTCAAGTCAATCAAGACTTTAGTCTAGAGGTTCTAGAACTATTTAGGCTGAAACAAATTGTAAATATATATTTACATATTCATAAAACTATATGACAATGAGAGAAAAATGACATCCATAAATATCTCAGGAAACGATATAAATGCATTTTGATGTGGATACCAAGTTCTCTTTGTAAACCTGGCCATGATATTGGTGAAGTTTAAGGTCTGGTATAACATGAACTTTACTCTTCAAAAATTTCAACTCAGGTTATAATAGGATCCAATAATTCGCGTGATACCTTAGAAAGTTAGTCCAAATTGGAGCGAATAGATTATAAACATATTTATTAGTATTAAGTTTCATATTAGTTTTTTATTAAGTGAGATTAGACTTTATAAGTGATTTTAGGATACTCAAATGGCAACTAAACGAATAATAATAGCATAGATGTGCACTTTCTCTAGTTCCTTAAACATTGTCAATTTCCAAATTCATAGCTTCAAATTAACTTTCCAGCTACTGCCAAAATATGAGTTATAACCAAAGAAAATGACATTGGAGCCTTCCATTTGTTAATGTTTTTTTGTTTGAAAAAATGTTTTGATGTGACATAAATGTGAAACAAGTTTTGAGTGTTTTGTGTTGGTTAATTTGTTAATGTTTTCATTTTGAAAATAGAAAACAAGAAGGAAAAAAATTTCAAGAGCCTGAATAGGTCATGTCTTAGCAAGATATGAATGTGGTTGCTTGAGGTGACAGCCAAACTTTAAGCCATCCATTATAATGAACGAGGCTTTAATATACATAAAATCTAAGAAATTCTTTCTTATGAAATCTGTTTTTTGAGATTTGAAAGGAAGTATACATTCAAAAAAAAAAAGGGGGGGGGGGGGGGAGCAAATGACCAAGGAAACAGAGACTTAAGGGGATTTAAATCACTAATTGGGACAACAACTATAGAGAGACAAAAGTGGGAATGGTTAAGACCATGGTTAAACAGTGTGCCATGGCTAAGACCAGCATTCTTCTTTTTCTTCTTCTTCTTCTTCTTCAAAATGACTTTTTTTTTTTTTTTTTTCCAGAATCACATCAATAATGATGAAGAACTTGTGTTGGACAATCTGTACAGAAGTAGACAATCAAAAGGGGAAAAAAGAAGAAGAAAGAAATGAAGCATGAAACATGACTTACCTCCCCAACCCAAGCAGAAAAGAAACAACTTTGAACCCTTGAAAAAACACAACCTGATATGAGGATTTGAGAGCAGGGGAACGTGATATTGGCACGGCTCAATCAAAAAACAGGGCCCGAAACATTTTGAGCACTGATTTCTTATTGAACCGGACCAATATCCCGTCAAAACTGATCCATTCTCCCACCACCATTTTTGGGCCTTAGCAGCACCTTCAGCACATCTGCAACAACATAAAACATACAGAAAGAAAAGCTGATAACACCAATGAAGAAGAATGCAATCATTCCATGAAGAAAGGAGTGATGATAACCAGAAAACGCAACTGGGTGTTCTTCAGATATGAAGAAATGTGCAGAAATTTAAGAAGAAACTGACAGAGAGATTATGAGTGAGCTAGGAAGAACGCTGTGGGAGGGGGGAGGGGGAGGAGAGATCCAGTACAAGAAAGGGAAAGAGACTCATGTCTTAAAAGAAGGTGGTAGTGCCCATAACATGCAAGCAAAAATAGATGGCTGGTGATGGTGGTAGCATTGAAGAAGCTGCATTTAAATTTCCAACCACCCAACAACAAAGGAAGTTGGAATATTAATTTAACAAGGTACAAGAATCGTGAAAAAGCTCACGGAGACAAATCTGGTGCTTTTAATGTAGCATTTATGGATGATGGAGTAGAGGGGCGAGGGATGTTGGTTTTGTTCAATCAGCATTTATGTGTCAACGGCAACAACAGAAACCTTTGCTTTTTTGTTGGTTTTTTGTACTCAACCTCCCATGAATCATGATGCACTTCGTAGGTTCAGTGCTTCAATCTCTTTTGCAACTACTCTACTGCATATATATATATATATATAGCTCTCTTACGTTTTTGTCTGCAACCAATCGATTTGAGAAGTGCTATATATGTTAGATTATGTTCAACTATCTAATCCAATCTATAAAACTCACCACTTTTATGGCTCTTTGTCCTGATGTAGGAGATGCACCTCATCATCACTTTCTTTTTAAAACTACTATTTCAAAACAGTATCCTTATTATGGCTGTCTTCTTCCCATCAAAGTGTAAACAGATCTTGAAAGAACCCGACCACTTTGGATTAATAGAAGAGGTAGAAACACGTGGACAACAAATAGAAGTTGATGCGATTAAGAAATCTGTACTGTAAGGCCAATTTTAGGTTATTGTGTGAGTGAGCAAACAGAAAATACTTATGATGCTTAAGTCAGTTGAAACTTGAGGGCTTGAAAAAGTCCTTCTCTCCCGGGGAAAGAGAGAAAATTAGCTTGTTTGATGAATGAATAGTCGAATGACTTGACAAGAGTGTTGTAGGGGTTTCTCTCATAAATTGACTTGACATTTCACATTATGCATACCACATTAACTGCTAAAATGTGGATTGCCACGTGCCAATTCACGTAGCTCTAATTTCAATAAAATGTGAACAGTCATTTGAGTTTGAGAGAAAAATATAACAAAAGTTTTATTACTCTAAACATTTTCCTTTGAGGCAATAAGAAAAGAAATTCAACAAGTTTCATGGTTGATGCTAGTTTTGCAAAGCAATACAAAAAAAAAAAAAAAAAGGAATTTATTCTTTGAAAGATTTTGGTCGCAATCTTTAGAAAATAAATCATACATAATTTTTAAGTGAGCCGAGGCAGTGACCAACATCAGTGAGTCCTTTTTCTGAATAGAAAAAAATAATAATAAATAAAAATTCCATACATAATGTTTAAATATGCTAGTAGTAGTTTCAAATTCCCTTTTTTTCACCTTTTTAAGGGTATTTTATTGAGTTCATACATATAAGATTTTACTCTTAACTATTTTGTAAAATATTTATCTATGAAACTAAAACTATTTATATTATAAATACTATTTTAATATTTAATAGTATAGTGCAATTCAAAATATGAATTGGCCAACAAAGGGTCCCAAAAATTGGACGGGTGAAATTACTGTTCAGATATTGCTCAGATAGTCCGAACATGTAAAGAGCCCACCTATCCTCTCATGTTAGCTGTCTCTGTACCCAATCCCAATCCCAATCCCAAAATTCATCTTTCAAAGGCATAGAGGAAAGGAAAGGAAAGGACTGGCCGAAAGATTTATGCATATGAGTTGGCATTGTCAAGGCCAGCATTTGAAACATCACCTTAAATCTATGTTGGCCGTCACATTCTGGAGTGTCATTGGGGCAACAACAGTGGAGTGAAAAAAAAGGAAAACCGTGTTCAATCACCTTAATGGATGGGGACTTAATATGCAAACAGAATCCGTGACAACAACGTTAATTATTCTGTTTTTCTGTTTCGTTCTGTTCCTAAAATAAATATATTAACAAACAATTTAAAAAAAATTAAAACACAAAACACTTATAAAAAGTATTCTCGCCAATATGTCTACATTAAAAAAAACACTTTTACAAAAAAAAAACTTATCAAAACATATTAACAAACATATTCAAATCTTTAAGAGAATTAAGAGAAACCCACGACCTGAAGAAAAAAAAAAAATTTCTGTCTGAACCTAAAGAAAGTTGAAACCCACCACCTGGACTCAAAGGTTGAGGCCTAATGAGCTGGGCCCATGGGCCAACTGATCGGTCGCAGTTAGATATGTGACTGAACCTGAAGCAACCCAACACTTGGACACAAAGGTTGCTTTCCCATTTTTGGGTTACGGGTCACCCAGGGGACTGCTGTGTTCAGCGGTGCCCCGGTGGGGGCTCCACTTGAGGCCCTCCAAAGTAAAAATGTAGGTGGACGAGCATTTGAGTTCCATGGGTGACAAAAATTTCACATAGTGGATTGTAGTTTGTACTACTTCGACACTATCATTGTTGAGGCGTTGTTCGGTGGTTCGGTCATTTTCAAAGGTTATTCATGGATTGAACCACTTCCTTGACTCAAAGAGATGGTTCAGTCTCTCTGCATGATGAGATATTTGTGGAGAGGTGACTGACGAGTTGTGGGAGAGGCGAAGGTTGGGTGGATAGGTGATCGAAAATGAGATGCAAAATTTTTGTTGACCTAATTTATGAGGCGGTAGAACTTGGGTTAGATTAAAATTAGGGGAAAATACATTTTACCCCCCTGAAGTATCCATCAATTTTCACTTTTGCCTCCAAAGTTTAAAATGTGACACTTTACCCCCCCAAACTTTCAAATTGTGGCAATTTAACCCATTTAGCCTATTTATTCCCAAAATGTCCCCCATCACATTTTTTTTTAAAAAAAAAAAATCCAAAAAGAAAGAAGAAAAAATCCAAAAAATATGCTGGGGTGGCCGAACCACCCCATAGGTGGTGGCCGGCCACCCAGTTTGGCCTGCGGTGGTTCGGCCACCCCCAGGCCAGCAGGTCTGGGGGCGGCCGAACCACCCCCAGTGCGAAATTTTGAGCGATTGGCCCAAGGGGCGGCCGAACCACCTCGTGGGCCACTGGGAGTGGTTCGGCTGCCCCCAGACAGCCGGCCTGGGTGTGGCCGAAACACCCCAGGCAAAACGGGGTGGCCGGCCACCACCTATGGGGTGGTTCGGCCACCCCAGCATATTTTTTTTATTTTTTATTTTTTTTGGATTTTTTTTTTTTATAAAAAATGTGATGGGGGCATTTTAGGAATAAATAGGCTAAATAGGTTAAATTGCCACAATTTGAAAGTTTAGAGGGGTAAAGTGTCACATTTTAAACTTTGGAGGCAAAAGTACAAATCGGTGGATACTTCAGGGGGGTAAAGTGTAATTTCCCCTTAAAATTACAACACCTCTATAATATCAATATCTTAGATATTGCACGGGATCTTAATCCATATAATCTTATACAGCCCTATTTGGACCATAAAAATAGGTTGGAAGGATTGGTATGGGATAAAGTTCTATCACATAAGGTGAGAACGTGAGATGCATTCCAAACATGGCAATCTGGGTTCATAAGGCCAATGGGTTTTTGTAAAGTAGAGGATTTTTATTTTTATTTTTTATTTGTTATAAAATGTTTGAAATTGCGATAAAGGTGTACTGTGAACTTAAAAACTAGAGTTAATTATAGAAATTATATCTCATTAACGCTAATCAAATCTTAAAGATTATATCACACTCATTAAATCTCTTCCAAGTTAAAAAAGGAAAGAAAAAAAAGAGGAAAAAATTCACTTTACCTCATTGAAGTTTCAGGAGTTTTTCAATTTTAACTCCAAAATTTCAAAATTGGCAATGTATTCTCTTGAAGTTTCAAAAAGTGGTAATTTAAACCTCCCGTTAACTTTTTTCGTCTAAATGGATGGAAATTTTTTTAAAAAAATTTTGAGGGTAATTACATAATTTCACAGATTTCCGTCCAATTTGACAGAAAATATTAACGTAGGGTTTAAATTGCTACTTTTTGAAACTTTATGGGGTAAATTTCTAATTTTGAAACTTTGGAGTTAAAATTAAAAAACCCCTGCAACTTCAGCTGAAACTTCAAGGGAGGTAAAGTGAATTTTTTCCAAAAAATAAAAAATTGCATATATACTACTATGATTCCTTGCGTCTTAGCTTTTGGTACATAAAATCTTAACCCAAATTAGACATCCTTTAATTACTAAAAAATCTACTCACCATTTTTCATAAAGTTAAAATACAGAGGGTGAGTTTTATAAATTAGAGATATAATAGAGTATATGCTGTAGGGTGAAATTGAGAGAATTAAGGCTTTGATATATGAATATAGGTCATAAGCAAGAATTAAGGTGGTTTGACTTAAGGCAAGCGTCCACACATAAGTCGTTTCTTGACTACATATTTATTTGATTATTTGATTGTATACAAAACTCTATTTATATAAAATGAGTTTGAATGTTATATGTCACTTTTACTTCTATATTAATCAATGAACGATTTAATCAAGAAAAGTTTTGATATGTAGACGTAGACCATATGCTGAACCACCTTAATTTTCTTCTATCTTTAAATTATGAAACTTCACAAATAAAAACCAATTTTTTTTTTTTAGTTGAATGATGGATTAACATTTTTTTATTATTAAAAATTACTAATAGAGCTTTTGAGAAATAGAGTTTTTAAGTAAAATAAAGGGAACCCCTACTATGCGGTCAGACCTTAAAAGTGGCATTTTGCAGCATCCAATCTCATTGTGACACATCATTCATTCAAAAAAATTGCAAAAAACTAAAATGAGACCAAACACAACAAATCAAAATAATAAAAAAAATCCAAAACTACCCATCCAGCAGACCTACGGCGTGGTCTCGCCAGACCCACGCTATGGGTTAGGCGAGACCCACCGTGGGTCTTGCCAGACCCATGGCTGGCTTTGGCCATGGGTCACCTCTCCGGCAACTTTGGGTCACCCTCTTCGGTGATTTTGGATCACCTTCTCCAGCGACTTTTCTGCCAAATTCAGCCTCAACAATCGATTATAATGCTTCAAAAATAGATTCTAATGCCATAAAATTCATTTTTAATGCCTCAAAAATCGATTCTAATGCCTTAAAACTAATTTTTGGATTAAAAACTAAAACCTAGAGAAAAGGTTAACCCTTAGAAATGTTTTCAAACTAAAGCCGGAAAAAAATGTCACTCACGCCGCTAGAGACAGAACCAGCCGGAGCCGTAAGACCCACAGCACCCACGGCAAGACCCACGCCAGACCCCCTTCATCGGCACCATTTCGGTGGCTGGGAAGACCCATCAGAAAAAAAAGAAAAAAGAAAAAAAGAAAAAAAAAACTGATCAGAAATGATTTTGAACTCAAATGAGAAAACCAAAGAAAAAAGAGAGAAAAGTTACCCATGGGCATTTCTTCTTTCACTTCTCTGCCAGACCCACGCCATTTCTTCTTTCTCTCTTTTCTTTCTTTTTTTTTTTTTTATCGGGTGTATTGGGCTGTAAGCTAAGCTTGTGCACTTAGCTTAGGTGGCAGTAGATGATTGGGGGCTGCAAAAGTTGGGTTTTGCAGCTGGACCGCATAGTAGGTTTATTCTAAAATAAAACGTTTTTGGGCAAAAATCTTCATTTTTAGGCTTTACGGACCCTTAAAAGCGCTTTTAATTTTTTTATCAAACGAGTATTTTTTTTTTAAAACGAACTTTTTGATTGTTTAAAGTACTTTTAGGTCACTCAAACGCAATTCCAAATAGGTCTTTAGCTGATGAAAGGATCTTATCAACTCAGTCAATTAAGTCACCTAGCTAATGGTCAAAGTAATGCTACATGCCACATAAATATTCTACAAAGTTGACTTACAAAGTCTAATAATCAATAGATATTTTTTTTAAGAGTAATGATATAACAACATTCCCAATGGAGGAGTCAAATTGTACTTTTGTCTAAAATAACTAATAAGATTTGTAAAAACCCCCACATTAGATTAGCAAAAAAAAAAAAAAGATACATGTAGTAGCACCTTTCAAGGGAGCCATTTTACTTTATTTTGTTTTTCTCACCTATTTTCCTTTTCTTTTTTTTTTTTCAAATTTTATTTTATTTTATTTTTTTTTCACTTTTCAAGAGATCATTATGAGAATATTCTTTCACAATTTTTAATGAAAATATATTAAAAAGATATTTAAATAATATAGATAAAAATATAGCTAATCAGATATAGAGTGCTTTTAAAAATTCATTTGCTAAACTTGATAAAGTGAGTTTTGAATAAAAGTTTGGCTCCTCCATTGAGAATGCTCTAAGATTAAAGTCCAAAGTCCTCCATTGAGTTTTAAGGAAGACTAAAGTCCTTTTAGAGTCATTCTGAATGTGATATGACATTTAAAATCACTAATAGATTAAAATTCAATAATGATCATTTCAAATTAAATGGTAATTTTAAATATCACATCACATTTGTGATGACTCTACGAAGGCTCTAATTCTCCTAATATGATTACTTTTTTTTTAAATAAAGGTTTAATAACAGCATATAAATCGGATCCGATCTAAATACTGTTAAACTTGGCACCTCAGCTTTGTGGAATATTTGTAGAACATTTGTGTGGACTCTTGTACAAAGTATTAGTGAAAGTGAAAAATAAAAAATAAAAAAATGAAAGGAAAGTTAAAAAACCATGAACGACGTAGTTTTAAGCTGAAAGCGTCGAATCGAAGATCTTTATTAAAACGAATTCGTTTTGCCAATGCGACGAACTTCCTTCCTGTATAAGAAAGGGTCTTCCACTCTTCGTTTACTTGCAGTGCAATTTGTTCCCTTAGCTCTTTTCTCGGTTCTGTTTTGGGGATCTCAACCAAAACCTCTCTCATTCTCTCTCCAATTTGGTAAGAATTTTTTTTTTTTTTAATTGATTTGATTTGATCGAGTGCTCTCCAAATGACAAACCCTGATCTGTTTTTTTTATATATATTTTGCTGCAGAATTTTGTCGCCATGGCCAAGAGTTCCTTTAAGATGGAACACCCTCTTGGTAATTCGTTTTTATTTTTTTTTATTGTTGCTAATTTATTTATTATTAGTAAATTCCAATAAGCAAATTTTAAGTTTTTATGTCTTCTGGTCTAGTTTATTGGTAGGCTTATTTCTGATATTTATGAACTTGTTTCCTCCAAATTTTGGATTTTTTTTTGTTTTTTAAAAAAATTTGCTACCTGGGTTTTTCCTGNTTTGATTTGATCGAGTGCTCTCCAAATGGCAAACCCTGATCTGTTTTTTTATATATATTTTGCTGCAGAATTTTGTCGCCATGGCCAAGAGTTCCTTTAAGATGGAACACCCTCTTGGTAATTCGTTTTTATTTTGTTTTATTGTTGCTAATTTATTTATTATTAGTAAATTCCAATAAGCAAATTTTAAGTTTTTATGTCTTCTGGTCTAGTTTATTGGTAGGCTTATTTCTGATATTTATGAACTTGTTTCCTCCAAATTTTGGATTTTTTTTGTTTTTTAAAAAAATTTGCTACCTGGGTTTTTCCTGTAATTGTCAATTTTTGGTTCAAACTTTTGTGCATTTCAACGAAAATGCTTTGTTTGTTTCTTCGGTCACGAGAGTTTATGGACAAATTTTGTAAAATTTTAGCATTTTCAATTGTAGACTGTGTTTGGGTATAAATGAGAATTGTGAGTTCTTTTTTTGTGTGCTTAAACTATGTCGTGTAATGCTTGTTTTGCAATTGGACAACCATTGGGGGATTCTCCTTTGATATATGTTAATGTTTGTGTTCTTCTATATGCCCAGAAAGGAGGCAGGCAGAAGCTGCTCGCATCAGAGAGAAGTACCCCGATAGAATACCAGTATGATTGTTCTTTGTGTGTGTGTGTGAGTTTTAGTTTTAATTTCTAATATGGGGTAAATGATTGTGTGGTGTAGGTGATTGTAGAAAGGGCTGAAAAGAGTGATGTGCCTGACATCGATAAGAAAAAGTCAGTTGTTCTTAGCTATTGTTTTACTACTTTGCAATATGTATGATATCTTGATATGTTGTAGACTCAGAAAATGCTTTCTTCTAGAAAGATTGTGCCTTTCTTTATTGCTATTTTTACTTTGTGATTCAAGTGCTTTTTGGACCGTGAGTAATAATACTAGTGAATTACTTGCCATCTGCTGTTTCTGGATGCTAGAGAACATAAAGTAATGTTTGATGGAAAATGTTGATGAATCATTTTATCAACAATGTTAAGAACTCTACTAGGTTTCTGAAAAACAAGTCCTATATCCTTTTCACTGATGCTATTATCTGAAAAACAAGTTGCATTAGTGATTGTTTGTGTATTTATTCCCTTTTTCTAGTGTACTCACGTCTATATTTCTCAGCATTAATCCCTTTAAGATATCAAGAATTATGGACATTTTTAATGTGTTTTAAGAGTTTACTAGTGGGGACGCAAGTAACAATTGCGTAAATTGATTCTAGTTTTTGTTTAGATCTTGAGTGGATTTAGAACATTTGTGTCCATCTATCATTTGTTTACTTTCCATGTATTTTACATTCTTTTTCATTTATCTAAAATCTGAATCCCCCTTTTTGATGAATCTAGATATCTGGTTCCTGCTGATTTGACTGTTGGTCAGTTTGTGTATGTGGTCCGGAAGAGGATCAAGTTAAGTCCTGAGAAGGCTATATTCATCTTCGTCAAGAACATTCTACCACCAACTGGTAACATAAAAGTCACATTCTTTGTTAGTAACTTACTGCACACTCATTATTGATTGTATAATTTTCACTATGGTCTGTTATTGCAGCGGCTATGATGTCTGCAATTTATGAGGAAAATAAGGACGAAGATGGTTTCCTTTATATGACCTACAGTGGGGAGAACACCTTTGGGATTTACTGAAGCGTGTTTTACCAACATCAATGTGAATAGGACTCGCAAAAGAATAAGAAAAAAAATGATGGAATTTTAGATTAGATGTAAATGCTCTACAGTTCATTAGCTCTATGTTCTTGGATCAATTGCTCTCTTTTATATTAATTTGATGTTCGCTGTTAAGTTTACCACGGTTTGGATCCATAACTATATTTAGTAATTGAAATGTTTGCGTAACTTCATGGATGTCTTTCTATATTTCCTGGAAATTCTAATGTGCTTAGCATTCAGAAGTCGATTGCTTGCTGCTGTTGGGAAAAAGAACAGACATCTGCCATCAAAATGATGAGCTTTTGGTGAGATTGAATCTGTTTCGCCATCTCTCCAGATTTGGCTTAGGTGCCGTATAAAAAACCTGTAATTTTTTCGTAAATCCATGTTATCCTGCGGTACGGTGGAGCTCACTAGCAGTGCCATGGTGTTATGTCAATGAAACAGAAGTTGCAAAATATTAATAATGTACATCCATAAGGCATAATATTACTGCAGAGTAAGGAAAACAACTAATCAAATGATAACGTTTTGGCCACAAGTCGTCTTCATTCATCCTAGGAGAAATCTTTGTTCATTTATAGGAGGCCTTTTTCTGGCACTGATTCTTGACCCATTTAATCCCCGCTGGGGTTCCGCTCTTCACCTTTTGGGCACCCATTGCTGTGGCTGCCATGGCCTTGACAAGTCCGGCTGAAGCGGCGGCCTTTGCTTCCACCATCTTTGTTGCTGCTGCCGTTCCCTACCTTCGTGGATAAAATCATCTGGATTTTAATAAATGTGGGTCAAAATCCATATGGATTTTAACATTTTGAATCATTCATCCTCAATCTCCATTATTTCTTGTATCCCAAAAAACAATTGGCGTTTATGGTAGATGATCATCTCTTTCAACCACCAATTAATTCAATTCCCTCGTAAACTCCAAAATCTTGGGTCAACTTATCTTAGTAAAAATTGTTATAAATAGAGATATTGAACTTTATAACAGCAACCTTTGTACGTGCTAACAATATCACTATTGTGTCTGGCAAACTGGCACATTCACACAAAAATGCCAAGTTATGTTAGAAGAATTTGATACTGGAAACTGCTGCCTGTTCTTCTTTTGACCTTATCCTATATAATTTTTTTTAAAAATCAGTCATTGCCATTGTTGCCAAAACCTGCAAAACACATAATTTTGAAAAGTTATTGAATTATTTGGTGTAAATGAATCTCAAACTTCTTGAAAGTATCAAAAATTGTTGGAAGAAAGGTTGACAAATCTGAAAGAGATATTTACTCAACAAACATATGTGAGTACTGCTGTTTTGCAGTCCTCAACAAGTTGAGCTCCTGCATATAAACTGTTTGCACGTACTGAAAACATCACGTTTGCAGGATAGTTGCTTCACCTTCTCTTCATTACAACAAGACTCTCAACAATATTATTACCAACTTAATTGGCTTGGTTCTTCTTTGAAAATACATTTTAGAAAGGGGGTTGAATAAGTGTTTACCAATTTATGCAGAATTTTAAAATAATAAACCATACAAACAATCACCAAATATAAAGAAAGAAATAAATCAATAATCACAAGTAATTTGGTGACGAAGTGGAAACCTTTTGAAGAATTCTCCAAAAGTAAAACTACTCCCGGGCAGCCAACTCAGAAAATCAATCCACTATAAAAGAAATAGAGTTACAAGAACAATTTTACAAAACCTTTGTAGTTGATACTTTCTTACTTTAGATAAGCAACCTACTATCTAACTACCATAGTAGCTCCTAGAACATTTGGAAATTTCTTCTACTTGATCTTTTATATATCGGAACTTCGATAGGCTTCGGGCCTCACGAGATATATGGACTTGTGTGATGCACAGCTTTACTCTAGGAGACAAAATAGCATGACTGCTATAAACACAATTTCTAACCACTCCTAGCGGCAAGGTTCTATGACCTAAAGTTGTTACAAATAACTTGCAAGAGATCTCTTTAAATAGACATGAGAAACTTGAGCAGCAAGAAAGAGATTTGAATCTAGAATATTATGGAAGTCAGGATTCTGTTCGGACGGGTAAATGGTCCGTTCGAACAGTAATAGGTAAAACCTTAAGAACAAGGTTTTCTTCGAGTGGCTTGTCTGAATGGTCTTTGGATTGAGGTCCTCGAGATTTCGTCCGTTCGAACAGATATTGGAACAATGAATAGAACGAAGCTTTTGAGAGCTACTTGGAACACCACTTGGAATGAACCTCTCTGGAAGTCTTCCTTCGAATGCCCATTGGAACACCCATTAGAACGGGACATGCTGGAATGCTTCATAGCCTACATAGAAGCAGACTTGTTCGAACGGGGACAACAAAACTTGTTTATAAAGCAATCACAACACATGTTTAGATCACTGAATTTAGCCAAGATAAGAACTAACACTTATCTATTGCCTGCAATTATCATAATTTATATCTGTGTAGGATAATCTTGACTGAAAAAACTAATTTATAAGTTAAAAAAAAAAAATTACCACACAATCAGATAACACTTCACAGCAAACTGGATATGCAAGCTGCAGTCCTAGAAATTTAAATCATGTTATGGAGGACACTGGAACCGCCTTTTAAAAGAAACCCGTTGATCTGATACAGTTGATCAATTTCTTCATGTTTTTTTTTGGGTAAGTAATTAGCTGAAGGGAGGGGGGAGTAGTGGTAAACACTAAAACCTGTTTCACTCCGAATCCTGTTTCAGTTGTTGTGGTTGTTCATAAATTGTTTGGCTACAATGGAAAGTAGTACGCCATAATACTCACATTCAGTGATTGAAACTATGGCTCCAAGTATGACCACCAAAACCCCTCGCTTGTTAAGCTTGCCAAGAAGGCAGATTGAAACCTTAAGAGATTTTTTTTTTTTTGGTGGCTAGTGGAGGGGATTCTAGTTCTTCAAGTGAAATATCAAATGCAGTAAGTCCTATGGATAAACCAAACGAGGCGAGAATGAGTCATGGCTGTTATGTCCAACTGCAAATGATTCCCAAATTATGGATAATACACTTAATATGACATGACACACTTGCAAGATTAGTAATCTGTGATTATGTTCAATTTGTGATAGAGATAAGATTAGTATTAGATAGGTTTAAGCTTTAAGAGTTGAATTGGAGTCATTAGGATTCGATCATTTCAAATTAGAATTATGTTATTTAAAATTAGGATTATGATTAATTAGGAGTCTTGTCAATTCATGAGTAATATATGGCTGTTATTTCTAACTGCAGATGATTCTCATATTATGGATAATACACTTAATACGACATGACTCACTTGCAAGATTAGTAATCTGTGATTATGTTCTGTGATAGAGTTAAGATTAGTATTAGGAGTACTGTCAATTCATGAGTTATCTTCTTCTTCTTCTTTTTTTTTTAATTGAAAGAGGGAAAAGGGCTACAAGGGAGGGTAATTCATGAGTTATCTTATTGTATCTATATAAAGACTAGTTGTGATTAATGAAAAGTAGAAAACTAATTTGTGAATTTTGTGCTATCATCCCATCTTCAGTGAAGTTTTGTGGCCTCTGTTATCCGAAAGCAGTTATTATAGTCTCTCCTGCCCGAAAGGAGCTACACAAATCCCATTCCCGTCTCAACCCAACCTCGTGTATCCATCAGTCTGCAGCCTGTTTTAACTCCATAATTCTTGCAAGCACATAAGCTGGAAGTATGTCCCATATAGATCATTTAGCATTTTTGAGTGTGAACCTAAAAAGTAGACAAACGTTTTTAAGTAACATGAAATAGCCCGCCTCACACAACAAGGTGAGAGCTTTGGGATCTTAAAATTAATCAGGTAATACAATTACTAAGACCCTAGTTAAATGATCTTAAAATTAATCATTTATAAAGATAATAAAAATCCTTACATGCAAATCTGTATACGTAGGCTTCTTTTTGTTAAGTTAAAAATTATACTAGTTTTCTCTCATATAATGTATTATTATGATTTTAATTTCTATCTCTAAGATGTAATCACCTGCATTCACATGCAAACCTGCTCTGATGCAAGAATCTCACCTGTTGCCACTTGGCATTACTCTGAGCGAGAGAAAAAATTACAGTAAAGCTTAAGACATTTTGCATTATAAAATGTTTAAGACATTTTGCATTATAAAATGTTTAAGACATTTTGCATTAAAAAATCTTCTATTTTCTTCTCCAAACTTTTCTCAGCAACCAAATCGAGCCAAATACACATATCCCATATCTAAAATTATTCATGTCTAAACTAAAATATCAAAATTGGGGTTTTAGAAAACAGGATGATTACCCAAACAACTCTAGAGGGGGGCACCCCTTCAAACTCTGGCTCTTCCCCAAGGTTTCCTTTAGGGGGAAAAATAGCTTCCCTCTAGAGCTCTCTGGGCATCTGTTGCCAAATTGAGACATTTTCAACTAGGGAGCAAGTTGTGTAGAAATGGCACAATCTCGAGCCAAGTTCCAAGAGGAGGTAGAACCATGGGGGCATGGGGCAGAGAGGAATGAAAACCATAGTCCAAAGTTTGAAAGAAAGATGAAGAATACCGAATGATATAAAATTAAGCTCGAGTCCTTTCCAGCAAATAACATGATAAGCAACCTCTTCACAAGAACCTCAAGATCCTCCCCCTGACAAGCATCCTACCACTTCAACTTTCAAATCCTTATAATCTTTGAGAAATCATTACAAGCCCAGTGCTTTAGAAGCTATTCAAAGAGTACCATAGGTCCATAGTTGCCAAATTTGGTTTTCCAAACCACAACATTGATATACCTTTGAAAAGATCAACAAAGCAGCAGACATGTCATATTATTGGCTTTCATATTCTTTCCATGTCATCTGTGAAAAAATCAAATGTGGAATGAACAATTGTACCGATGAAAGTAAGGATGCCTAATTCCCAGCTTCTCAACCTCTTCCATTGTTGCTGAGTGAAGTTTTGAATTGGCTCCAAATCTTAAATAGTGAGTGTTTCAATTGGTTCTGCACATGAAATGGACAAAAATCAGAAGTTCTTCCAAATATCAAAACCCTCAAAAGTGAATGAGGAAGAAGGAATAGCATTGGCATATGCTATTGGTCCCCACTATCAGATAAAAGAGAGAAACATATACCAAGTCCTTGTTTGCAGGCAATAGTGGGTATAGCCGGGCATAGTCGATCAGTCTCTTTGAAGAATTAAATCTGTCAAATCCAAACAGATTGCAGAAATCCCCACATGATTCCCACAAACCATTTCATGAATTGCTGCTTCCTAAGCATGCATCCAATGACGATCAAATTTAAAAATCAAATAATAAACTCCAAAATTACCAATGAAAATAGTAAAAGCGTAGATTCCATCCATGAACGAAGCTACTACCAATTTGGCCCCAATAGCAATAATAATGAAAAGAGTCTGTCCTAATCGTTAAACACGATCTAAATTTGACACAAGGAAAATCCTAACAGAAACAATTTCTTAGACATATGAAGTGAAAGGTAGGAAACATACCGATCGAAGATGTGGGAGCTTTGTGCAAAGTTTACTGTAGTCAAGGTCGATCTGAAGTAGCGTCTATTGGTTCTGCATATGAAAGAAAATCGGATCTATCAAAAGCCTAAGCAAAATGAAGATGAACAAGAAGAAGAAGAAAATTAGAGTTTAATTGGTGTCTTACAAACCTGAAGAATAATTGATCCATTTAATCCCACTTGCTGTACAAACGACGCAGAGTCGAAAAGTTTGTGATGTGAGCGATTTTTGGCCAATCCTCACCTATTCCTTCTTCACATCTTTCCTTTAAGCGAGGACAATCCTCAATTGTCAAATTACGTAGAGAGGTGAGGCGATGCATTCCGTCGGGCAGTGATATTAAATTTGGACACTCGAGGATCTGAAGCGTCTCAAGCGAAGTGATGTCGCCTATCCATTCTGGTAAAGACATCAGTTTAGGGCAGTCTTGAATTTCAAGCCATTGCAAAGTGGTAGCATGTCTAAGCTCCCTTGGGAGAGACACCAAGTTTGTAATATGTAGACGACGAAATCTTGTAGGTCCAAAGCATTGTATGCCATCTTCATCCTCATTGCTCATGATAAGTTCCCCACATTTGATAATTCGCAAATATTCAAGCGCAGTGAGATGTTGAAAGAGTGGAGACATGGATATTCTCAGTTTATGACAGCCCCAAATAGTCAGTGTCTCAAGAGAAGTGAGGTTTTGCAGCCACTCTTCAGGAAGATATTCAAGTTCGTCTAATTCCCGAAGAAAAATAGACTTCAATTTGGAGAGATTGGAAAAGGGAGAGGAAGAATAGGGTATTGTTTCGAATCTTGGTGCTACGGCTGGTATTAGAGACGTCATACGGCAATATCTTATATCTAATGCAGAGAGGCAAGGAAATGATGGGAATAATGGAAAATGAAGATGTGGCTCATACTCAGCTGTTACTCTTTCTATCCTCCTCCACCATCCCTTCAAATTAGGTAAAAATTCAAGACAGATTCTTTCAAGCGAAGAAGATGATACCTCACTAGCATCATTGCCCATGTACTCCAACGCACTTAAATCCGTAAGTGTAAGATACTTGAGAGAAGGAAATTGGTTTAACGGTGGGATACGTTGGCACCGTCTACATCTTCGTATGTTTAGATGAACCAAATTCGAGAGTGAAGACATCCAGCTAGGGAAAGCCACGCCAGCGTACCCATTTATTGATATGCTTTTCAAATTTTGGTGTGGCCGAATGTTATGCAACAGCTGTTCATCATTATCAATATCATCAGCAGCTTCTGGATCCCACTCTAATTCCAGATGTTGAAGGTATTGCTTCCTCTCCAAGTTTGCAGCCTTGGCCTCTACCGGAAAAGATCTCAAGAGCTCTAAACCCTTGATGCATAAGCTTCCTCTCAATTCATTTAAACCATTCAATTCGCTTATTAGCCCACCCTTTGGCTTCAAGACATGACTTTCTTTCTTCCCTAAAATGTAGTTCGACAATGTCTGGAGAGCGGTCAACTTTTTTAGTCCACGTGGCATATGACTCAAGCTATTACACTCAATAAGGTTAAGATGCCTAAGGCTGATCAAGTTTGACATATCTTCTGGCAATTTTGTAAGCCCACTACAATCATCAAGATTTAGTGTTTGCAAATTTTGCAATTTGGTTATAGAAGTGGGGAGTAGTTTGATATCTCTATTCAGAGAAAGATCTAGAAATCTTAGATGCTTTAATTTGCCAATGGAATTTGGCACTTCTTCAATATTCAAGGCACTCAAATTCAAGGTCCGCAAGCATTTAAAACTTGAAATTAGTGTATCATAGATTGACTCATTCCCCCCAACACATTGAAAATCTCCACCAACAATAAGCGTTCTCATTCTGTTTGCATTGAACAAGGGAGCTGGAATATCACTGAATGAATGTACAGGATCAAATGCCACATGGCGAGTTCTTTCACCTATTTCTTCTACATTCGAATTTAAAATTATGCACTCGTTCCTTGCTATTGACTGTGCAAAATCATGAATAAGATCATGCATTTTGCATGATTCTATATCACCATATCTATCTCTATATGGTTCTTGGAAAAATGACCTCCAAAACAAATCCAAAAAATACTCATGACCTACATCTTCAAGACGTCTGTTTCTATCTAACGAATGAACAAAGCCTTGAGCTATCCATAGCTTAATCAACACCTCAACTTTAATTCTATAATCTTTTGGAAACAAGGAACAAAAGACAAAACATTGCTTCAAGTGTAATGGGAGATGATCATAACTCAACTTAAGTATTGGAATGATATCATTCTCATGTTGAGTTACTTTTAAAAGTTCATTCTTTTCAAAGTACGACCAATCCTCCACTGAATTTTTGAAGTATAACATACTCCCTATGCTCCTTATAACAAGAGGAACTCGTGCACACTTTCGTACGATCTCCCTTCCGATTTTTACTAGCTCTAGATTCTTTGGCTCTACACCATTTTTAAATGCCATTTTCTTAAATAAATCCCAAGAACTATTTTCAGATAGGTCTCCCAGAACATACGCTGAAACTGTGCCTGTAATTTCTGCAACTTTCATGCTACGTGTAGTAATCAACACTTTGCTTCCCCTCAAGCCACCCATTAACAGTGTTTTCAGGTTTGACCAACTATCACGATTCTCATTCCAAACATCATCTAAAATGAGTAAAAATCTCTTTCCACCAATTATTACTCGAAGCTCACTTTGCAATGGTTCCATCCTAGAGCTTTCAGGTCTCTTTTTAGTTGCAGATTCTATGAGCTGTTGAATAATAGTTTTCAAGTTAAAAGGATCAGAGACACACACCCACAATTTTAGCTCAAAATGATCTTGGACCTGCTTGTCATTGAACACATACTTAGCAACTGTGGTCTTGCCTTGTCCACCAATCCCAACTATGGGAATGATGGAAACATTCTCTTCCATATTGGAATCCAGTAACAACTTTTTAACATCCTCCTTTACATCCTTTCTTCCAATGACTTCTTCATTATGTACAAAAGAGTGTGTATCTTCTTCTCTTTCCTTATGCGAAGGCTGCATCACTATAGGACGCTCAATTAGGCCAAATGCCAACCAATTAGTGGTAATTTCTTGTAGTCTCTTCCTAATTGCCTTAATCCTTCGACCCATTTTAAGGCCATATCCAAGTTGGTTCGATTTGGAAAAGAAGATGCGTACCTGTAATACCCCAAAATATTTAGAATGGTCCATCCTAAAAAAAAATTTTAAAAAGTTGGGCTATGTGAGTTGTTTGGCATAATATAGTGCTCATGTTTGTAATTGTCTCAGAGCCACATGTCATGAGTTTAAATTTTGACTATGTCAATGTATCTGTCATTTAATTAAAATATTTTACATGTTGGACCTCACCTATTAAAAATAAGTTTGAACCCATATGTTAAGGTGAGTGTTAAAGTAGTAATTAAATTTACTTATTTAACAAATAGACTGGTTCGACACCCGGCCCATCTAGCTTTTTCCCACAAAATTCGCACTAAGGTTCTATCTGATTTAATTTCTTAAAACTCTTCCATGTGTTCAAACGCACTTCTAAGTATTTCATAAACATGGTTTCGCCTAAACCTAAATTTTTCTTAAGGCATATGTGAGCATCTTTATGCACAATTTTCATAAGCCCTTGAGGCTAGTATTTTGTGAGTTAATAGAGAACCTGACGTAGGGACGGGTAGGGTAGAAGGAGAATAACATAAAAGATAACTAAAACCACATTGATTAGTCTCACCATCAACAATGGAGCTTTTGGTAGAGTCCCATCACAAAGGAAATGAGGAGTCATGTCTCAAACAAAATATTAAATTGCAAATTATATTAACTCTTTGAAATATAAAATCAAAAGACTAATTTGTTCTTTTCTCACCCTGAATCAGAACCCTTGCATCTTTATACTTTCAATTTCTTCCCTCTTAGAATTTATTTATACAACATATATAAGTTGTGACACTTGGGGTAAAATATAAATTTCAAAGTCCAAAACAATTAAGAAAAAAATGAATAAAATACATGCAATAAGCAAAGCAAAGGTAGGTTAGATACGATGAATCTCACAAGTGTTGGACAAAAATAGAGTGAAAATCGAGACAAAAACATAGAAGATATTAAGAACTAGAAGGTTTTCTTTTTATTAACTAATTGCTTGTTTAAGATTGCATTTGAGGGTTTAAAAAGTGCATTTAACATCCTAAAAGTTCGTTTGAAAAAAAAAAAAAAAAAAAAACTCATTTTGTAAAAATATTTGAAAACGCTTTTGAATACCAAAAACCCTAAAAAATATCAAAACAAACTTTTAACAAAAGCTTAAAAATTAAGCCTTCACAAAAAAGCAATTTTTTTACTTAAAAAGACTAGTCTATTTGTCAAATGTAATCAAAGTGAAATGAGATCCTGTTCGAACAACATGGCATCTCCATGTGCCAGTTGAGAAGTATTGTGCAGGAAAAACAAACAAACACAATCTCGTTCAAAAGACCTCAAAAGACATCGCATTTCCACCTGTTAAATCAGCATGTGGGTTAGGCGAGAGGAGACCCTGACTAGACGTGCAAGTTCGTTCAAACAAGACATACGAAAATCGAAAGAAAATTGTTTATTTAAGATAGTGCATGCAACCCGAGACCAAGAAATTTCTCTTGCTTAATTCTTTTCGTCCAACAAATCAAGAGGGGTGGTTTCTATTGTGTTATTGAGTGATCTTAATTCTTAAGTACGAAAGTGAGAGGCTTATGCAAATGCAAGGTATGGAGAAGGAGAAATCTTGAAGAAAAGCACCGATCGAGTGTGAGTTTTCACATACCTATCTCCACGCACTCTAGTTGATATTGTTATCTTATTGATTTTACCTGTCATTTTGAGTTTCTATGAAGTGGTGAGAAGTTGTTTATTGTTTGAAAAATGGGTTGTGATCACAATCAGAAACACGTTAGCAAAAGTTTTAAGGAAAGGAATTTTAAGGTCATGTTTACAATTGTAGTAGGTTAATTTATGAATTTACCTGTTTTGCCTTCTTATCCTGTGTCATCACTTGTCTTCGTAGAAGTTCGGTGGAGTAATCATCCAGCAAGTCGTCGGCTTCGTTCATGGCATCCTTCAGCTTTCCAAGCCAATCTCTGATTGCATGGTTCTGGGCCTGCTTCTCCTCCGCATCCAAAAGCACAGCTTGGATGGTGGAAATGGTTTCTTTGAGCATTCGAAGCTCATCGTTGTAACCCCATAGCAGTCCAATCTCTTGGAGAGCTTGAGAGCCCAAACTCGTAAGGATACTCCCAGCAGTGTCGAAGAGAACTGTTTCGGCCATTTCTCGCTGTTGAGGTAGTAGTGATGATTCAGAGGTAATGGAGGGCAGAAGGATAGATGTATTTGCTGTAAACAGGAAGAACAAGCGAATGGGCACTTCGAAATTAATTAAAGAAAAGTGAAAGCCCCATCAGATTTAATGAGGCAATGTGCGGTCGATGAGAATACAGCTGGGCTGTTTCCTTTCATATTTAATGTGGACATTTACGTTTGCAAAGGTAGCCGTTTATAGTCGTTGCTTCCATAGCACTGTGGTCCGGCCACCCCCTCTTGCCAATGAACTATATATATATTTTTTTTGGTTTGGGCCTTTGGGGTGGCTGGACTATTCCCAAGGATCATCGGGTGGCTTGAGCTACTCCAGATTGGCCACCCTTTGTTGGCCAATGATTTTTTTATTTTTTTTTTAGTTTAGGCCTTGGGATTGGCCGATCTGGGGTATGGCCGACAATTTTGACACGACTCGCGAAAATGACACAAACAAAACAGGTAATGAGTTTGGGCTTATCGGGTTCGGGTCTTAATTAGGTCTACCCGATTAAGACCCGGTAATTTTCGTGTCTGGCAGGTACCCTCCAGATCCAGTTATTGTTTGGGTCTGGCGGGTACCTGCCAGACCCGGTTACTGTTCACACCTTTTTTTTTTTTTTTTCATAAAAAAAGTTTTTTTTTTTTAAAAGGTCCTAAACCTAAGTCTAGTGTAAAATTGGTATTATACATGTATAATTATAATTTAGGAATAAATGTAAAATTGGTTAATTTGGTTGGCCTAATTTATAAATTCCATTATATAATTATTATTAGATAATCATATGATTTAATGATCAATTAATCATATGATATAATCGTATAAATTCTAATAATAATACATTAATAATTCAATTGTGGTTAAAAGTAATACATTGTTGAATCTAATGTTAATTACTTAATTTGATATTATACGAATGACATTATCATTGTACATGAATACTATGCTTGAGTATTTAAATTATCATTAAATCATATGATTAAGTATTGATCTGATACATTTTTATTATTCAATATATATGTATAATTATAATTTCTAACGCATATGGACTTATAACATACACTAGAAGTGAGAATGAAGTTTCTAGTTAATTATTGTAGTTGTATTAATTTGTATACTTATATCATATTATATATGTATAATTTGTTATTAGATAATCATAAGATTTAATGATCAATTGATCATGTGATATAATCATATAAATTCCAATGACAATACATTAATACATTAATTGTGATTATAAGTAACACATTGTTGAATAAAATGTTAATTACTTAATTTGATATTATACGAATGACATTATAATTGTACACGAATACTATGACTAAGTATTGATCTTATATATTTATAATTATATTATTTAATATGCATATAATATAATGCTATTGAATTAAGTATAACCCATATAACATATATTATTTAATTACTATTATATGGATTTAAATATATATAGCTATTTTTTGTAATATATTTTGTATATATATATATACAAGATCTTTGAACGAACTAACAATTTGTTAACAATTAAATTAACAATCTTATTGGTATTAAACCGTATTATTATTACTACATTTTTTTAAAAAAAAACGTGTTTTAAGTTTTTTTAAACGGGTCGGGTCGGGTCTACCCGATAGGACCTAGTTGTTTTAAACGGGTAAAACAGGTTGTGTCGGGTTACCCGGTTATTTTCGTGTTATAATCGTGTCAGACTCGTTACCCGTTTAGCTAAACGAGTCATGTTTGGGTATAGGTTAATCATGTAACGGGTACCCGCGGGTCGTAAACGGGTCATGTATAGGTACCTGTTTTGCCATCCCTAGGACTCTGCGGTGGCCGAAGCCGCCCCATGGCCATTAGGGGTAGTCCGGCCACCTTTAGTTTTTTAGAAATATTTTTTTAATTTTTTATTATTTTAATTTTTATTTATTTTTAAATATTAATTAATTTTTTATTAATATGACACGTGAGATATTTGTGACATTATGATCTCTTTAAAAAGATTCCAACCATAAACTAAATACATAATGGACCGAAAAGGATCATATTCCCTAGGGGTGGAATAGCGGTTGCGGTTAGCGGTTAGTGGCTAAAACCGCTAACCGCTAACCGCCTAGGCGGTTAGTAGAATCTACTAACCGCATCCGCTAACCGCTAGCGGTTAACCGCCCGGTTAGCGGTTAACCGGATGTGGTTAACCGCTTTTCTATTAACTGCTTTTTATTGGGTTTTTTTTTTTTGCCGGTTTTGGGCTCACTTTAAACCCTTGTTTTGCTCACTTTAAACATTTTTTTCCTCTTTCATGGCCATTTTAGCATTAAAAATTGTTAGTTTAAAGTGAGCATTATATGTTGGACCATTATACCAAAATCTTGTTGGTCACCTTCTACAATATATAACATACGAAGAAAATTACAACAAAATTATCGTTTTGGGTTAGGAAGAAATGAATATAAAGAAGTGCAAAACTACGTCGTTTTGCACTTCTATATTATATAAATAATAAAAATATAAAACCCAAACAAAAGTCAAAGGTTGGAGGAATCAAAATTGGGACTCCTGAGTAAAATAGGCACACAATAACCACTAGGCTACAATAATTTATTGTTATTTATTATATGAAATATATATAAAATATAAATATATATTATATTTTTAAAAAAGGCGGTTAACGGTTAACGGTTAGCGGTTAGGCGATTTTTCAAAATCCATTAACCGCTAACCGCTTTCAAAGCGGTTAACGGTTAGTGCGAATAGCGGTTAGCGGTTAGTACGGTTAGCGGTTAACGGATGCGGTTAGGCGATTTTAAATTTCACCCCTAATATTCCCGCTTCTCAGCCATTTGATCCTCTCATCAGTCTAATGGGGCCATGTGCGGTAGATGAGAATATAGCTGGGCTGTTCCTTTCATATTTAATGTGGACATTTACGCTTTGCAAAGGTAGCCGTCTATAGTCGTTGCTTCCCTCAGCTTCTCAGCCATTCGATCCTCTCATCAGTTTAATGAGGCCATATGTGCGGTAGAAGAGAATATAGCTGGGCTGTTTCCTTTTATATTTAATGTGGACATTAACGTTCGCAAAGGTGGCCGTTTATAGTCGTTGCTTCTCTCAGCTTCTCCGCCATTCGATCCTCTCATCAGTTTTATCAGAACACCACGTGATTGGTTTTCACTTTACCGAAGTAGTTTTAGAAGTAAATCTTGTCTCTTTCTTCTGTCACTCGTCACTCTAAAAATAGATTGTTTTTAAAAAACATCCTTTAATTAAAATTGTAGTAGGTTAATTTATGAATTTAACCTTATACTGTGTCATCACTTGTCTTCGTAGACGTTCACCGTGGAGTAATCATCCGGCCAGTCGTCGGCTTCGTACATAATAAAAATATATATAAAAATTTGAGAGCTTTAGTAAAGTGTCAAAGTTGACACATTACTAAATGGTGACGTGGTAATTTTGACACGTTACTAAATGGTAACGTGGCAATTTAACACGTTACCAACTTAAAATTGAAAAAAATAAAAAAATAAACAATAATAAAAATTTGAGAACTTTAGTATTTTTTTTTATATGAATGCACAAGAGGATGAGAGGGAGATTCAAATTAATGACCTCTACTTCATTAGGCGTGATCCCAGCCGATTGAACTACCTTTTGTTGTTTTCACCGGCTTATTTGTCTATTTGGAGCAATTATAATATTTATCTTCTCTTTTTGTTATTTACCGGCATTTGTCTAGTGATGAGTCCTTGTCCGGCATCCAAT
The DNA here is from genome assembly GCA_006937295.1 of Carpinus fangiana. Taxonomy (NCBI): domain Eukaryota; kingdom Viridiplantae; phylum Streptophyta; class Magnoliopsida; order Fagales; family Betulaceae; genus Carpinus; species Carpinus fangiana. The sequence goes on along the minus strand of CM017326.1, from coordinate 2,634,936 downwards.
GTACCTCTGGCGGTGTTTAAGACGTCCAATGCTTGTGGCATCGCTTTCTTAATGCTATTAGGGTTCTATTGTGTCTCTTTTCACTTATGCTTTTCTTTGATTCCTCACTTTATCACCGAGTGGTAGTCCACCATCGACTTGTAAAAACGACTTTCAGCATCCAATGAGGATTAATCAACTAAACACAGCCAACTCAAACTTTTTTTTTAGAGAAAAATATAAAAAAGCCCCACAAATTACCGGTCGTTTGCAATAGAGCCTCACAATGTTCAAAAGGTATTAAAGTAATCCATCAAACTACCAAAATATATAAAAAATGCCACTTATTTTTTATATTGTTATAATAACCCTATTCTTCTAACAAATACAACAATAAAATAATTGTAAAAAAAAAAAAAAAACCAAACAAATTTTTAATAATTAAAATAAATAATAAATAATTAGTCACTATAGTTAGCCTAAATTACAAATTGTTTCATGTCGTATTAAAGTAAAATCAAAGACCCGTTCAGACTGGAACCATGTCGTATTAAAGTAAATTAATTTCTCTGTAATTTATTTTTCTCTGTTTTGGATTGTTTTTAAAATCACAAAACTTTTATCTTGCAAGTTTATTTTCTGTCAATTTATTTGTAATTTCTCTGTTTTGGATTGTTTTGCAATCACAAAACTTTTATTTTGCAAGTTTATTTTCTGTTGCACATAGTCGTACCATCCGTCACAGTGGTCGGTGCATCAATTGTTTTTGCTGCTTTAAAAGTTTCATCCGGAGGATGACCTTTTTCTTCTTGTTCTTCCCCACCTGATCTCTCATTTTCAATATGACTATTTTTGGTCATGTTGAATCATCTTAAGCCAACCCTGTTACCTTTTCGCGCGAATCTTTAGCTTTTGGTGTTGGAACTATTTGATTTTCTCATTTTAACATTGTCTGCAATCTGTATCAGCATTTGTGTTACCTTCTTCTGCATCTTTTAGATCAGCTGCGTTATTGTTATCCATCTCATTGCCCATATCTCTCTAAGTCATTTCGTCGAGCACCTTTATTCTACTCCATCTTCAACCCCCTTTCATTCCTTACCAGATTTAATGTATGAACCCCAGGCGCCCCAGCCTCTCTCCCCACAAACTTCGTCCTTCTCTTCCCACGAAGTCAGCAGCTCCTTCTTTTCCCCAGAGTTCCTTCACTCTCTTTTAATCTTCTCCTCCCTTGCATTATTTTCTTCTACGTTTTCTCTTGCACCCAACACACATAACCCACCTTCAATTCTCCTTACAATAAACTCTCTCCCATCCTAAAACACTGAATTCTCTTTCAGGCATTTTCACAAACACCAACTCCACCATCCCACAACACATCTGATTCCCAACAAAACACCCTCTCCTTTTTCGTCCCACAACTTCTCTCTGTCATTTTGTCAAATACCTCTAACCACTCCCTTACACCCGACACCATTTTGAGCTCCTCTTACCAAATATCTCCAATCTCACTCTCTCCCTGCATCTCACTCTGCTCTGCCTTACGCCCACTTTGTCGCCATTTCTGCTCCTTCACGAGCTCTCCCAGCTCCGTCCCTCTCCTTTTGTTTCTAGGTCTTCTTCTATCTCACTGCCTGTTTGTCTCTCCCTCAGTCCCAAAATTCTCTCTTTTCTCCTTGCGTCTCTCTCTCTCTCTCATCGTTTGACACTCCGCCTCACACTCTCACTTGCTTTTCTTTCTTTTCTTCCGGCGCTCTTCCACTTGAGTTCTGTAGGAATCCTGTCTCTATTTTCGGTGCTTTTGATTTGTTGTGTCAGCATTCTCTTCTCTCAACGTGACACATGTTTCTTCATTTATTTTAGGGGGAAATTGTGAAGGCCCAACTATTTTGCTTAACAAATGTTCAACTTTTGCCTTCTTGTGTAATTTTTTTTTTTTAAAAAAAAAAATATAAAAAATGTTTGAAGCAATATTATCTATTTTTAGTCTTTTTTTTTTTAAAAAGAAGATTGGAATTTTTCTTCACAATAATGTCATTTTTTTTAAAAAAAAAAAAAAATTGCAACTACATACGATAACTCAAATTCTTGAAGCACACAATCTAAACAACATTTTTATAGCTCAAGGATGATATTGTGTAAGAACCATTACATTGGACTTACAACCAATTAAGAAGTGGCAGTCCTANTCCCGAGCTCTCTCAGCTCCGTCCCTCTCCTTTTGTTTCTAGGTCTTCTTCTATCTCACTGCCTGTTTGTCTCTCCCTCAGTCTTTTCTCCTTGCGTCTCTCTCTGTCTCTCATCGTTTGACACTCCGCCTCACACTCTCACTTGCTTTTCTTTCTTTTCTTCCGGCGCTCTTCCACTTGAGTTCTGTAGGAATCCTGTCTCTATTTTTGATTTGTTGTGTCAGCATTCTCTTCTCTCAACGCGACACATGTTTCTTCATTTATTTTAGGGGGAAATTGTGAAGGCCCAACTATTTTACCTAACAAATGTTCAACTTTTGCCTTCTTGTGTAATTTTTTTTTTTTTAAAAAAAATATAAAAAATGTTTGAAGCAATATTATCTATTTTTAGTCTTTTTTTAAAAAAGAAAATTGGAATTTTTCTTCACAATAATGTCATTTTTTTTTTAAAAAAAAAAATTGCAACTACGTACGATAACTCAAATTCTTGAAGCACACAATCTAAACAACATTTTTATAGCTCAAGGATGATATTGTGTAAGAACCATTACATTGGACTTACAACCAATTAAGAAGTGGCAGTCCTAGGTATTAGCAACTATCTATCTGTTTCTGGCCTTCAAAGATAATAGCGTAGACAACTCACCAACACATGCATTGATGATGCACACTCAAAATATTGTAGCCAAGTAGAGAGATGAATCTTCAAAATGGCTTAATCATTTAGAAGATATAAACCATGTCTAAACATAGAACACATAAATTGAGCATTTGCTCTACAACAGTGAGGAAACATTCAAACCATTTACGTGAGATAGGAAACTAATAGTTTAATGTTGAAATCATCAATAATTTTGATGATTTCTACCAGTAATATAAGTCTATCAGCTGTCTCTATATAAAGTAAGCTGTAAGTTGGAGAAAAAAATACATAATAAGATGATAGATCAATGCACATATTCTTTGCAAACAAGTATCAAACTTCATTCAAAATATGATCTCCCAATAGAAATGAGAAGTTAGAACCACAATAGAAACATACAACAAATTATAATGCTAAAAGACAACTTCATCAATCACAAGTAGCAAACCTCCTCTTAAGTCTTAGGTCCATCTTCCTTGAATTGTATATGAGTTGCAATATCAACATCAAGCATAAGAACAAAGTCACAAACTTCAATTCAACTTTGAAAAGTTACAAAAAGCACATAAAATTGAAGTTGGTAAAGCTAACTAGATCAGAGCTATGAAAACTCTGATTGATCCCCAATGTATTACAAATTATACTTTCTATTAAATATGTTGGGGAAAAAATCCACAACGGGTCCCACTATCTCTCAGCAATCCTCAATTATCTCAACTACCTAACATTATCTCTCTACTATTTCAAATGATCACTGAATCATTTGAATGGAAAAGATCAAGGAAGCAGTTACACAGACAAAGTCCTATAAAAGGGAACTCAATGCATCCGGAAAATCGATCATTCATTTCTTGGAATACAATACTAGCTCCGGCTTATTTTCTCGGAATAAAATGCTAGCTCCAGCTACATTTTGATCCCATGTACAACTACTAACTTAAGCATCGGAGGGTCTATGGAGATAACCCCAAAGATCCCTTTGACGCTCTTATTATTTTGTAGGAGTCCAAAGATCGATGATTAGAGAAGTCTCAAAGAACGTGAGGATTACATCAATCAGAGACTGTTGAGAAAAAAATGCATCAATAATTTGACGCCGTCTGCGGGAACGACAACGTTCTTGCAAAATCAGAGTTTATTATGGTGGTAATCATGCGTTCGGCCACATCAACCAACTGAAATTAGATCTGCACAGATCTACAACCATGGATCCCATATCCATTCTGTTGCCATCCGCATACACCTAATCGATACTTGAAGATCTATTTAACAAAAGAGCAGGAAAAGCTTCTCACATCACATCACGCCTTTTCAAAAGGGAGATGATCATGAGATAGAATGGCTCTGACGTGTGTCTTCTCATAAGAAAGGGGAAGAATGAATTTTCAAAAAATACTGCATCAAAGAAAAAGAAAAAGAAAAAAACAATTAAATTGGTTCTTAATTTGTGCACATTCACGCACAAAACTGCACAGTATCAAGCACTAAGAAAAGATATTTTGTATATCTTTATGATGTAAATTTACAATTGTGCCATGATTGTTGTTGTCTTTTACGAGGTCTGGAATTAGCTTTTTGGAAGAACCCATGCAAGGGTCCTCACGCCCAGCAGTTCCTGCAGACCAGCGGCGAACCCAGGGGCCTCAATATCTCCCTCCTGGCAATGGAGGAATTATACGGGTCAGTGCCTTACAGACCCAATCCGTGCACGAGCTCTCCTCAGAGCCGCCGGCGTCGACCCAGCCTCGAATCTCCATCACCAAGACTAATGAGCCTGCCCAGGCTGCCCCGGACAGTGGGTCACCGAGTTTTGTCGTCGAAGCGCCGACCCCTCCTCGGTGATCTGGTGACCAGCAGTCCGCAGATAATTTTGAAAAGTTATTGAATTATTTGGTGTGAACGAATCTCAAACTTCTTGAAAGTAACAAAAACTGTTGGAAGAAAGATTGACAACTTTGAAAGGGATATTTACTCAACAAACATATGAGAGTACTGTTGTTTTGCAGTCCTCAACAAGTTGAGCTCCTGCATATAAACAGTTTGCACGTACTGAAAACATCACGTTTGCAGAATATTTGCTTCACCTTCTCTTCGTTACAACAAGAAGCAACTGTCATGTACTCTCGACAATATCATCACCAACTTGGCTAAGTGTTTACCAATTTATGCAGAATTTAAAAATAATAAACCATACAAACAATCACCAAATATAAAGAAAGAAATAAATCAATCAACACAAGTAATTTGGTGACGAAGTGAGAACTTTTTGAATAACTCTCCAAAAGTAAAACCACTTCGGGACAGCCGACCCAGAAAATCAATCCACTATAAAAGAAATAGAGTTACAAGAACACTTTCACAAAATCTTTGTAGTTGATACTCTCTTGCTTTAGATAAGCAACCCACTAATCTAACAGCCATAGTAGCTCCTTAGAACATTTGAAAATTTCTTCTACTTGATCTTTTATATATCGAAACTTCGATAGGCTTCAGGCTTCACGAGATATATGTACTTGTGTGATGCACAACTTTACCCTAGGAGACAAAATAGCATGACTGCTATAAACACAATTTCTAACCACTCCTAGCGGCAAGGTTCTATGACCTAAAGTTGTTACAAATAACTTGCAAGAGATCTTTCTAAATAGACTTGAGAAACTTGAGCAGCAAGAAAGAGATCTGAATCCAGAACATTATGGAAGTCGGAATTCTGTTCGGATGGGTAAATGGTCCGTTTGAACAGTAAAACCTTAAGAACAAGGTTTTCTTTGAGTGGCTTGTCTGAATGGTCTTTGGATCGAGGTCCTCGGGCTTTTGTCCATTCGAACGATATTGGAACAATGAATAGAACGAAGCAGTTGAAAGCTACTTGGAACACCACCTGGAATGAACCTCTCTGGAAGTCTTCCTTCGAATGCCCATTGGAACACCCATTAGAATGGGACATGCTGGAATGCTTCATAGGCTACATAGAAGTAGACTTGTTCGAACGGGGACAACAAAACTTGTTTATAAAGCAATTACAACACCTGTTTAGATTACTGAATTTAGCCAAGATAAGAACTAACACTTATCCATTGCCTGCAATTATCATAATTTATATCTCTCTGGATAATCTTGACTGAAAAAACTAATTTACAGCAAACAGGATATGCAAGCTGCAGTCCTAGAAATTTAAATAATGTTATGGACGACACTGGAACCGCCGTTTAAAAGAAACCTGTTGATCTGATACAGTTGATCAATTTCTTCAGTTTTTTTTGGGTAAGTAATTAGCCGAAGGGAAGGGGGAGTGGTAAACACTAAAACTTGTTTCACTTCGAATCCTGTTTCAGTTGTTGTGGTTGTTCATAAATTGTTTTGGCTACAATGGAAAGTAGTACGCCATAATATTCACATTCAATGATGAAGCTTTGGCTCCAAGTATGACCACCAAAACCCCTCGCTTGTTAAGCTTGCCAAGGAAGCAGATTGGAACCATAAGAGATTTTTTGTTTTGTTTTTGTGGCTAGTGGAGGGGATTCTAGTTCTTCAAGTGAAATATCAAATGCAGTATGTCCTATGGATAACCAAACGAGACGAGAATAAGTTATGGTTATTATGTCCAACTGCAGATGATTCCCAAATTATGGATAATACACTTAATATGACATGACACACTTGCAAGATTAGTAATCTGTGACCATGTCCAGTTTGTGATAAAGATAAGATTAGTATTAGATAGGTTTAAGCTTTAAAAGTTGAATTGGAGTCATTACGATTCGATCATTTCAAATTAGGATTATGTTTTTTAAAATTAAGATTAGGATTATGATGATTTAGGAGTCTTGTCAATTCATGAGTCATATATGGCTGTTATTTCCAAATGCAGATGATTCCCAAATTATGGATAATACACTTATTATGACATGACTCACTTGCAAGATTAGTAATCTGTAATTATGGTCTGTGATAGAGATAAGATTAGTATTAGATAGGTTTAAGGTTTAAGAGTTGAATTGGAGTCATTAGGATTCTATCATTTCAAATTAGTATTATGTTATTTAAAATTAGGATTATAATTAATTAGGAGTCATGTCAATTCATGAGTCAACTTATTGTATCTATATATAAAGACTAGTTGTGATTAATGAAAAGTAGAAAACTTATTTGTGAATTTTGTGCTATCATCCCATCCTCAGTGGAGTTTTGTGGCCTCTCTTACCCGAAAGCAGTTATTGTGGTCCCTCCTACCCGAAAGGAGCTACACAAATCCCATTCCGGTCTCAACCCAACCTTGTGTATCCATCAGTCTGTAGCCTGTTTTAACTCCATAATTCTTGCAAGCACATAAGCTGGAAGTATGTCCCATCTAGATCCTTTAGCATTTCTGAGTGTGAATCTGAAAAGTGGACATACGTTTATAAGTAACATGTAATGCCCTGCCTCACACAACAGGGTGAGAGTTTTGGGATCATAAAATTAAACGGGTAATACAATAACTAAGACCCTAGTTAAATATCCAGGATATAGACCAATCATTTATAAAGATAATAAAAATCCTTACATGCAAATCTGTATACATAGATTTCTTTTTGTTAAGTTAAAAGTTTAGAATTCTCATATCTAGAGAAAATGAAATAATGAGGTCAACTAGACAACAATTTAAAAATCATTATCAGTTTTAGCATTCAAAGCTCCTTTCGCTTCACATGCATAATCAGATATCATTAAATCAACATACTTGAGAGAAAAGGTAACAATAAAGAGTAGTTAGATGGTATTTTGATTAATGTGGAGACTGAGGTTAAATAATGCGTGGACTAGTAGAAGTATTTGGTGTGTTAAAAATGATATTAGTTTTCTCTCATATATTGTATTATTATGATTTTAATTTCTATCTCTAAGATGTAATCACCTGCAGTCACATGCATACCTGCTTTAATGCAAGAATCTCACCTGTTGCCACTTAGCATTACTCTAAGCGAGAGAGAATTACAGTAAAGCATCCATCAATTTTCATGTTATTTCACCTGCAAGAAATGAGCACATCATCTCAAGTGAGCATTCATTGTAGTTTTTTTATTCCAAATGATAAGTTGTTTAAGACATTTTGCATTATAAAATCTTTTATTTTCTTCTCCAAACTTCTCTCAGCAACCAAATCGAGCCATATACACATATCCCATATCTAAAATGGTTCATGTCTAAACTAAAACATCAAAATTGGGGTTTTAGAAAACAGGATGATTACCCAAACGATTCTTGAGGGGGGCACCCCTTCAAGCTCTGGCTCTTCCCCAAGGTTTCCTTTAGTTGGAAAAAATAGCTTTCCTTTGGAGCTATCTGGGCCTCTGTTGCCAAATTGAGACATTTTCAACCCGGGAGCAAGTTGTATAGAAAAGGCACAATCTCGAGCCAAGTTCCAAGAGGAGGTAGAACCATGGGGGCATGGGGCAGAGAGGAATGGAAACCATAGTCCAAAGCTTGAAAGAAAGATGAAGAATACAGAATGATATAAAAGCTTGAGTCCTTTTTCAGCAAATAACATGATAAGCAACCTCTTCACAAGAACCTCAAGATCCTCCCCCTGACAAGCATCCTACCACTTCAACTTTCAAATCCTTATGATCTTTGAGAAATCATTACAAGCCCAATGCTTTAGATGCTATTCCAAGAGTACCATAGGTCCATAGTTGCCAAATTCGGTTTTCCAAACCACAACATTGATATACCTTTGAAAAGATCAACAAAGTAGCAGATATGTCATATTATTGGCGCAGTTTGGACTAAAAAAAATCAAGCTTTCATATTTTTTCCATGTCATCTGTGAAAAAATCAAATCTGGAATGAACAATTGTACTAATGAAAGTAAGGATACCTAATTCCCAGCTTCTCAACTTATTTCATTGTTGCTGAGTGAAGTTTTGAATTGGCTCCAAATCTTAAATAGTGAGTGCTTCAATTGGTTCTGCACATGAAATGGATAAAAATCAGAAGCTCTTCCAAATATCAAAAACCCTCGAAAGTGAATGAAGAAGAAGGAATAGCATTGGCATATGATATTGGTATACATGTTTTTCCCACTATTAGATAAAAGAAAGAAACATATACCAAGTCCCTTGTTTGCAGCTGCCTTCTTAGCAATAGTGGGCATAGCCGGGCATATATAGTCAGTCTCTTTGAAGAATTAAATTTTTCATATCCAAACAGATTGCAGAAATCCCCATATGATTCCCACAAACCATTTCATGAATTGCTGCTTCCTAAGCATGCATCCAATGACGATAAAAAAAAAATCAAATAATAAACTCCAAAATTACCAACGAAAATAGTAAAAGTGTAAATTCCATCCATGAACAGAGCTACTACCAATTAGGCCCCAATAGCAATAATAATGAAAAGAGTCTGTCCTAATCGTTCAACAGGATCTACATTTGACTCTAGGATAATCCTAATAGAAACTATTTCTTAGACACGTGGGGATACTATATGAAGTGAAAGGAAGTAAACATACCGATCGAAGATGTGGGAGCTTTGTGCAAAGTTTACTGTCGGCAAGGTCTGAAGTAGCGTCTATTGATTCTGCATATGAAAGAACATCTGATCTATCAAAAGCCTAGGCAAAATGAAGATGAACAACAACAAGAGGGTTTAAGTGGTGACTTACACCCCAATTCTCCAATGGCTGAATCGAAAAGTTTGTGATGTGAGCGATTTTTGGCCAATCCTCACCTATTCCTTCTTGACATCTTTCCTCTAAGCGAGGACATCTCGCAATTGTCAAATTACGTAGAGAGGTGAGGCGATGCATCCCGTCGGGCAGTGATATTAAATTTGGACAATGGAGGATCTGAAGCGTCTCAAGCGAAGTGAAGTCACCAATCCATTCTGGTAAAGACATCAGTGTAGGGCAGTCCTCAATTTCAAGCCATTGCAAAGTGGTAGCATGTCTAAGCTCCCTTGGGAGGGACACCAAGTTTGTAATATGTAGACGACGAAGTCTGGTAGGTCCAAAGCATTGTACGCCCTCTTCATCCTCATTGCTGATAAGTTCCCCACATCCGGTAATTTCCAAATTTAGAAGCGCAGTGAGATGTTGAAAAAGTGGAGACATGGATATTCTCAGTTTATCACAGCCAAAAATATGTAGTTTCTCAAGAGAAGTGAGGTTTTGCAGCCACTCTTCTGGAAGATATTCAAGTTCCTTTAAGTTCCCAAGAGTAAGAGACCTCAATTTGGAGAGATTGGAAAAGGGAGAGGAAGAGGAGGGTATTGTTTCGCTTGCTGGTGCTACGGCTGGTATTAGAGACATCTTAGGGCACTCTCTTATATCTAACTCAAAAAGGCAAGGAAATAATGGGAATAATGGAAAATGATGATGTGGCTCATACTCGGCTGTTACTGTTTCTATCCTCCTCCACCATCCCTTCAAATTAGGCAAAAATAGAAGAACGATACTTTCAAGTGAAGAAGATGACACGTCACTATCATCATTGCCTATGTACTCCAACGCACTTAAATCATAAAGAAAAAGACACTTGAGAGAAGGAAGTTGGTTTAACCGTGGGATATGTTGGCACCGTCTACAACTCCATATGTTAAGATGAACCAAATTCGAGAGTGAAGACACCCATGAGATAGAGAACCCCACACCAGCGTACCCATTTATTAATATGCTTTTCAAATTTTGGTGTGGCCGAATGTTTTCCAACAGCCATTCATCTCTTGCAATTGCCCGCTTATCAATATCATCACCAGCTTCTCGACTCCACCATAATTCCAGATCTCGAAGGTATTGCTTGCTCTCCAAGTTTGCAGCCTTGGCCTCTTCCGGATAAGATCTCAAGTGCTGTAAACCCTTGATACATAAGCTTCCTCTCAATTCATTTAAACCATTCAATTCGCTTATCAGCCCACCCTTTGGCTTCAAGACATGACTTTCTTTCTTCCCTACAATGTAGTCCGACAATGTTTGGAGAGCGGTTAACGTTTTTAGTCCATGTGGCATATGACTCAAGTTATCACAACGAAAAAGGTGAAGATGCCTAAGGCTGATCAAGTTTGATATATCTTCTGGCAATTCTCTAAGCCCACCACAATCATCAAGATTTAGTGTTTGCAAATTTTGCAATTTGGTTATAGAAGTGGGGAGTAGTTTGATACCTCCATTCCAAGAAAGATCTAGAAATCTTAGATGCTTTAACTTGCCAATGGAATTTGGCACTTCTTCAATATTCAAGTCCCTCAAATTCAAGGCTCGCAAGTATTTAAAACTTGAAATAAGTGTATCATAGATTGATGTATTCAACGTAGCACTTGCTTCAAAAATTTGGAACATGAATGGAAGTCGTAGAATAAGCGTTCTCATTCTGTTTGCCTTGAACAACGGAGCTGGAATATCACTGAATGAATATGCAGGATCAAATGTCACATGGCGAGTTCTTTCACCTATTTCTTCTACATTCGAATTTAATATTATGCACTCGTTCCTTGCTACTGACTGTGCAAAATCATGAATAAGATCATGCATTTTGCATGATTTGATATCACCAAGGTCATCTCTATATGGTTCTTGGAAAAATGACCTCCAAAACAAATCCAAAAAATACTCATGACCTACATCTTCAAGACGTCTGTTTCTATCTAACAAATGAACAAAGCCTTGAGCTATCCATAGCTGAATCAACGCCTCAACTTCAATTCTATAATCTTTTGGAAACAACGAACAAAAGACAAAACATTGCTTCAAGTGTAATGGGAGATGATCATAACTCAACTTAAGTATTGGAATAATATCATTTTCATGTTGAGTTACTTTTAAAAGTTCATTCTTTTCAAAGTACGACCAATACTCCACTGAATTTTTGAAGTATAACATACTCCCTATGCTCCTTATAGCAAGAGGAACTCGTGCACATTTTCGTGCAATCTCTCTTCCGATTTTTACAAACTCTATATTCTTTGGCTCTTCACCATTTTTAAATGCCATTTTCTTAAATAAATCCCAAGAACTGTTTTCAGATAGGCCTCCCAGAACATAAGTTGACACTGTGCCTGTAATTTCTGCAACTTTCATGCTACGTGTAGTAACCAACACTTTGCTTCCCCTCAAGCCACCCACTAACAGTGTTTTCAGGTTCAACCAACTCTCACGATTCTCATTCCAAACATCATCTAAAATGAGTAAAAATCTCTTTCCACCAATTATTGCTCGAAGCTCACTTTGCAATGGTTCCATCCCAGAGCTTTCAGGTCTCTTTGTAGTTGCAGATTCTATAAGCTTTTGAACAATAGTTTTCACATTAAAAGGTTCAGAGACACACACCCACACTTTTAGCTCAAAACGATTTTGGACCTGCTGGTCATTGAACACATATTTAGCAATTGTGGTCTTGCCTTGTCCACCAATCCCAACTATGGGAATGATGGAAACATCCTCTTCCATATTGGAATCCAGTAACAACTCTTTAACGTCCTTCTTTACATCCTCTCTTCCAATGACTTCTTCATTAAGTACAAAAGAGTGTGTATCTTCTTCTCTTTCCTTATGCTCAGGCTGCGTCACTATAGGATGCTCAATTAGGCCAAATGTCAACCTATCAGCTGCAATTTCATTCAGTCTCTTCCTAATTGCCTTAATCCTCTTACCCATTTTAAGGCCATATCCAAGTTGGTTTGATTTGGAAAAGAAGATGCGTACCTGTAATAGCCCAAAATATTTAGAATGGTCCATCCTAAAAAAAATAAAAAAAATAAAAAGTTGGGCTATGTGAGTAGTTAGGCATAATATAGTGCGCATGTTTGTAATTGTTTCATAGCCACATGTCATGAGTTCAAATCTTGACTCTGTCAATGTATTTGTCATTTAATTAAAATATTTTACACGTTGGATTTCACCTATTAAAAGTAAGTTTGAACCCATACGTTAAGGTGGGTATTAAAGTAGTGATTAAATTTACTCATTTATTAGATAGACCGGTTCGACACTTATACCCATCTAGCTTTTGCCCACAAAATTCGCATTGTGGTTCTATCTGATTTAATTTCTTGAAACTCTTCCATTCGTCCAAACGCACTTCTAAGTATTTCATAAACACGGTTTCACCTAAACCTCAATTTTTCTTAAGGCATATATGAGCATCTCTATGCACAATTTTCATAACGCAAGGTGGAAGGAGAATAACATAAAAGATAACTAAAACCACGTTTATTATAGTTTCACCGTCAACAATGGAGCTTTTGGTAAAGTCTCGTCACCAAGGAAAAGAGGAGTCATGCCTCAAACAAAATATTAAATGGCAAAATACATATCAACTCTTTAAAATATAAAATCTAAAGACTAATTTATTATTTTCTCACCCTGCATCAGAACCCTTTCATCTTTATACTTTCAGTTCCTTCTCTCTTAGAATTTCTTTACACAACATAAGTTGTGACACTTGGGGTAAAATATAAATTTGGAAGTCCAAAACAATTAAGAAAAAAAATACATGCAATAAGCAAAGGTAGGTAAAAAAAACTGAAAACGCTTTTGAAGGTATAAACACCTAAAAAATATCAAAATAAATTTTTGACAAAAACTTAAAAATTAAACATTTACACAGCATTTTTTTACTTAAAAATTAATCTATTTTCTCAAATGCAATCCAAATGAAATCTCCATGTGTCAGTTGAGAAATATTGTGCATGAGTTTTCACATGCCTATCTCCACGCACTCTAGTTGATATTGTTATCTTATTGATTTTTCTGTCATTTTGAGGTTCAGATATATAGAATGGGCACCTAGCTTTAATGTTAGCTAGATTAATTTATGAATTTACCTGTTTTGCCTTCTTATCCCGTGTCATCACTTGTCTTCGTAGAAGTTCGGTGGAGTAATCATCCAGCAAGTCGTCGGCTTCGTACATGGCATCCTTGAGCTTTCCAAGCCAATCTCTGATCGCATGGTTATGGGCCTGCTTCTCCTCCGCATCCAAAAGCACAGCTTGGATGGTGGAAACTGTGTTCCCAAGCATTCGAAGCTCATCTTTGTAACCCCACAGCAGTCCAATCTCTTGGAGAGCAAGAGAGCCCAGACTCTTACCGATACTCCCAGCAATGTCGAAGATAACCGATTCAGCCATTTGTTGTTGGTGAGTGAAGCAAATGCTAAAAGCCGCTGTTGAAGTAGAAGGAAGATGGTGTTTGCTGTGAAGCGGATGGACATGGGCTATGTCCTTTTATAATTAACCACGTGTTTGAAATGGCCATGTGCATTTGCTAATATTTTAGTAAACGAATGTCTATCTTCTGTGCAAACGAAACACCAAATGTTAAATTTAGGAGGAATATAGAGACATAATTTTGGTTTTTTTTTTTTTTTTCTTATGTAGTCATTTTTTTTAAAAAAAATTCTAAAGTAATAACATCATATTATCTTTTTTATTTTGTATATTTTTTTAAAAAAATGTCGTTTTCTTCATATTAAATGATTAATTACCACTTTTAAAAAAAATGATTATTATTATTTTTTTTAAAAAAATGCCAAATAAAAAAAGGAACACATTACAAATAGAATGTTATTACTTCTTTTTTTTTTTTTTTTTTACTTTGAAAAAAAATTAACACGTAAGAGAAAAATTGAACCAAAGTTATGACTACCGTTTTGTCTTTAGGATAGAGAAAACCTGTTATTAATTTGCCATATCTTCATTATACTTAAACCAAACTCCAAGGATCAAACAATACAAACATTTCAAGTGAGTATTCACTTGCATGAAAGAAAAACACATTTAAGGATAATTTCTAATTTCCAATGTTCAATGTTGTTTTCACCTGTTTATTTGTCTATTTGGAGCATTATAATATTTCTCTTCTCTATTTATTTTTCACCGGCATTTGTCTAGTGATGAGTCCTTGTCTGGCATCCGATGTACCTCTGGTGGAATGCTTGTGGCATTGGATGTACCTCTGGTGGTGTTTAAGGCATCTAATGCTTGTGGCATCGCATTCTTAATGCTATTAGGGTTCTATTGTGTCTTTTTTTCACTTATGCTTTTCTTTGATTCCTCACTTTATCACCGAGTGGAGTCCACCATTGTTGGCCACATTCAAGCAACCAAAGGAAAGAAAGAGACAGAAACAAAGGAAAGAAAAAGACAAAGAAACAAAGGAGAGACCAGAGACAACTTGTAAAAACGCTTTTCAGCATCCAATGAGAATTAATCAAGTAAACACGGAGAAGGAGTGTAAAAATAAGGGCAAAAAGGTGAAAAAAAAAAAAAAATTAATAGAGATGAAGAAAGACAATAATACCCTTATTTTTACACTAACCGGCTCCTCTCCATTTCAAAGGAAAATGGAGAGGAGCCGGTTCTTGTAAACACAGCGGACTCAAACATTTTTTGAAGGGAAAAATATAAAAAAGTTTTATAAACTAACAGTCGTTTGCGATAGAGCCTCACAATGTTCAAAAAGTATTAAAGTAGCATCAAACTACTAAAATGTATCAAAAAAACCACATATTTTTTTTTATATTGTTATAATAACCCTATTCTTTTAACAAATAAAATAATAAAATAATTGTAAAAAAATATATATTTTTTAATAATTAAAATAAATAATAAATAATTAGTCACTGTAATTAGCCTAAATCACAAATTGTTTCATATCGTATTAAAGTAAAATCAATGACCAGTTCAAAATGGAACCATGTCGTATTAAAGGAAATTAATTTATCTGTAATTTATTTTTCTCTGTTTTGGATTGTTTTTAAAATCACAGAACTTTTATCTTGCGAGTTTATTTTCTGTCAATTTCTTTGCAATTTCTCTGTATTGGATTGTTTTTAAAATCACAAAACTTTTATCTCGCGAGTTTATTTTCTGTCAATTTCTTTGCAATTTCTCTGTTTTGGATTGTTTTGCAATCACAAACTTTTATATTGCAAGTTTATTTTCTGTTGCACATAGTCGTACCATCCGTCACAGTGGTCGGTGCATCAATTGTTTTTGCTGCTTTAAAAGTTTCATCCAGAGGATGACCTTCTTTTTCTTCTTGTTCTTCTTGTTCTTCCCAACCTGATCTCTCATTTTCAATACGACTATTTTTGCTCATGTTGAATCATCTTAAGCCAACCCTGTTACCTTTTCGAGCAAATCTTTAGCTTTTGGTGTTGGAACTATTTGATTTTCTCATTTTAACATTGTCTGCAATCTGCATCAGCATTTGTGTTACATTCTTCTGCGTCTTTTAGATCAGCTGCGTTATTATTATTCATCTCATTGCCCATATCTCTCTAAGTCATTTCGTCGAGCACCTTTATTCTACTCCATCTTCAACCCCCTTTCATTCCTTACCAGATTTAATGTATGAACCCCAGGCGCCCCAGCCTCTCTCCCCACAAACTTCGTCCTTCTCTACCCACGAAATCAGCAGCTCCTTCTCTTCCCCAGAGTTCCTTCACTCTCTTTTAATCTTCTCCTCCCTTGCATTATTTTCTTCTACGTTTTCTCTTGCACCCAACACACATAACCCACCTTCAATTC
The DNA here is from genome assembly GCA_006937295.1 of Carpinus fangiana. Lineage (NCBI taxonomy): Eukaryota > Viridiplantae > Streptophyta > Magnoliopsida > Fagales > Betulaceae > Carpinus > Carpinus fangiana. The sequence continues at coordinate 2,618,616 of CM017326.1, read as the reverse complement.
TCCTTACAATAAACTCTCTCCCATCCTAAAACACTGAATTCTCTTTCAGGCATTTTCACAAACACCAACTCCACCATCCCACAACACATCTGATTCCCAACAAAACACCCTCTCCTTTTTCGTCCCACAACTTCTCTCTGTCATTTTGTCAAACACCTTCAATTCTGTTTCTCTGCCTACACTAATTTTGCAATACTTCCTCTAACCACTCCTTTACACCCAACACCATTTTGAGCTCCTCTTACCAAATATCTCCAATCCCACTCTCTCCCTGCATCTCACTCTGCTCTGCCTTACTTTGTCGCCATTTCAGCTCCTTCACGAGCTCTCTCAGCTCCGTCCCTCTCATTTTGTTTCTAGGTCTTCTTCTATCTCACTGCCTGTTTGTCTCTCCCTCAGTCCCAAAACTTTCTCTCTTTTCTCCTTGCGTCTCTCTCTCTCATCGTTTGACACTCCGCCTCACACTCTCACTTGCTTTTCTTTCTTTTCTTCCGGCGCTCTTCCACTTGAGTTCTGTAGGAATCCTTTCTCCATTTTCGGTGCTTTTGATTTGTTGTGTCAGCATTCTCTACTCTCAACGTGACACATGTTTCTTCATTTATTTTAGGGGGAAATGGTAAGGGCTCAACTATTTTGCCAAACAAATGTCCATCGCCTTCTTTTGTAATTTTTTTTTTTTTTTTTAAACAAAATAAAAAAATGACAAAAATGTCTGAAGCAATATTATCTACTTTTGGTCTTTTTTTAAAAAGAAAATTGGAATTTTTCTTCACAATAATGTCCTTTTTTTAAAAAAAAAAAAAAAAAAAAAATTGCAACTAAGTACGATAACTCAAATTCTTGAAGCACACAATCTAAACAGCATTTTTATAGCTCAAAGATGATATTGTGTAAGAACCATTACATTGGATTTACGACCAAGAAGTGGCAGTCCCAGGTATTAGGAACTATCTATCTGTTTCTGGCCTTCAAAGATAATAGCGTAGACAACTCACCAAAACCTGCACACTCAAAATATTGTAGCCAAATAGAGAGATGTATATATCTTCAAAATGGCTTAATCATTTAGAAGATATAAACCATGTCTAAACCTAGAACACATAAATTGAGCATTTGCTCTACAACAGTGAGGAAACATTCAAATCATTTACCTGAGATAGGAACTAATAGTTTAATGCTGATATCATCAATAATTTTGATGATTTCTACCAGTAATACAGGTCTATCAGCTGTCTCTAAACATAATAAGATGATAGATCAATGCACCTATTCTTTGCAAACAAGTATCAAACTTCATTCAAAATATGATCTCCCAATAGAAAATGAAAAGTTAGAACCACAATAGAAACATAAAAATGGACAACAAATTATAATGCTAAAAGACAACTTCATCAATCACAAGTAGCAAACCTCCTCTCAAGTCTTAGGTCCATCTTCCTTGAATTTGTATATGTTACAGAAGTAACATAAGGATAAAATAGACATTAAATTATAGTAAATTTATATTTAAAATGAATTAGATTTCATTTCAGATTAGTTTGTTATCAGTCTTTTAGATTAGAGATATCTATTTGTATTTCAATTATCTAATTATCTTTCTAAGTTTATCTTTAGTATAAGAGTTCTACTCCAAGTCTAAGTCGTTGTAAAGTTCCTATTTAAAGGATGGTATTTTAATAAAAAAAGATCAGAAAATTAATCCCAAACCTTGAGTTTGAAAAAGATTTTTAGGTTTCCTCAAAATCTAAAAGGTCTAGGTTCCCTCAGAACCTAAAATCTATCTCCGTTACGTATTCACGTAACAATTTGGTATCAGAGTCAGGTTCTTGCTCAATGGCGAATCCACGCTTGGATCGGCTTGAGCAGCAGCTTAGTAATCTCGTAACTATGTGCGAAGTCTTGATGAAGAAGATGGAAAAAAATAATGAGATGATGAAAGCAAATAATGCCAAATTGTACGTATTGGTTGCCAAATTCGACAATTGTTCTGATGATAACAATGATGAACTTCATTGCTATGAACAATCACAAATGGTGCCCAAAGACGTCAACAACCTTGTCAATCCGCAAGATCCAATTTTCCATGTTGAAGTCTCTCCACCTTGTGCTATCGTACCTATACAGGCCCAACTCCACCACTATTCCAAAATAGCCCAATCACCACCAACAATAAAATCTCCATGCTGCAACCACTTGAAACTAGCAGAACGGTTTCCAAGGATGCAAACAAAGACGGTTGATAACAAAGAAAAGATCCGTGTGCTGAGAAGCCCATCACAGTTTTAGTTGTGTCCGATGACCACCATGCTTGCAGAGGTGGAAGTGTATCGGCCAAGAGAACGACCACCTAGAAAGAAAATGAAAGGCCAAAAACGAAAAGAAGGAAAAGTGGGGGCAACATTGGAAGAAAAGAAATTATAGGACCTTGAGGACAAGGTCTCCTTAAAGGGGAAGGAATGTTACAGAAGTAACATAAGGATAAAATATACATTAAATTATAGTAGATTTATATTTAAAATGAATTAGATTTCATTTCAGATTAATTTGTTATCAGTCTTTTAGATTAGAGATATCTATTTGTATTGCAATTATCTAGTTATCTTTCTAAGTTTATCTTTAGTATAAAAGTTCTACTCCAAGTCTAAGTCGTTGTAATGTTCCTATTTAAAGGATGGTATTTTAATAAAAAAGGATCAGAAAATAAATCCCAAACCTTGAGTTTGAAAAGGATTTTTAGGTTTCCTCAAAATCTAAAAGGTCTAGGTTCCCTCAGAACCTAAAATCTATCTCCGTTATGTATTCACGTAACAGTATATGAGTTGCAATATCAATGTCAAGCATAAGAACAAAGTCACAAACTTCAGTTCAACTTTGTAAAGTTACAAAAAGCACATGAAATTGAAGTTGGTTAAGCTAACTAGATCATAGCTATGAAAACTCTGATTGATCCCCAATGTATTACAAATTATACTTTCTATTGAATAAGCGTCAACTATGGCACCACATGGAAAAAATAGGAGAACATTTGATCAATAAATAGAGGACTAATCAATGGAGCCAAACTTGAAACATCCTCTGAAGAAGATGGGAATACATGATCAAATAGTTGCTGCTCAAGCTAATAGATCTGCAATTTATGTCAATTTTTACCAAACTTTTGTAACAATCACATACTCCATTCAAAATCACAAAGCCGTTCCCCTTTTTCTTGTTCATCAAATAACAGAGGAAGGCATAAAAATATAAATGGATTTCCAATACATATTATCTCATCAAGGCACATAAGGTATCATGCATTCAGAGTATAAGAATAAATCTAAAATCTATCCCACAATGATAAGATACCCAAATATTCTACATTAATTTCTGAAAAACGCTAAACAGATAAATATCACAATTTATGTGGAATTAACGGATATTTAAATCTAGGCACGCAATCACCAAAATATGAATAATCAAACACAAAGGATTTTGGTGACGAAGAGGAAACCTTTTAGAAACAGATCTAAAAGTAAAACCTCTCCGGGGCAGCCAAACCCAGGAAATCACTATGAAAAGATTATCCAGAGATTACAGATACTAGGAACACTTACAACCCTTTGCAAGGCCTTGGCTCTATAAGATCGACAAGCCTCCAACTCGTCTCCTTGCTCACAATCTTCTTCAACGTGATTCTCCTTTATCGGACCCTTCCGATAGACTTCTCAATTACGCTCACAAAAAAACTAACAAAGATCCTTTAAGAGGAATAACAAGGCTCACAATGATTCTCTCTTTAAGTACAGCCTCTCACGAACTCTCTGGGGGTGAAAATTCGTACTTCTAACATTCTATAGAGGTTTATTTATAATAGCCCCACAAAACCTAGACCTAGGAAACAGTTACAATCCAAATAAAACTGTTACAAGTAGGTGGCGTCCGGACGGTAACTTGGGCCGTCCGGACGAGCTCTTAATAACACGTGGAAATGGGCTTTATTAAGGCAGGCCGTCCGGACGGTCATGATGGGCGTCCGGACGGTGCTAGGGTTTCATCGCATTCTCCAATCTTGGCGCTGCGCGTTCGGAGGCATCCGGACGGGATGCGAACGGAGCTCTCGGGTTTTAGTACTGGAGTCCTTGACTGCATCACGTCCGGACGGCTATGAATCCCGTCCGAACGCTTGTACTAGCTTGGCTCTTTTCTTTCCATTTTGCTCACGAACATTAGCCAATACTTCAAACTAACAATTTCATATATTTGTAATATTCTGAAAATATTAGGCAATAATAGAATTTCTACACCAAACCCAGTAAGAATCTTGTGGTTGACACTTGTCGATGAGAATATTTCAAATTTTGTAATATGTCACTAGTACTTTTTCGCCACTTCCTACGTGGGAAAAAACTTATTGCCTTAATATTAGGGATGACATATCAGCATCAACAATTTTTGATGCAATCGCTGATATTAAATCCTTGTGTGACATATCTTGATATGTTGTAGAATTAGAAAATGCTTTCTTCTAGAAAGATTGTGCCTTTCTTTATCGCTATTTTTACTTTGTGATTCAAGTGCTTTTTGGACTATGAGTAATAATACTAGTGAATTACTTGCCATCTGCTGTTTCTGGATTCTAGAGAACATAAAGTTATGTTTGATGGAAAATGTTGATGAATCATTTTATCAACAATGTTAAGAATTCTACTAGGTTTCTGAAAAACAAGTCCTATATCCTTTTCGCTGATGCTATTATCTGCTAGCTACTTTAAGTTACATTTAGTGATTGTTTGTGTATTTATTCTCCATTTCTAGTGTACTCACTTCTATATTTCTCAGCATTAATCCCTTTAAGATATCAAGAATTATGGACATTTTTAATGTGTTTTAAAAGTTTATTAGTGGGGACGCAAGTAACAATTGCGTAAATTGATTCTAGTTTTTGTTTAGATCTTGAGTGGATTTAGAACATTTGTGTCCAGCTATTGTTTGTTTACTTTCCGTGCATTTACATTCTTTTTCATTTATCTAAAATCTGAACTCCCCTTTTTGCTGATTTGACTTTTGGTTAGTTTGTGTATGTGGTCCGGAAGAGGATCAAGTTAAGTCCTGAGAAGGCTATATTCATCTTCGTCACATTCTTTGTTATTAACTTATTGCACATTCATTATTGATTGCATAATTTTCACTGTGGTCTGTTATTGCAGCGGCTATGATGTCTGCAATTTATGAGGAAAATAAGGACGAAGATGGTTTCCTTTATATGACCTACAGTGGGGAGAACACCTTTGGGATTTACTGAAATGTGTTTTACCTACATCAATGTGAATAGGACTTGCAAAAGAATAAGAAAAAAATGATGGAATTTTAGATTGGATGTAAATGCTCTACAGTTCATTAGCTCTATGTTCTTGGATCAATGACTCTGATATGTTAGTTTGATGTTTGCTGTTAAGTTTACCTCGGTTTGGATCAATGTCTATTTTTAGCGATTGAAATGTTTTGTGTAACTTTTTGTATTTCCTGAAAATTCAAATGTGCTTCCTGTTTCAATAATTTGATAGAAATCGGCTGCTTGCTGGTAAAAAGAACAGACATCTGCCATCAAAATGATGAGCTTTTGTTGAGATTGATGTCTGTTTTGCCAGCTCTCCGGATTTGGCTTAGGTGCTGTATAAAAAACCTGTCGGAGATTTCATGTAATTTTTTCAACGATCTATCCATTACTACGGTGGAGCTCACTAGTAGTGCCATGGTGTTATGTCAATGAACGGAAGTTGCACAATATTAACAATGTACATCTATAAAGCATGATATTACTGTAGAGTAAGGAAAACAACTAATCAAATAATAAAGAGTCTTGGCCTCAAGTCTTCTTCATTCATCCAAGGAGAAATCTTTGTTCATTTAGAAGAGGAGGCCTTTTTTCTGGCATTGATTCTTGACACATTTAATCACGGCCGAGATTCCGCTTTTCACCTTTTGGGCGCCCAATGCTGCGGCAGCCTTCGCTTCCACCATCTTCCTACTCCTTCCGTTCCCTATCTTGGTGGATAAAATCATTTGGATTTTAATAAATGTGGGTCAAAATCCATCTAGATTTCAACATTTTGAACCATTCATCCTCAATCTCCATTATTTCTTGTATCGCAAAAAACCGTTGGCGTTCATGGCAGATGATCATCTCTTTCATCCACCAATTAATTTAATTCCCTCGTAAACTCCAAAATCTTAGGTCAATTCATCTTAGTGAAAATTGTTATAAAATAAAGAGATTGAGCTTTATAACAGCAGCTCTTGTACGTGTTAACAATATCATGAGTGTATCTGGCAGACTGGCATACTTGCACAAAAAAACCAAGTTATGTTAGAAGAATTTGATATTAAAAACTGCTGCCTATTCTTCTTTTGACCTTATCCTATATAATTTTTTAAAAAATCAGTCATTGCCGTTGTATTCACACCAAATAATTCAATAACTTTTCAAAACTTGCAAAACACATAATTTTGAAAAGTTATTGAATTATTTGGTGTGAATGAATCTCAAACTTCTTGAAAGTAACAAAAACTGTTGGAAGAAAGATTGACAAATTTGAAAGGGATATTTACTCAACAAACATATGAGAGTACTGTTGTTTTGCAGTCCTCAACAAGTTGAGCTCCTGCATATAAACAGTTTGCACGTACTGAAAACATCACGGTTGCAGAATATTTGCTTCACCTTCTCTTCATTACAACAAGAAGCAACTGTCATGTACTCTCAACAATATCATCACCAACTTGGCTAAGTGTTTACCAATTTATGCAGAATTTAAAAATAATAAACCATACAAATAATCACCAAATATAAAGAAAGAAATAAATCAATTAACACAAGTAATTTGGTGACGAAGTGGAAACCTTTTGAATAACTCTCCAAAAGTAAAACTACTCCGGGGCAGCTAACCCAGAAAATCAATCTACTATAAAAGAAATAGAGTTATAAGAACACTTTTACAAAACCTTTGTAGTTGATACTCTCTTACTTTAGATAAGCAACCCACTAATCTAACAGCCATAGTAGCTCCTCAGAACATTTGAAAATTTCTTCTACTTGATCTTTTACATATCGGAACTTCGATAGGCTTCAGGCTTCAGGAGATATATGGACTTGTGTGATGCACAACTTTACCCTAGGAGACAAAATAGTATGACTGCTATAAACACAATTTCTAACCACTCCTAGCGGCAAGGTTCTATGACCTAAAGTTGTTACAAATAACTTGCAAGAGATCTCTCTAAATAGACTTGAGAAAGTTGAGCAGCAAGAAAGAGATCTGAATCCAGAACATTATGTAAGTCGGGATTCTGTTCGGATGGGTAAATGGTCCGTTTGAACAGTAAAACCTTAGGAACAAGGTTTTCTTTGAGTGGCTTGTCTGAATGGTCTTTGGATCGAGGTCCTCGGGCTTTCGTCCATTCGAATGATATTGGAACGATGAATAGAATGAAGCAGTTGAAAGCTACTTGGAACACCACTTGGAATGAACCTCTCTGGAAGTCTTCCTTCGAATGCCCATTGGAACACCCACTAGAATGGGACATGCTGGAATGCTTCATAGCCTACATAGAAGTAGACTTGTTCGAACGGGGACAACAAAACTTGTTTATAAAGCAATTACAACACATGTTTAGATTACTGAATTTAGCCAAGATAAGAACGAACACTTATCCATTGCCTGCAATTATCATAATTTATATCTCTCTGGATAATCTTGACTGAAAAAACTAATTTATAGCTAAAAAAAAACTAATTTACAGCAAACAGGATATGCAAGCTGCAGTCCTAGAAATTTAAATCATGTTATGGACGACACTGGAACCACCGTTTAAAAGAAACCTGTTGATCTGATACAGTTGATCAATTTCTTTAGTTTTTTTTGGGTAAGTAATTAGCCGAAGGGAAGGGGGAGTGGTAAACACTAAAACCTGTTTCACTTCGAATCCTGTTTCAGTTGTTGTGGTTGTTCATAAATTGTTTTGGCTACAACGGAAAGTAGTACGCCATAATATTCACATTCAATGATTGAAGCTTTGGCTCCAAGTATGACCACCAAAACCCCTCGCTTGTTAAGCTTGCCAAGGAAGCAGATTGGAACCTTAAGAGATTTTTTTTTTTTGGTTTTTGTGGCTAGTGGAGGGGATTCTAGTTCTTTAAGTGAAATATCAAATGCAGTATGTCCTATGGATAAACCAAACGAGACGAGAATAAGTTATGTTATTTAAAATTAGGATTAGGATTATGATTATTTAGGAGTCTTGTCAATTCATGAGTCATATATGGCTGTTATTTCCAAATGCAGATGACTCCCAAATTATGGATAATACACTTATTATGACATGACTCACTTGCAAGATTAATAATCTGTGATTATGGTCTGTGATAGAGATAAGATTAGTATTAGATAGGTTTAAGGTTTAAGAGTTGAATTGGAGTCATTAGCATTCGATCATTTCAAATTAGGATTATGTTATTTAAAATTAGGATTATAATTAATTAGGAGTCATGTCAATTCATGAGTCATCTTATTGTATATATATAAAGACTAGTTGTGATTAATGAAAAGTAGAAAACTTATTTGTGAATTTTGTGCTATCATCCCATCCTCAGTGGAGTTTTGTGGCCTCTCTTACCCGAAAGCAGTTATTGTGGTCCCTCCTACCCGAAAGGAGCTACACAAATCCCATTCCCGTCTCAACCCAACCTCGTGTATCCATCAGTCTGTAGCCTGTTTTAACTCCATAATTCTTGCAAGCACATATGCTGGAAGTATGTCCCATCTAGATCCTTTAGCATTTCTGAGTGTGAATCTGAAAAGTGGACATACGTTTATAAGTAACATGTAATGCCCTGCCTCACACAACAGGGTGAGAGTTTTGGGATCATAAAATTAATCGGGTAATACAATAACTAAGACCCTAGTTAAATATCTAGGATATAGACCAATCATTTATAAAGATAATAAAAATCCTTACATGCAAATCTGTATACGTAGGTTTCTTTTTGTTAAGTTAAAAGTTTAGAATTCTCATATCTAGAGAAAATGAAATAATGAGGTCAATTAGACAACAATTTAAAAATCATTATCAGTTTTAGCATTCAAAGCTCCTTTCGATTCACATGCATAATCAGATATCATTAAATCAACATACTTGAGACAAAAGGTAACAATAAAGAGTAGTTAGATGGTATTTGATTAATTTGTAGACTGAGGTTAAATAATGTGTGGACTAGTAGAAGTATTTGGAGTGTTAAAAATGATATTAGTTTTCTCTCATATATCGTATTATTAAGATTTTAACTTCTATCTCTAAGATGTAATCACCTGCATTAACATGCATACCTGCTTTGATGCAAGAATCTCACCTGTTGCCACTTGGCATTACTCTACACGAGAGAGAAAATTACAGCAAAGCTTCCATCAATTTTCATGGTGTTTCACTTGCAAGATATGAGCACATCATCTCAAGTGAGCATTCGTTGTAGTTTTTTATTCCAAATGATAAGCTGTTTAAGACATTTTGCATTATAAAATCTTTTATTTTCTTCTCCAAACTTTTCTCAGCAACCAAATCGAGCCAAATACACATATCCCATATCTAAAATTGTTCATGTCTAAACTAAAATATCAAAATTGGGGTTTTAGAAAATAGGATGATTACCCAACAACTCTTGAGGGTGGCACCCCTTCAAGCTCTGGCTCTTCCCCAGGGTTTCCTTTAGAGGGAAAAAAATAGCTTCCCTTTAAAGCTCTCTGGGCCTCTGTTGCCAAATTGAGACATTTTCAACCAGGGGGCAAGTTGTGTAGAAAAGGCACAATCTCGAGCCAAGTTCCAAGAGGAGGTAGAACCATGGGGGTATGAGGCAGAGAGGAATGGAAACCCTAGTCCAAAGCTTGAAAGAAAGATGAAGTATACAGAATGATATAAAAGCTTGAGTCCTTTTTCAGCAAATAACATGATAAGCAACCTCTTCACAAGAACCTCAAGATCCTCCCCCTGACAAGCATCCTACAACTTCAACATTCAAATCCTTATGATCTTTGAGAAATCATTACAAGCCCAGTGCTTCAGATGCTATTCCAAGAGTACCATAGGTCCATAGTTGCCAAATTTGGTTTTCCAAACCACAACATTGATATACCCTTTGAAAAGATCAACAAAACAGCAGATATGTCATATTATTGGCGCAGTTTGGACTAACAAATCAAGCTTTCATATTTTTTCCATGTCATATGTGAAAAAATAAAATGTGGAATGAACAATTGTACTGATGAAAGTAACGATACCTAATTCCCAGCTTCTCAACTTATTACATTGCTGCTGAGTGAAGTTTTGAATTGGCTCCAAATCTTAAATAGTGAGTGCTTCAATTGGTTCTGCACATGAAATGGATAAAAATCAGAAGCTCTTCCAAATATTAAAACCCTCAAAAGTGAATGAGGAAGAAGGAATAGCATTGGCATATGCTATTGGTATGCATGTTTTTCCCACTATCAAATAAAAGAGAGAAACATATACCAAGTCCCTTGTTTGTAGCTGCCTTCTTAGCAATAGTCAGTCACTTTGAAGAATTAAATCTGTCATATCCAAACAGATTGCAGAAATCCCCTCATGATTCCCACAAACCATTTCATGAATTGCTGCTTCCTAAGCATGCATCCAATGACGATCAAAAAAATCAAATAATAAACTCTAAAATTACCAATGAAAATAGTTAAAGTGTAAATAACATCCATGAACAGAGCTACTACCAATTAGGCCCCAGTAGCAATAATAATGAAAAGAGTCTGTCCTAATCGTTCAACACGATCAACATTTGACACTAGGAAAATCCTAACAGAATCAATTTCTTAGACATATGAAGTGAAAGGTAGGAAACATACCGATCGAAGATGTGGGAGCTTTGTGCAAAGTTTACTGTTAGCAAGGTCTGAAGTAGCGTCTATTGATTCTGCATATGAAAGAAAATCTGATCTATCAAAAGCCTAAGAAAAATGAAGATTAACAAGAAGAAGAAGAAAATTAGAGTTTAATTGGTGTCTTACAAACCTAACGAATAATTGAATCGTAGAGTTTAGAGTATAATTCCCCTCCGTCGACCAAACGCTGAATCGGAAAGTTTGGGATGTGAGCGATTTTTGGCCAATCCTTACCTATTCCTTCTTGACATCTTTCCTTTAAGCGAGGACAATCCTCAATTGTCAAATTACGTAGAGTGGTGAGGCGATGCATCCCGTCGGGCAGTGATTTTAATTTTGGACAATTGAGGATCTGAAGCGTCTCAAGTGAAGTGAAGTCGCCTATCCATTCTGGTAAAGACCTCAGTTTAGGGCAGTCCTCAATTTCAAGCCATTGCAAAGTGGTAGCATCTCTAAGCTCCCTCGGGAGAGAGACCAAGTTTGTAATACGTAGACGACGAAGTCTTGTAGGTCCAAAGCATTGTACGCCCTCTTCATCCTCATTGCTGGTAAGTTCCCCACATGTGCCAATTTCCAAATATTCAAGTGCAGTGAGATGTTGAAAGAGTGGAGACATGGATATTCTCAGTTTATCACAGCCCGAAATAGTCAGTGTCTCAAGAGAAGTGAGGTTTTGCAGCCACTTTTCTGGAAGATATTCAATTTCGTCGAAGTTCTCAAGATAAAGAGACTTCAATTTGGAGAGATTGGAAACGGGAGAGGAAGAGGAGGGTATTGTTTCGCTTGCTGGTGCTACGGCTGGTATTAGAGACATCATAGGGCAATCTCTTATATCTAACTTAGAAAGGCAAGGAAATGATGGGAATAATGGAAAATGATGATGTGGCTCACACTCGGCTATTACTGTTTCTATCCTCCTCCACCATCCCTTCAAATTAGGCAAATCTTCAAGACGGATTCTTTCCAGCGAAGAAGATGACACGCCACTATCATCATTGCCTATGTACTCCAACGCACATAAATCATAAAGATAAAGATACTTGAGAGAAGGAAATTGGTTTAACGGTGGGATATGTCGGCACCGTCTACAACTCCTTAAGGAAAGATGAACCAGATTTGAGAGTGAAGACACCCAGCTAGACAACCCCACACCAGCGTACCCAAATATAAATATGCGTTTCAAATTTTGGTGTGGCCGAATGTTTTGCAACAGCTGTTCATCATTTGCAATTGCCGTATCAATATCATCATCTGCTTCTGGAGCCCACATTAAGTCCAGATCTTGAAGGTATTTCTTCCTCTCCAAGTTTGCAGCCTTGGCCTCTACTGGATAAGATCTCAAGTGCTCTAAACCCTTGATACATAAGCTTCCTCTCAATTCATTTAAACCATTCAATTCGCTTAGCCCACCCCTTGGCTTCAAGACATGACTTTCTTTCTTCCTTAAAGTGTAGTGCGACAATGTCTGGAGAGCGGTCAACTCTTGTAGTCCATGTGGCATATGACTCAAGCTATCACAGTTACAAAGGCGAAGATGCCTAAGGCTGATCAAGTTTGACATATCTTCTGGCAATTCTGTAAGCCCTCTACAAACATCAAGATTTAGTGTTTGCAAATTTTGCAATTTGGTTATAGACGTGGGGAGTAGTTTGATACCTTCATTCCAAGAGAGATCAAGAAATCTTAGATGCTTTAACTTGCCAATGGAATTTGGCACTTCTTCAATATTCAAGTCCCTCAAATTCAAAGCTCGCAAGTATTTAAAACTTGAAATAAGTGTATCATAGATTGATGTATTCAACGTAACACTTGCTTCAAAATTTAGAAACATTAATGGAAGTCGTAGAAAAAGCGTTCTCATTCTGTTTGCCTTGAGCAAGGGAGCTGGAATATCACTTAATGAATGTATATGATCAAATGCCACATGGCGAGTTCTTTCACCTATTTCTTCTACATTCGAATTTAAAAGTATGCACTCGTTCCTTGCTATTGACTGTGCAAAATCATGAATAAGGTCATGCATTTTGCATGATTGTATATCACCAAAGCCATTTCTAGATGGTTCTTGGAAAAACGACCTCCAAAGCAAATCCAAAAAATACTCATAACCTACAACTTCAAGACATCTGTTTCTATCTAACGAATGAACAAAGCCTTGAGCTATCCATAGCTGAATCAACACGTCAACTTCAATTCTATAATCTTTTGGAAACAAGGAACAAAAGACAAAACATTGCTTCAAGTGTAATGGAAGATGATCATAACTCAACTTAAGTATTGGAATAATATCATTCTCATGTTGAGTTACTTTTAAAAGTTCATTCTTTTCAAAGTATGACCAATCCTCCACTGAATTTTTGAAGTATAACGTACCCCCTATACTCCTTATAACAAGAGGAACTCATGCACACTTTTGTACGATCTCCCTTCCGATTTTTACTAGCTCTAGATTCTTTGGCTCTTCACCATTTTTAAATGCCATTTTCTTAAATAAATCCTAGGAATTGTTTTCAGATAGGCCTCCTAGAACATACGCTGACATTGTGCCTATAATTTCTGCAACTTTCATGCTACGTGTAGTAATCAACACTTTGCTTCCCCTCAAGCCACCCATTAACAGTGTTTTCAGGTTCAACCAACTATCACGATTCTCATTCCAAACATCATCTAAAATGAGTAAAAATCTCTTTCCACCAATTATTACTCGAAGCTCACTTTGCAATGGTTCCATCCCAGAGCTTTCAGGTCTCTTTTTAGTTGCAGATTCTATGAGCTGTTTAATAATAGTTTTCACGTTAAAAGGATCAGAGACACACACCCACACTTTAAGCTCAAAATGATCTTGGACCTGCTTGTCATTTAACACATATTTAGCAACTGTGGTCTTGCCTTGTCCACCAATCCCAACTATGGGAACGATGGAAACATTCTCTTCCATATTGGAATCCAGTAACAACTTTTTAACATCCTCCTTTACATCCTTTCTTCCAATGACTTCTTCTTCAAGTACAAAAGATTGTGTATCTTCTTCTCTTTCCTTATGCTCAGGCTGCATCACTATAGGACGCTCATTTAGGCCAAATGTCAACCTATCAGCTGCAATTTCATGCAATTTCTTCCTAATTGCCTGAATCCTATGACCCATTTTAAGGCCATATCCAAGTTGGTTTGATTTGGAAAAGAAGATGCATACCTGTAATACCCCAAAATATTTAGAATGGTCCATCCTAAACAAAATTAAAAAAGTTTGGCTATGTGAGTAGTTAGGCATAATATAGTGCTCATGTTTGTAATTGTTTCAAAGCTACAGGTCATGAGTTTAAATCTTAACTTTGTAAATGTATCTGTCATTTAATTAAAATAGGGGAAACTTCAAAATGCCCTCCTCCAACTTCCAGCCTTTTACAGAAAACACCTATGAACGAAAAAAACTCTTACTTACCCTCCATGATCTTTCGTTTTCTCTTACTTAGAACCTTTGGAGGCGTGATCTGCCCATTATACCCTCACTCCAAAACTACATCATTTTGGGCTCTCCCAAAACGACGTCGTTTTGCCCATTAAAATTATTATTTTTTTCAAAAAGAAAAATATTTTAAAAAAAAGGGGAGGAAATCAGGGGTGGCTGGGGCCACCCCACAACCGGTCTGGGGGTGGTCGAACCACCCCTATGGCAAAGGGGATGGTCTGGCCACCCCCAAAAGGCCAAAAAAAATAAAAGAAAGAAAGGTTTTGGGCTTTTAGGGGTGGCCATACCACCCTTAAGGGCATGGGGGTGGCTTTGGCTACCCCAGGCCCTCCCAAGGGTGACCCGACCACCCCTAAAAACCCAAAACCCTTTTTTTTTTTGGCCTTTTAGGGGTGACCGGACCACCCCCTTGGCCATAGGGGTGGTCCAATCACCCCATTTTTGGTCAAGTGGGTGGCTCCAGCCAACCCCGATTTCCTCCTCCTTTTTTTTTTTTTTTTTTTAGTTTATAATTTTAATTTTCATATTTTCCTTTTTTTAATATATATATTATGGTAAAAAAGGGCGTAGTTTTGGAGTGAAGGTATAATGGGCAAATCACGTCTCCAAGGGTTTTAAGTGAGAGGAAATGAAGGATCATGGGGGATAAGTGAGAAATTTTCGTTCATAGGTGTCTTGTGCAAATCGCTAGAAGATGGGGGGACTTTCTGAAGTTTTTCCATTAAAATATTTTACATGTTGAATCTCACCTATTAAAAGTAAGTTTGAACCCATATGTTAAGGTTAGTGTTAACATAGTGATTAAATTTACTTATTTAAGAGATAAACCGGTTCGACACTTATACCCATCTAGCTTTTGCCCACAAATTTTGCACTAAGGTTCTATCTGATTTAATTTCTTGAAATTCTTCCATGCGTTCAAAGGCACTTCTAAATATTTCATAAACACAGTTTCGCATAAACCTCAATTTTTCTTAAGGCATATATGAGCATCTTTAAGCACAATTTTCATAAGCCCTTGAGGCTAATATTTTGTGAGTTAAGAGAGAACATGACGTAAGGCCGTAAGGCAGAAGGAGAATAACATAAAAGAAAACTAAAACCACATTAATTAGAGTATCACTGTCAATAATGGAGCTTTTGGTAGAGTCTCATCACCAATGAAAAGAGGAGTCATGCCTCAAACAAAATGTTAAATTGCAAAATACATTAACTCTTTAAAATATAGAAATATAAAGACTAATTTATTCTTTTCTCACCCTGCATCAGAACCCTTGCATCTTTATACTTTCAATTCCTTCCCTCTTAGAATTTCTTTATGCAACATAAGTTGTGACACTTGAGGTAAAATATAAATTTCGAAGTCCAAAACAATTAAGAAAAAAATGAATAAAATACATGCAATAAGCAAAGGTAGGTTAGATACGATGAATCCATCAAGTGTTGATCAAAAATAGAGTGGAAAACGAGACAAAAACATAGAAGAAATTAAGAACTAGAAGGTTTTCTTTGAATTAACTAAGAACATGTTTAAGATTGCGTTTGAGTGTTTCAAAAATGCGTTCAACATCCTAAAAGCTCATTTGAAAAAAAAAAATGTTTATTTAAGATAGTGCATGCATGATGCAATCCGAGACCAAGAAATTTCTCTTGCTTAATTCTTTTCGTCCAACAAATCAAGATCAAGGGGTGGTTTCTATTGTGGAATTGAGTGATCTTAAGTACGAAAGTGAGAGGCTTATATATGCAAATGCAAGGAAGGTATGGATGGAGAAGGAGAAATCTCGAAGAAAAGCACCGAGTGTGAGTTTTCACATACCTATCTCCACGCACACGCACTCTAGTTCATGATATTGCTATCTTATTGATTTTGCTGTCATTTTGAGGTTCTATGAAGTGGTGAGAAGTTGTTTATTGTTTGAAAAATGGGTTGTGATGATCACAATCAGAAACACCTTAGCAAAAGTTTTAAGGAGAGGAATTTTAAGGTCATGTTTACAATTGTAGTAGGTTAATTTATGAATTTACCTGTTTTGCCTTCTTATCCCGTGTCATCACTTGTCTTCGTAGAAGTTCGGTGGAGTAATCATCCAGCAAGTCGTCGGCTTCGTACATGGCATCCTTGAGCTTTCCAAGCCAATCTCTGACCGCATGGTTCTCGGCCTGCTTCTCCTCCGCATCCAAAAGCACAGCTTGGATGGTGGAAACTGTGTTCCCAAGCTTTTGAAGCTCATCTTTGTAACCCCACAGCAGTCCAATCTCTTCGAGAGCAAGAGAGCCCAGACTCTTAGCGATACTTCCAGCAATGTCGAAGATAACCGATGCAGCCATATGTTGTTGGTAAATCTAGTGAGTGCTAAAAGCTGCTGTTGATTCAGCAAGAGGTGTTGGGGCGTAGAATTAATTAAGGAAGATGCGTTTGCCGTGAAGCGGATGAACAAGGCTAATTGCCAATAAAAAGAACCAACATGCCCATAAAAAAATCCAATAAGTTAAAAACAAGAATGAAATAATAACAATAATAATAATTGTACGGAGAGAGCCACCGAGTTTGAATACAAGATAAGATTATTAATTAATGTATTATATATAAAGTTAGAATTATTGTGCGAATGCAAATAAATTAAAATATGGTGTCCTGATCAATTTCTAAGAATACAAATAAAGATGTAGGCATCGATCGCGATGCATAAGTAAGAATCCACAGCAAAAGTTGGTGTAACGACAAGCACTGTCCGGTGATGATGATTTCCTATTCGAAGCAATTATAATATTTCTCTTCTCTATTTGTTATTCACTAGCGTTTGTATGATGATGAGTCCTTGTCTGGCATCCAATGTATATGCTTTCGTCTTTTCAATGAACAATTAAGTATATATTAGTTACCTCCAAATGATTTGTCTTTTTTTACTTACCTATGTGTAGAGAAATTTCCCAGAATCTCAATTTCGTTCTCATGAGCAAAGTCAAAATCAAATGAGTTTGTTCATAATGAAATGAGTAGGTAAGGCACTTGATGACTGGATCATCGCTGTTTTATATATATATATATATATATATATATATATATATATTAGACATGTAAGGCAAGTTGTATTCAGACCAATTAGCTGCAGTAGTTGTCTTCTACTATGTTGGAATACAGAAAGATATCCTTTTTAAATTACAAAGACTTGGTCCTTAATTTCATGCACATTGCTTGGCTTTGGGCAGAAAGGAAGACTAATTGGGATTATGGTTGTGTTCGGTAGAGATCGATTTTATAATCACTATTTGGGTTGACGGTTGACGCATCGGTCGGTGCAATCATGCGATTTTATAATCAATTTTTTTTTGTCTTTATTTTTTGTTGTCTGAGCTATCTTGGCCTACATTTCTTTAAATTTTTGAATAGTTGCTTCAACAGATATACATTTAATCATCTACTTTGCTATCACATTTCACAGTTTCGCACAAAAAATGAGGAAAATTCGAACTATTGACCTTTACCTCATTATACGTGATCCTAGCCAATTGAGCTATCTCTTAGAGACTTATAAAACATGTTTTGATCCCCTTTAAATAAACATCCTAGTTTCGTCACTACACCCACACCATATGTATAGTTACAAACATAAAGGTTACCATTAAACATCATACATTAAAAAATAAATGGAATACAATGTGCAAAATCTCATTAATTTTGGTAGAAAACTTTGGACAATTAAACAAAGGGAAACTAAGATATGAAGTTGAAGAACCTAGCCTATTTCATAGATTCTAAATATAATTTTGACTCTACACGGTTGGGACCCCTTCGGTGTGAGATTTGTACAAGCTCCACAATACATCAACAACGTGGCTCAATGTAATTTGTACGATTTAGAGAAGATAAGAGTAATTTACAGGTCATCAGCATGGAATTGATCACATAGAGAGCTTAGCACCAGTAATTGTAGACAAGTTAAGCACCAGTAATTGTAGACAAGTTACGTGTATTCTATAGACTTTGTTAGAGGATAGCATGTGGGCTCCCACATTGCTAAACTAAAAGAAATCTCTCTCCCTTTATTTCTATATAAGTGGGTTTTGTCTCACATTGCTAACAGAGCAATGTTATGTCCAATAAAATGATTCAATAAACGCAATATATAGCCTATAGGGTTTTAGTGTGTAGATATAAACATATTGCCGAACTACCTTAATTTTTGGTCTATTTCTTTCTTGCTTATTTATTATTTTACATTTCTATTTCTGTCATTATAATTTCTTACATGGTATCATATAACTAATAGGCTGACGCCAGTTGATGCCAATTATTAGATTCTAGTTTAGTTCTTTTGTTTTATTTGTTCTAATTTCTCATCCGTCACACCGATACAATAAACTCTCTCCATCCTAAAACACTGAATTCTCTTTCAGGCATTTTCACAAAAACACCAACTCCACCATCCCACAACACATCTGGTTCCCAACAAAACAGCCTCTCCTTTTTCGTCCCACAACTTCTGTGTGTCATTTTGTCAAACACCTTCATTTATGTTTCACCACTTGCACAAATCTTGCAATACTTCCTCTGACCACTCTTTACACCCAACACCATTTTGAGCTCCTCTTACCAAATATCTCCAATGCCACTCTCTCCTTGCATCTCACTCTGCTCTGCCTTACGCCCACTTTGTCGCCATTTCTGCTCCTTCACGAGCTCTCTCAGCTCCGTCCCTCTCCTTTTGTTTCTAGGTCTTTTTCTATCTCACTGCCTGTTTGTCTCTCCCTCATCCCAAAATTTTCTCTCTTTTCTCCTTGCGTCTCTCTCTCTCATCGTTTGACACTCTCACTTGCTTTTCCTTTTCTTTTCTTCCGGCTCTCTTCCACGTGAGTTCTCTAGGAATCCTTTTTCCATTTTCGGTGCTTTTGATTTGTTGTGTCAGCATTCTCTCCTCTCAACATGGCACATGTTTCTTCATTTATTTTAGGGAAATGGTAAAGACCCAACTATTTTGCTCCAACAAATAGCCAATTTTTGTCTTCTTTTGTAATTTAAAATAAAACAACATAAAAAATGAGAAAAATGTCTGAAGTGATAATATCTATTTTTAGTTTTTTTTTTAAAAGGAAAAATGGTATTTTTCTTCATAATAATGTCATTTTCTTTTAAAAAAAATTGCAACTAAGAACGATAACTCAAATTCTTGAAGCACACAATCTAAACACATTTTTATTGCTCAAGGATGATATTGGGTTTACAGCCAAGGAGTGGCAGTCCCAGGTATTAGCAACTATCTATACCCGTTTTTGGCCTTCAAAGATAATAGCGTAGACAACTCACCAACTGCTGCACACTTAAAATATTGTAGCCAAACAGAGAGATGTATCTTCAAAATGGCTTAATCATTTAGAAGATATAAACCATGTCTAAACCTAGAACACATAAATTGAGTATTTGCTCTACAACAGTGAGGGAACATCCAAACCATTTACCAGAGATAGGAAACTGTTTAATGCTGCCCCTCTGTAGCTGAAATGAAACTTGGCTTTGGCTACCACTCCCTGTTAGATGAAAGACGAGAGATAAGAACATGATCATGAGAAAGAGAGAGTGAGAGAGAGCGTACTTCTGCGTCAATCTCTGCTGATTCCACATAATGTTGATATCATCAATAATTTTGATGATTTCTACCAGTCTCTATATAAAGTAAGCTGTAAATTGGAGAGAAAAATACATAATAAGATGATAGATCAATGCACCCATTGTTTGCAAACAAACTTCATTCAGAATATGATCTCCCAATAGAAAATGCGAAGGTAGAACCACAATTGAAACTTAAAAATGGACAACAAATTATAATGCTAAAAGACAACTTAATCACAAGTAGCAAACCTCCTCTTAAGTCTTAGGTCCATCTTCCTTGAATTGTATACGAGTTGCAATATCAACATCAAGCTGCAGAACAAAGTCACAAACTTCAGTTCAACTTTGTCAAGTTACGAAAAGCACATGAAATTGAAGTTGGTAAAGCTAACTAGATCATAGCCATGAAAATTTTGATTGATCCCCAATGTATTTTAAATTATACTTTCTATTGAATAAGCGTCAACCATGGCACCACATGGAAAAAAGAGGAGAGAACATTTGATCAATAAACAGAGGACTAATCAATGGAGCCAAACTTGAAACATCCTCTGAAGAAGATGAGAAAACATGATCAAATAGTTGCTACTCAAGCTGACAGACCTGCAAGGGACATAAGGTATCATGCATTCAGAGTATAAGAATAAATCTATAATCAGAAGATACCCAAATATTCTAAATTAATTTCACATATTTGTAATATTCTGAAAATATTAGGCAATAGTAGAATTTCTACACCAAACCCGGTAAGAACCTTGTGGTCGACACTTGTCCATGCATTTTACATTCGTTTTCATTTATCTAAAATCTGAACCCCCTTTGATGAATCTAGATATCTGGTTCCTGCTGATTTGACTGTTGGTTAGTTTGTGTATGTGGTCCAGAAGAGGATCAAGTTAAGTCCTGAGAAGGCTATATTCATAAAAGTCACATTCTTTGTTATTAACTTATTGCACATTCATTATTGATTGTATAATGTTCACTATGGTCTGCTATTGCAGCGGCTATGATATCTGCAATTTATGAGGTAAGTAAGGATGAAGATGGTTTCCTTTATATGACCTACAGGGAGGAGAACAGCTTTGGGATTTACTGAAACGTGTTTTACCTACATCAATGTGAATAGGACTTGGAAAAGAACAAGGAAAAAATGATGGGATTTTAGATTAGATGTAAATGCTCTACAGTTCATTACCTCTTATGTTCTTGGATCAATGGCTCTCTCTTTTATATTAGTTTGATGTTCGCTGTTAAGTTTACCACAGTTTGGATCAATGTCTATTTTTAGCAATTGATGTTTGTGTAACTTTATGGGTGTGTCTTTCGGTATTTCCTGGAAATTCTAATGTGCTTCCCGTTCCAATAATTTGATGGAAATTGGCTGCTTGCTGGGAAAAAGAACAAACATCTGCTATCAAAATGATGAGCTTTCGTTGAGATCGATGACTCTTTTGCCAGCTCTCCGGATTTGGCTTTGGTGCCGTATAAAAAACCTATCAGAGATTTCATGTAATTTTTTCAACAATCTATCTGTCACTACGGCGGAGATCAATAGCAGTGCCATGGTATGTCAATGAACGGAAGTTGCACAATATTAATAATGTACATCCATAAAGCATGATATTACTGCAGAGTAAGGAAAACAACTAATCAAATAATAAAGAGTCTTGGCCTCAAGTCTTCTTCATTCATCCAAGGAGAAATCTTTGTTCATTTAGAAGAGAAGGCCTTTTTCTGGCACTGATTCTTGACCCATTTAATCCCGGCCGAGGTTCCGCTCTTCATCTTTTGGGCGCCCACTGCTGCGGCTGCCTTGGCCTTGACAAGTCCAGCTGAAGCGGCGGCCTTCGCCCCCACCATTTTGCTGCTGCTGCCGTGCCCTACCTTGGTCATGAGTTTGTCATCATAATCTTTGTCACCAGAGCCGTCTGTGCCCCATTGATCAGCCCAGCTTGGAGCCTTGCTTCCCATGTTATGAGTTTTTGTTCAACTAATGGAAACCCTTTCAGATTTATGAAAACCATTAATAGCATCAGCCAGTAACTATCAACTCAAATGATTTTTCTTCTTTACGTCAAGAAAAGAAAAAGAAAACCGAGTGAAGGATAAAGACATGGGTTTAAGATCGAGAGCAAAATGGGGGGAGGATAAAGACATGCTTTTTAATATCAAGTATATGCATAATTATTTTCTATCTGAGTGCAGGCTAAACTTATTAATTAAAAAAAATCATTAACATAATTTTTAATCAGAATTTCCTGCAATTAGTTGCTTTAATTGCATACAATTCGAGCAATCTTACATAGAGGAGAGTTGTAGGACTCACTTGCCTTGAATAGGTAGGCCATATAACCACCTCTTTGTATAATATAAATTTGAATATCAAGTCCAAATTATTTAAGATATATTCTTAGAAGGAATTTAAAACTCTTTCAAACCAAGGGTTTGGAAATAAATTTCTAGATAAATGTTATTTTGCATTTTTCTAGTATACTCAGTTGACGTGACATACTCAATTCACCATTGATTTTTTTTTTTTCTTTCCTTTTTAATTAAAATTAATCCAAGAGTGGATTGAGAATTCCACATCAAAGGACTATACTGAGAAAATGCTGACATTTCTCATATTTTATTAGCACTACTTACATCCAACAATGTGGAAGTACAGGATAAATCAGCTTCTAATTCAAACATTCCAAGAGATTATCTTAGTTGGAATTCAAATGTAGTGTGTATTCTACTTGTAACCACCTTTATTTGACAAGTATTAATAACTCTATTAAACTGAAATACTTGAGACCATTTAAAAGATGATCTTCAATGGATTTCTAATCTTAAGAGGACTCTAAAACATGCCTTGCAAGGCATTCTTATCCTATTAAACAGTTTTCTTAGTGTGTACCTGAGAATGGCCTAACCTATGGGCCAGATTCATGTAAGCAATATGCCTGCTTCCTGGTAAAATTGTGGGGATCAATGTGAGAAACAAGGTGGAATCTCAATCAATATGGGTATTTGTAATTTTTTAAAAACACAACTTAGCGTTTGATAAAATCGCAGTTTAATCTCTATAACCGTGCGTTTTAAAAAATGTACCCCCTAGCCAAACACAAATATTTTTTACATTTTCAAACTTTTGATATGCGAAATCACAATCTATGCATATTCATAGATGATAGGCATAACATGCAAGGGATTCATTAGGCTTCTACTAATCAATCTCAGCATTCACAGACCACCCTTGTACACACAAACAGAGAGAAAATGAGTGCCTTGATGTGAAGATTGGTGAGTTTGGTTGTGAGAAAGTAATGTCAATCTCCTTACCTCCATATTCACAAACACAGATAAAACAGATGAGTACGTACCCCGCAGAGAGAGAGGGAGAGAAGAGATGAGTACCTTGATGTGAAGAGCTGTGAGGCCCAGAGAATTGTGAGCAGTGTGGGAGCTTTGGAAAAGTAATGAGAAAAATGCAGCAGATCGAGGGGGAGGAGTTGGTGGGGATTATAAGAGGAAGGATGGTGCTCACTTTTCACTGCCTTCCAAGCTGGCTTACCTTTTACTCCTGTACAAGCTGACGTATATCTGTGCTGTTTTTATGCCATCTTGGGCATCAATTTCTCCCCCTTTCCACCTTGTAAAACTTGTAAGCTAGCCATTTATGGTACTTTTTTAAAAAAAAAAAATTTTTACTTTTTAAATTTTGCTTTCTTGCATTTAAGATCATTCACATCTCTTCATTTAGCTATAAAAAAGAAAAAAAAAAAATAAAAAAGTAGGCTACTACTTTTGTTAATTATTTAGATTATTTACATTAGCCTCACCTAATTTATTATCCAAAATAACTAAAAAAAATCACATTTCTTTATTTTAATTATTCACTTTTTCAAATCCTCCTATTAAGCACGTCATTTTAGCTATTCATATTCATTATTTTATTTAAATATTTCTTTATTATTTATCTCTAATATTTATATTGCTGAATACTTGTTTTTTTTCCTTAATGGTCATATTGTTCAAAAGTTGTCTTATCATAATAGCCATATTTTTTAAAATTTGTATTTTCTTAACGGTCATATGTTTTTAAATATAAATAAGATCATTTCTTCTCCAATTTTCATTGACCACAACCAAAATTTATTTTTCATTTCATTTATCCAATTAAAAATAAATGAGCGAAATAGAGTGTGCGTTAGAAAGGAAATATATATATATTTTTTAAAAAGGAAGGAAATAAGTTTTCTTGATTTTTTATTCTCTTGGTGAGATGTTGACTCACCAAATCAAAAATATGTATGATAAACATATGCCATGATAATCCTATAAAAAATTTGAGAAACGCTAAACATCATAAGTTTTTGTTCCAAAAGTTGGTTCCCAAATAATGTGTCACAATCTCATGAATTGGTGACACATTTTTCAAAATAATAAATCTCATCAGATGGTGACACATCATTTGAGAATCAATTTTTGAAAAGAAAATTTAGAATATGTAACACTTCTCGAAAAATTTAAGAGAATCGACAACTTTATTTGTTAAACTTTGTTTTTTGTTTTGTTTTTTGTTTTTTGTTTTTTTTCAAAACAAAACATTAACAAATGATCCAAAAATATAAAATACATCATAAAACATAAAGGGTAGCTCAACTGAGACCATGTTTTGCTTTCCCATTGTGATACATTAAAACTTTAGTGTCTGATTTTGAGGAGATTCCTTTTTTCCTGCTTCCTTGAATTGATGCGTGTGCAATAGTATGCATCTGGTGATCAGAGTGCAAGACTAATGATGTCAATGGAAAGATAAGCAAATCTGGTGACATAATTAAGGAAAGTAGAAGAACCATGCTGGAAACAGAGGAGCTGGGAGCCTCAGTTCTTCAGGATTTGCATTCTCAGCGACTGTTTCTCTAAAGAGCGAGGTCAGTTGGTCTTGGGCTTGTGGTTGTGGTTGTGGGTGTCTCCAAGAGACACATTTTCTTCTTTGTTCACCTTTTATTGTTCTTGGTTCTTTTTGTGAGCTTGCAATTGAGTGCTAATGTAATCATACTTTGTTGTTCAGTTACAGCAAGTGTTGATTTGCTTTGTTCGATGTGTTCAATTTTCTTCTATTGCAATTGGTTCGAAGTTGATGATGATCCATCAAATCGCAACTAGCGATTATTGAGAACTTTGAGGTGCCCTAATCCCAATAGATTTCGCTTTAAAATATGCCTATCAAATGGAAAAATGTTGATTTATAACATATCTGTGGCTGTGTTTAGGAAGGGACTTGAAAAATAAAGTGAGTCGGTATTGTTGTAAATTTGATTGATATGACCCCAAAAAAAAAAAAAGTGAGAATATTTTGTATAAAAAAGTGAAAAAATTTGTTTTGTAGTGATTTTTTTATTTGAATAGTAATAAAAAATGATTGATTTGATGAAAAAAGTAAGAATATTATAGTTAATTTTGAGAGAAAAAGTGTAAGATTTTTTTTTTTATTTTTTTGAGTTTTGGGTCATGGGGTCCGGCCTCTCGCCAAACATAGCCATAGATTTACCAAATATGAGTAACAACAGCCATATAAATCTCATTGATTTTGGACTTATAACAAACGAGTAAACAATTATTTGTGTTAGAACTAGTAGAGACGTTATTTATTACAAAAATCAAGACACTAGATATGTCGAGCAAAGTTGACAAAGTGGATATCCCATAACAAAAATAAAGAACAAGTACACCAATGTGATCCAACAAAATTGAACAAACATACGAACAAATAAAAATTTACAATATTTTCCTATCTTAACCGACACCAACAGCAAAACAAAGTTTTGGTTCTCTGTTTTGGTCAGAAGAAACATTCACAAGATGCTGGTGTCGTCTTTAACGTGGTCCTTCAACACATACGCTGAGCAGGTAGAGATGGGTTCTCTTGAACTACGCAAGTAAAGTACCAAACTCAGGATCCCAAGAATCTACCCATCCATCAAGCGGCAGATGTCCACCCACAGGGGAAGGCGGCGGCAGCGGCAGATAACCGTGTGAAGCATAAAACTCAGATGCAGAGTCATCATTACTGGCTGGTTGACAACTCATAAAGGTTTCGAAATATTCATATGAAACACTAAACTCATTTCCAAATTAGTCGTCTACGTGTTAGACTCTTCCACAATGTCCACTTAATTCTGTGACGGTGTGAATTCAGATTCAAGCGTTCCAAATTCAGATGGACATTCTGATGGGATCCCAGTTAATGCTTGAGGCCCATCACATTCGACATCGCAACACATCTTCTTTCTCTGCTTGGATCCATCCTCAAGTAGCAGCACTTCTTCTTCTGTAATAATCCAGGTTTGGGAGGTTTCATAGCATGGAAATGGAGTTTCAACAGAGAAGACGGTGGGAGAAGACTGATCTTGAAAGCATCTTTTAACGCCAGCTCTTGACAGTTTCCTGGCCCCAATAACATCACCCTCATTATCATAGATCTTATCAGAAAATTCTCATGTCAAACACCCCAACTCGTTGTTCGTGCTACTCGATTTTTTCTTAGTTTTTTTAACCTTGTAAAAACGTAAAGCTTCTCCTGATCACCATAGAATTGTCAGGGAGCCTTCTCACCATAAATATCAAACTCTCCGATGTCATCCTAACCCAGATCTTCCCCCTTGTTCAACAAATAGAAGCCTACAAGCTCTTGATTGGGGGGCTAAAAACAAAATCCCTCCGGCATCATCATCATTCACTCCCTCTTGACAAGAACGAGAGACGTCTTCACTATGATCCTAACACGTACCCGCAACTCTTTTTTTCACTCCCTCTTGAAGAATTACAAGAATGTCTTGATCTTCAGTCTTCACTGTGTATGGCCTTATATACAAGGGCCAAGGCCAATCGATTTAGCGAAAGGCGGTGGACCAATGACTTGCCGTATTGTTGAATTTAAATTTAAACCAGACGACTGCTGTATTCGCTTCAATTTCTCAAGTAAGATTGCTAACTGTAGAGATTCGTATGTTTTGTTAGTCTTTGACAAATGATTTTGGTTGCCATGGATCAAAACTGAAACTATTGATCATAATCTGAAAATGAGGAGGAGAATCACACTCAATTTTGAAGAAATTGTCCGTTGGAAATCGGTCATTCATAATTTGGTGCAGTCGAGGAGTGAAGGTGGGACACGTGTTAAATTTTGGGTGAATGCGTAGTCCACTAACCAATCTCAAAATCCTATTCAGAGTGGACAGTGAAGTCTGCATATGCACGAGAAGCAAAGCCTCAATTATTACTCTTTCCAAAATTTTCAAACAAAATTTTTATAACATAATTTGAGTAATATGATTGAGTTTTTTAAAAGTTAATTTTATTTCATTTTCAATTATATTGTGTTACAGGTTTACAGGGTGTAAAAGTAAGTTTTTTGCATAATCATGTTTGTAAAATCTTGTTTGTTCTGCCACGTCATTCTCCTCTTAAACACGAAAATCTCTGCCAGTTATAATATTTGCAATTAATTGCCAAGGAAGGTTGCGTTTTATATAAATAAATGATATTCTTTCTCGATATAAGACGTGAAAGCTGGAATAGCTCAGTTGGCTAGAGCGTGTGGCTGTTAACCACAAGGTCGGAGGTTCAAGCCCTCCTTCTAGCGTTTATTCTTTTCTTATTTTCTGCCACCTCAAGAGTTTTCATGAATACGAGTAAGATATCATAGAAGTGAGGTTTTTTTTTTTAACATTAATATTAATTTAAAAATTATTCTTCATACTTTTTGAGATGCAAAAATTACTAATTAAGTTTTATATTCAAGACTTTTCTTATTCTTCTCGACATTCAGTTTAGATTGATGCTGGAGCACATTGGAGACAGATTTTCCATGTTTCTAATGAAAATTAAATTGAAATTAATGTTGTCACCTTTGAGAAAATTAAGCAGGTTGAACTTTTATAAATGTGAAAATGGGAAAGTAAACAAGTAGAGACTCCAAAAATTTATATACGTTGAACAATTTCTAATGTTGGTGGCTTAATTATTTACTTTGAAATTCTTTTATTTATGAACATGAATTGGAATGGATGGAGAAAATCCATCTTACGGTCAAGAATTTGTTTTATTATATTTAACGATGTACAAAATGACATGTCATTTAATGATTTCCGTTTGTTCTCTTGTGGTCTAAACTAGAAATTTTAGATTTTGACAGTATGCCAATTTATGTTGTAAGAATCACTCCCGATTCCCCAACCATCTATCAAGATTTATCAAACCCATTAGAACTTGATAAGATAAATGTCACCGTTGATTTGTAATCGGAGTTCACTTCATCTACTTGATTTATCCTATAACAACTTGAATGGCATACTTATCCATGTTTAGAAAATTTCAATTCTTCTTTGAAGTACTTCAACTACAAAGCAACAACTTCCATGACACCATCTCAAAAACATGGGCAGAGGAAAGCAACTTAAGGATGATTGACTTAAGTCAAAACCAATTAGTGTATGGGGTTTACTAGGGGTTTTCCCCTTAGTGTTCTCCTAGTCTTACGTAGAACAAGATTTAAGAAAAAACAAAATTGTAGTACCATTTTTTTGCCAACAAATTAATTTTTATGAGTTAATATTTAAGTTCTAATGCTTTAAAACTTGTTTTTGAATTCAAAACTAAAACCTAAGGGTGGAAGGTTAACCCTTTAGGGATGGTATCACCCAAAATGCATTTGATCATTTTAAATTTAGCGTTAATGCCTCAATTTTGATGTTAATACCTCAAATTTTGTGTTAATGCTTCAAATTTGATGCTAATGCCTAAAAAAACCAGTGGTGGAGGCCACTATAATTTTATTTTTTCTTAAATAATGTTCTATGTAAGATTGGGAGAACACTAGGAGAACATTATGGGGAGAACCCCTAGCATCTTCCTTAGTATATGATGTTAAAGTACCTACATGTCAGTAACAAATAGACCAATGAAACCTTTTCCTTTTGGCTGGGAACTCAAATTTTTTACCAATCCAAGGATAAACTTTATCAAACCCAGCAACAACTAACTTCTACAAAGATCATGGGATAATTGTTTTTTGTGATAAGCTGAATAGGTTTTTTTTTTAAAAAAAAAAATTAAAATAATGATAAGCAGTATATTTTAAATTCAAACTTGCATTGTATTTATCTTCACAGCTGTTTTTGTAAAGTGATCATAGGGTTCATCTCTTATAATTGATTATTATAAATACGACGTGAGATGATTGTGGAACTGGGACCGATCCTTGAACAAATGGTGATCGTTCAAAACCTATTGAAAAATTGTCAGAAAATATTATAATCAGGGACGGAACTATAGTTTTATGTTTGAGTGGACAAAAGTAGAAAATACTTTCTTTCTTTTTTTTTTTGGTGAGTCAAAAAATAAATTTAGAAGGGCTAATTCATAAACACATAATTTTGAGGCATTTAAAAAAATTTGGAGGGCCCACAATCGTGGTTCAGCCTTTGACTATAACACTTGTGGCAAAGCCAAGATTTTTAGTTCATAGAGGGTAA
Organism: Carpinus fangiana; assembly: GCA_006937295.1. Lineage (NCBI taxonomy): Eukaryota > Viridiplantae > Streptophyta > Magnoliopsida > Fagales > Betulaceae > Carpinus > Carpinus fangiana. The sequence goes on along the minus strand of CM017326.1, from coordinate 2,589,069 downwards.
AACTAAGAAATAGAATTGAACAAATATTGATTAGAAATATTAAAATATATAACTAACAAAATAAGAGAAATGCTATATATATATATATATACACTTTCACATGCTTATTTTCAAGTGCTTACTCTTTGATGCACCAAAGCGTTTTTATACAATCATTTCGGTATTAGGCCTTGAAGATTGTTTTGGTTAAGTATGAACTTTGGCTTGAATGATTAAAGTTATCAAATACATAAGAACACTGGTTCGGTCTAAGAAACTCTGCTCTGAAACAGGACACCAAACAATGATCTTTCAAATTGTTCCTGTGAATAGAAGCAATGCATATATTCAGAAGATTTCTTACCCCTTTTGTCTCTGTCCAGATCCACATCAAACAAACAAGAGGGCAACTTATACTTTAATATACATGGCCATCTCAGTAGTAAGATATCTTAGAACACAAGTTAAACTTCATAAAGAAACATCTTTTCTTTGCTGTAGTTGAATGCATCATCATATCCAAATTCCTCCTTTATCAGCTTTACCTAATCACAAGTAACATAAAGCCAACATCAATTGGTAAGAACAACATATGGATGAAGTAATTAAAAGAAAAGGTAAAGATATGATATATGGCAGTGAAAATCACAGATAAATATTATATGTACTTTCATTTGTTATTTTAACTAATGATAATTTCAACTGCCACGTCAATGAGTGAGCAGTTAATAGTGAATTCTCTTAGTAATAAGCCATTTGCTATTCTCTTAGAAAGCAAAATTTGACAAATTATTGACAAGAAATTTACCTTGGGATGTGGGATTTTAAGAGTTATTTCTTCGGCCCAAAACCCTATTTAAGCCCATGGAGCGGAAACAGATGCATAGGGCCCACATAGTGGAAAATTATAGGGGAGGTAGGTTTTGCATATGAATACGGGATCCGGATCTCCTCCCATTGAGGGCTCAATTGGAGATTCTCCAATTGGATCTGGACCATCCAATTTGATCCAACGCACTAAAACATGCCACGTGTCCCATTATAATTAAATAATAAAATATTATTTAATTTTTAAAAAGAAAATAAAAATAATAAAAAATTAAAAAATTTTATAAAATAATATGGGTGGCCGAACACCCAAATGGGGTAGCCAACCACCCCCTGTGGCGCTAGGGGGTGGCTTCGGCCACCCCCTACCCTAGCCACAGGGGGTGGTTCGGCCACCCCTTAGGGCCAAAACCCACAAATATTTTTTGGGTTATTTTTGGGTTTTGGCCCTAGGAGGTGGCTGAACCACCCCCTGTGGCCCTAGGGGGTGGCCCGCCCAACCGGCCCTTGGGGGTGGCCGAAGCCACCCCCATGGCCTAGATGGGGTGGCCGGCCACCCCATTTGGGTGTCCAGCCACCCATATTATTTTATAAAATTTTTGTTTTTAATTTTTTTTGTTTTTAAAAATTAAATGATATTTTATTATTTAATTATAGTGGGACACATGGCATGTTTTAGTGCATTGGATCAAAATAAACGGTCCAAATTCTCCAATTGGAGAATCTCCAATCATCCCCTCAATTGGAGGGGATCCTGGTCCATGAATACTTCTCAAAAGTCCATGTCTACCAAATTCTCACCTCCTCTCTCCTTTCCACATCAATGCATAAACACCCCCACCAAAGATGAAGGCAGATCCATAATGGGTTTGTTGTTCACATGTCCTTATAACAACCTTTTGGTGGACTTTTGCCCCTGCAAGAGTTCATGTTATTGATACGGGGAAACATCACTTAACTTCATGAATTTTTAGTGCTTTTGCAATCATCTCATTCTCATAAATTTAAAAAAATTCTCAATTTAATGTGTTTAACTTAAAAAAATTTGCATTGTCATCCTTTTCTCTTAAACATCATGCTGCTTGTATTCATGACAACATAATTACTGTCAACAACTCGTCTCTATTAAATTGGTCAACACAATTTCAAACACGCTCCAAATATTGTTTGATGTGAATTTGGGATACAATTCCCTTCAATTTTGTAGAAAAAGTTGTAGGGGAGTTGTGAGAGAATCCCTTGTCCAAAGTAGAAAAGTCTTACCTTTAGATCTCAGCAACTCAATCTGACAACAAATATAAAAGAATCTTATAAGGTTAATATATCATCAACAAAGACCAAATTGTCATATTAACAATGTCATAGATTAATATAATATAGTTGTACTCCATCTAACGGATACGATTAATTTGTTTCTTTTCCAAAGCATATAGTGGATACAATAATTTGTTATGGTTACCTTAAATTAGTGTTCTACCTAATCTTTGATAGGAGTGTATAACTTCCACCCGATTTTTCTAATCTAGATCTACCATGGTACTCCATCTAACGGATACGATTAATTTGTTTTTTTTTTTTTCCAAAGCATGTAGTGGATACAATAATTTGTTATGGTTACCTTAAATTAGTGTTCTACCTAATCTTTGACATGTTGGGAAAATTACAAGAGATGGAACCTAAGCATGTGACATTTTTGTCTTTCTTGGTGATGCACCGATGGACACTAGCTCAATAACCATGAAATTTTAAATTATGATAATGTCCTGACCAGGTCTTGATGGTAACTTAGTGAAGTCTTAGCGGGGTTCCGGCGACATTCTAGTTGGATTTGTCGATTTGAGAATAAGATACTCAAAATTGAAAACATGGTTTACAGTTTTCAAAAATAAAAGTCATTTTACGAAAATTAAAAAAGTTTTTTCGATGAAACTGAAATTCTTTTATGTTGACTATTATTTTCCATCGCACAAAACACCAAAAAATGCATAAAATATTTTTCAGAAATCATTTTATGCCAAAACAAACAAAGCCTTAAATTTTAGGGAAGGTGATTGCAAAAGCAATGAAAATTAGGAGAATTATGTGAAGTTTTCCCTTCTATGAGCAAGGTATGGATGTGCAAACAGTTATAACCGACGGTTATTGGCTATATCCACTAACCGCAAATGCTTTTGGCGGTTATCAATTTTTAATAACCGCAACCACCTTGGGTGGTTAGCAGTTATATTTTATAACCGGCGGTTAACGGTTATTCAATCTAATAACCGGCGGTTTTATAACTATTTTTTTTTTATATGGGCTTTTAAGCTTTTTAAGTGTTTTGGGCCCTTAATTGGTCTATTGTTTGGGCTTATTTTAAGGATTTAAGGTCAAAATATTCCAAAAAAAAAAAAAAAAGACCAATCATGTTGTTAACAAAGACAAGGCAACCATTAGTCTCCAAGTGTCCTTCATAGTGAGAATAAAGGGGCATTTTCAAAGTGTGTTGCAGCACAAGTGGCGCATCTTAGGTTGTTAGGAGAAATACTTAATTTAGATAATAGCAATGAGCCTATATATATACTCTGTTGGGGAGAGAAAATGATTCTCTCCATTTCAAAATCTCTTAATTTCTTTTATTTAGTGCATTTTGAAAGGTAATGCATTTAATACACTACTCTTATTAAAACTTTTGAACAACACTATCATTCAAAATACACTAAATAGAGGAAATATATGGATTTTGAAATGGAGAATATCCTAATTCGTTGGCGAGAGAGGTGTTTAGGGAGTGCGCTCATTTATTATATATTTTGTTACTATAAAATATTTAATATATATTTTAATATTATTATATATAAAGATAGGTGATTAGCTGTTAATAACTAAATATTATTACTATAAAATATACTAAACATTTTTTATTTTTTTTCCTAAAAAAGGTTTTTCAAACAGTATTCTTCTACCACGGGAAACCCTCTCACTCTCTCCTCCTGTTAGTTTGTTGGTGACCCAGGACAAGCTTGGTTGGAAAGTCATCATATCAGTTACATCACCCACCTATTAAAGCAAAGGGCATCCACTCCTCTCTTCTGCTCCAACACATACAGAAGGCAGAGAAAATGGGTGGTGCCGGAAATGAAGAGAAAGCAGTGGTAGAGAACCGGGAATGGTACTTGGCAGCCTACGCACCAGAAGGTGTTCCAACCTCCGACCATCTCAAACTCCGTACTGTCCCTCTATCTCTCGCCGTTGATTCCATCCCCGACCGCCATGTCATCGTCCAGAACCTCCTCATCTCCGTTGACCCGTATCAACGTACCAGACTCACCGGTCTTGAAGAAGGCCTTTACTTTCCGCAGTTCAAACTAAACGAGGTACTTCAAACAATTATAATAATACTTTTAATTGTCCTCAATGGGTAACTCAATNTGACATGTTGGGAAAATTACAAGAGATGGAACCTAAGCATGTGACATTTTTGTCTTTCTTGGTGATGCACCGATGGACACTAGCTCAATAACCATGAAATTTTAAATTATGATAATGTCCTGACCAGGTCTTGATGGTAACTTAGTGAAGTCTTAGTGGGGTTCCGGCGACATTCTAGTTGGATTTGTCGATTTGAGAATAAGATACTCAAACTTGAAAAAATAGTTTACAGTTTTCAAAAATAAAAGTCATTTTACGAAAATTAAAAAAGTTTTTTCGATCAAACTAAAATTCTTTTATGTTGACTATTATTTTCCATCGCACAAAACACCAAAAAATGCATAAAATATTTTTCAGAAATCATTTTATGCCGAAACAAACAAAGCCTTAAATTTTAGGGAAGGTGATTGCAAAAGCAATGAAAATTAGGAGAATTATGTGAAGTTTTCCCTTCTATGAGCAAGGTATGGATGTGCAAACAGTTATAACCGACGGATATTGGCTATATCCGCTAACCGCAAATGCTTTTGGCGGTTATCAATTTTTAATAACCGCAACCACCTTGGGTGGTTAGCAGTTATATTTTATAACCGGCGGTTAACGGTTATTCAATCTAATAACCGGCAGTTTTATAACTATTTTTTTTTTATATGGGCTTTTAAGCTTTTTAAGTGTTTTGGGCCCTTAATTGGTCTATTGTTTGGGCTTATTTTAAGGATTTAAGGTCAAAATATTCCAAAAAAAAGAAAAAAAGACCAATCATGTTGTTAACAAAGACAAGGCAACCATTAGTCTCCAAGTGTCCTTCATAGTGAGAATAAAGGGGCATTTTCAAAGTGTGTTGTAGCACAAGTGGCGCATCTTAGGTTGTTAGGAGAAATACTTAATTTAGATAATAGCAATGAGCCTATATATATACTCTGTTGGGGAGAGAAAATGATTCTCTCTATTTCAAAATCTCTTAATTTCTTTTATTTAGTGCATTTTGAAAGATAATGCATTTAATGCACTACTCTTATTAAAACTTTTGAACAACACTATCATTCAAAATGCACTAAATAGAGGAAATAGATAGATTTTGAAATGGAGAATATCCTAATTCGTTGGGGAGAGAGGTGTTTAGGGAGTGCGCTCATTTATTATATATTTTGTTACTATAAAATATTTAATATATATTTTAATATTATTATATATAAAGATAGGTGATTAGCTGTTAATAACTAAATATTATTACTATAAAATATACTAAACATTTTTTATTTTTTTTCCTAAAAAAGGTTTTTCAAACAGTATTCTTCTACCACGGGAAACCCTCTCACTCTCTCCTCCTGTTAGTTTGTTGGTGACCCAGGACAAGCTTGGTTGGAAAGTCATCATATCAGTTACATCACCCACCTATTAAAGCAAAGGGCATCCACTCCTCTCTTCTGCTCCAACACATACAGAAGGCAGAGAAAATGGGTGGTGCCGGAAATGAAGAGAAAGCAGTGGTAGAGAACCGGGAATGGTACTTGGCAGCCTACGCACCAGAAGGTGTTCCAACCTCCGACCATCTCAAAATCCGTACTGTCCCTCTATCTCTCGCCGTTGATTCCATCCCCGACCGCCATGTCATCGTCCAGAACCTCCTCATCTCCGTTGACCCGTATCAACGTACCAGACTCACCGGTCTTGAAGAAGGCCTTTACTTTCCGCAGTTCAAACTAAACGAGGTACTTCAAACAATTATAATAATACTCTTAATTGTCCTCAATGGGTAACTCAATCAGCTGTGGACCACACCTAATAAAGCGAAGGTCACAAGTTCGAATCTCCCTTCCTCTTTTCCTTGTGTGGATATGTCAAAAAAAATAAAATAAAATAATACTCTTAATTTTTTAACCAATTATTCTTTTTTTTTTTTTTAATATTACTAAGTGAGATAAAAACTGCTAAAAAATGTTCAATAAAATCAGATATAATTAGCCTTGCTTGTTAATTTTTTTTTATTTTTTTATTTTCTCTTCTTAAAATAACCTGAAACACAACAATAATTTGGGTTCTCCTTCTTACGGCTTTCAATAAAAATTTGACACATAGGTAAAAACATTAAATACAATGAAGATGAAAACATTACATCTTTAAGGAAAATGCTAGATATTTTTTTAGTATTTTTTCAATATTCTCTCAACTGTGATATAGCTTTTAAAATTATGTTTTATCTTTAATTCAAATTAATCTTATGAATTTTTTTCATTCGTTTCCAAAGGCTCATTACCTACCACTGAATTTTTCACCCACTTTTGAGCGCTTATCATTGGAGTTGTTGATGCACAGTTTTCGATTGGTGACGTGGCACGCTTGTTAGATCCCCAGTTCGAGTGCTCCAAGTGTGAATTGGCCTGCACAATGAGAGAGAGACCGAGGGTGAGCCGGCAGAGCCACTCCGATGCCTAAGTTAGTGTTTGCTATAGAGAGAATGAGAATACAACAAAAGCGTAAAGTGTGTTAGAGTTGCGTTACCAGAATGTATGGTATGACTTGTGTTATATAGGCATGAAGCAGTAGTCCCCTAATCAGTTACTGACTCTTCCTTAATTTACTGCAAGACAGTTTGTTATCGAGGGATTTAAGTAACTATCCATCCCTTGATCTTCGGAGATCAAGGTATTTGGTTGTTGGTATTTGAATTTCGAATTCTTGTAGATAGAGTATCTGATTCCGTATTTCCAAGTGCTTGACATTTGAATTGGATAGATAAGATCACATTGCATGTTATTCAAATGGATTTAAATCCCCAATCCCTAAATTCCAGGGTCTCGGATACAAGGACCTCGAATTCAAAGATCTCGAACTCGAAGGTCTCGGAGGCCTCGGACACGTGGGTCTCAGAGGTCTCGAATCCAAGTCCTTGGTCTCGGATCCGAGACATGGTCTCAGAGGCTCGGGGCCTGAGACATTCTCAGGATTTGGCTTGCACGGGCTTTGACTTGGTCCAGTAAGCTATTGGGCCTACGTAAGGTTGATTCATGACCCAACAGTTACCCCCCAATTTCCTTGTCAGGAGGACTATGGAAAATTCAGTGTTCCTGAAGAATGGATCAAACTCTCGAGGCCTACCCAAATTCCAGGGTATACTTGGCCCTCGAGGCTTGGTCGAATTCGAGGCCTAGTCGAAAAAATAAATTTCGACTCAGCCGAGGCGAGAAAATTTGAATTTCAAAAAATATTTTTAGGCGGAAATTTTTTGAAATTTCCCACCCAAAATTCTCGAGACGCTTGGGTTGCTCGAGAAGGCGCCGATCATTTAGTGCGCTGATTCCAGTAGTCGAGGTTCTGCCACATGTCGGCCTCAGAGTGGTTGCACAAGCGGCTGTCGGCTATCAGTTATAATAACTGACCAAGTGTCGAGAGTTGAAGCGTCTTCAGGGTTTTAAGGCACGTCTCTTTGCTGTTTCCTAGTTTTTCGATCGTCGACGCCTCGAATTCCTTAGTCTTCCTATAAAACCCAGACTTAGGTCAATCCCCTGTTCATTTTCCCTTCTGCAAGAAAGTTCTCTTCTTTTCTGACCTTCCCTTCTCTTTCAACACTTATCCCTTTTTTCCTTGGTGAATCAAGCATGACTAAAGACGGAAATGATTCTGATGGGTTGGGCGATGCCCATCCTGCTTTGTGAGAGGCTAAATTATCCAAAGCTGACAAGCGTCGGGTTATAACAGAGTGCCACATCCCCAACTTCGTCAAAATTTGTTTCGACGAAGATAAATTCGGCACCGTGGTACGCTCAAACTGTCACGAAGTCTGTGTGTACGAGGTCATGTTTCGGGTAGGCTTCCAACTCTCATTCCTCCCTGTGGTTCGAGAGCTGCTCAGCTATCTGGATTTGGCCCCTCACCAGCTTGTGCCCAATGCCTGGAGGGTCCTCTATGCTTGCATGGTGCTATGGCCACTTGCATTGGGCAAGGAGCACCAGCTAACAGCAAGGGAGTTCTTGCACCTGCACCGAGTCCACAAGAATCCTGGTGGTGCTAGAGTGTACAACTTCCAGACTAGACGGAGCAAGTTCATGCAACTGGAGGCCAAGTACTCCAGCAATCGAGGGTGGAAGAATAAGTTCTTCTTCGCCTCGGGCCAGTGGGAGTTTGCCCCTTCAGAGCAGGCCACAGGACCCAGGGTTCTGCGCGAGACGAACGTTCTTTTTGAAAACAACAGGAACCCAATCTGATTAGGGTCGAAATGTCTCAAGTCAATGACGTCCTTAGGTGGGCTCAGAGGCATGACACGTGCATGTTCTATAGCGTGTTACCCTCGGTCCTGAGGCTAACTGAATTCATCTATGCACCTGATACGCATGTAGTGGTTAAGCTGAGGGAAGATCTCATCAGGGGCCCTGTTAACATGGGTCCACTTGCTGCCAACACTCGGGGTGCTACCCCTCGAAAGACTCAGGCCCAAGTTTCTGATATGGGCAAGTCCAAGAAGATGGACAAAGGCAAGAGCAAGATGATTGAGCCCGAAAAGCCTAATAAGGCTGCGTTCATCCCCCTGCAGACAGGTGGGGCTTTCAAGATTCACGAGCGAAAGGCTCCGACTCTTCCCACGTCTCCAGCTGTACCACCAGCAAAGAAGAGTCCGATTTTGAAGAAAAAGCCGGTGGAGATCCCTTCCTGAGTGGCCAGGGCACTAAAACTGGTCGATGAAGAGGAAGAGTTGGGGGCAGAGAAGCCTATTGAGTCTGCCCCAAGACTGACCACCTAAGCCCCGGCTCCTGTTGAGGAGTCGGACGTCGAGGTGATAGAGGTTCCTCTCGTGAAGAAGATGAGACTGAAGAAGGTGAAGGAACCTGCAGCTCCGGTGCTCGAGCCTTTCGCCTCAGTGGTCGAGCCTGTCGCCCTGGTGGTCGAGCCTGCCGCCCCAGTTATTGAGGCTGTGAATGTGGCCAGTTTCCTGGCTGCTTAGAGGAAACAGGCACCCCTACCATCTGTGCCGCGTATGGAGGATGTAGAGGCCTTCCTTGCCAAAGAGCCCGTCAAGGCTATTCCGGTGAATGCGGTAGAGCTAATGGTAGAAGAGCCGCTATAAGCCCCAGAGGGCCCTATTCCATCTATCCTGAATCATCCCCTGGGCTCCAATATTCAGCATATCCTAGAGGATATTAATATGGATTCGGAGGAATCCGTAGGGATGATGGACGACAACATGGGGTTATCAGTTGCGACGACCCCTAGAAGGCCTCTGTCTCCAATCCCAGAGGCAGGGGCCTCTTCTCGAGCTCCGACTCCGAAGAGGCCTCAATGTTCGACTCCGGCTAGGGTCGACAAGGCATTTGGGTTGAAGAGGCCTCGAGCTTCCAAGGCTTCCATGTCCGAGAGCTCAACTGAGATACAACCCGAAGGGGCTAACTGGACGGTTGGAGGAAAACTGGCCAAACTTAGAGGAGATCTGAAGGGCAACCCTTTCAAGGCCGTGGTGGACTTGATTGACCACGAGAAGCTCCAAATGAAGCGCGACGTCTCCGCTCAAAGCATGGCCGAGAAGATGTTATCCTTCCAATTCCTGGTAAATGTTTTAACTCTCTATATTCCTTCTGCGGTGATTCTTTTTTATCTAATGCGGTGTTTTTCCACTGGCAGGGTTTCCTCAGGTCTCTGTTGATATACTGTTACTTCCGGAAGGTCTCGACCATTGAGAAGGAGGCAGAGACCTTAACCAAAAGGCATGTGGAAGCAGAAGGGAAGAACGCCAAACTCAAGGAGTCTGTGGCTAAGATGAAGGAGGAGCTCCGGGTTCTCGGCCAACACTTGGCGGTGATGGAGTGTGAGGCCTCTGATGCTTCCAAGGCTCGAGGTAGAGCTAAAACTGAACTTGCCAAGCTCTCTGAGGAGTTTAAAAATCTTGAAGCCGAGCATGCTGAGCTCCAGGAGGACTATTCTATCCTCAANTCAAAGATCTCGAACTCGAAGGTCTCGGAGGCCTCGGACACGTGGGTCTCAGAGGTCTCGAATCGGAGTCCTTGGTCTCGGATCCGAGACGTGGTCTCAGAGGCTCGGGGCCTGAGACATTCTCAGGATTTGGCTTGCACGGGCTTTGACTTGGTCCAGTAAGCTATTGGGCCTGCGTAAGGTTGATTCATGACCCAACAGTTACCCCCCAATTTCCTTGTCAGAAGGACTATGGAAAATTCAGTGTTCCTGAAGAATGGATCAAACTCTCGAGGCCTACCCAAATTCCAGGGTATACTTGGGCCTCGAGGCTTGGTCAAATTCGAGGCCTAGTCGAAAAAATAAATTTCGACTCAGCCGAGGCGAGAAAATTTGAATTTCAAAAAATATTTTTAGGCGGAAAATTTTATGAAATTTCCCACCCAAAATTCTCGAGACGCTTGGGTTGCTCGAGAAGGCGCCGATCATTTAGTGCGCTGATTCCAGTAGTCGAGGTTTTGCCACATGTCGGCCTCAGAGTGGTTGCACAAGCGGCTGTCGGCTATCAGTTATAATAACTAACCAGGTGTCAAGAGTTGAAGCGTCTTTCAGGGTTTTAAGGCACGTCTCTTTGCTGTTTCCTAGTTTTTCGATCGTCGACGCCTCGAATTCCTTGGTCTTCCTATAAAACCCAGACTTAGGTCAATCCCCTGTTCATTTTCCCTTCTGCAAGAAAGTTCTCTTCTTTTCTGACCTTCCCTTCTCTTTCAACACTTATCCCTTTTTTCCTTTGTGAATCAAGCATGACTAAAGACGGAAATGATTCTGATGGGTTGGGCGATGCCCATCCTGCTTTGTGAGAGGCTAAATTATCCAAAGCTGACAAGTGTCGGGTTATAACAGAGTGCCACATCCCCAACTTCGTCAAAATTTGTTTCGACGAAGATAAATCGGGCACCGTGGTACGCTCAAACTGTCACGAAGTCTGTGTGTACGAGGTCATGTTCCGGGTAGGCTTCCAACTCCCATTCCTCCCTGTGGTTCGAGAGCTGCTCAGCTATCTGGATTTGGCCCCTCACCAGCTTGTGCCCAATGCCTCGAGGGTCCTCCATGCTTGCATGGTGCTATGGCCACTTGCACTGGGCAAGGAGCACCAGCTAACAACAAGGGAGTTCTTGCACCTGCACCGAGTCCACAAGAATCCTGGTGGTGCTGGAGTGTACAACTTCCAGACTAGACGGGGAAAGTTCATGCAACTGGAGGCCAAGTACTCCAGCAATCGAGGGTGGAAGCATAAGTTCTTCTTCGCCTCGGGGCAGTGGGAGTTTGCCCCTTCAGAGCAGGCCACAGGACCCAGGGTTCTGCGCAAGACGAACGTTCTTTTTGAAAACAACAGGAACCCAATCTGACTAGGGTCGAAATGTCTCGAGTCAATGACGTCCTTAGGTGGGCTCAAAGGCATGACACGTGCATGTTCTATAGCGTGTTACCCTCGGTCCTGAGGCTAACTGAATTCATCTATGCACCTGATGCGCATATAGTGGTTAAGCTGAGGGAAGATCTCATCAGGGGCCCTGTTAACACGGGTCCACCTGCTGCCAACACTCGGGGTGCTACCCCTCGAAAGACTCAGGCCCAAGTTGCTGATATGGGCAAGTCCAAGAAGATGGACAAAGGCAAGAGCAAGATGATTGAGCCCGAAAAGCCCAATAAGGCTGCGTTCATCCCCCTGCAGACAGGTAGGGCTTTCAAGATTCACGAGCGAAAGGCTCCGACTCTTCCCACGTCTCCAGCTGTACCACTAGCAAAGAAGAGTCCGATTTTGAATCAAAAGCCGGTGGAGATCCCTTCCTGAGTGGCCAGGGCACTAAAACTGGTTGATGAAGAGGAAGAGTTGGGGGAAGAGAAGCCTATCGAGTCTGCCCCAAGACTGACCACCCAAGCCCCGGCTCCTGCTGAGGAGTCGGACATCGAGGAGATAGAGGTTCCTCTCGTGAAGAAGAGGAGACTGAAGAAGGTGAAGGAACCTGCAGCTCTGGTGCCCGAGCCTTTCGCCTCGGTGGTCGAGCCTGTCGCCCCGGTGGTTGAGCCTGCCGCCCCAGTTATTGAGGCTGTGAATGTGGCTAGTTTCCTGGCTGCTCAGAGGAAACAGGCACCCCTACCATCTGTGCCGCGTATGGAGGATGTAGAGGCCTTCCTTGCCAACGAGCCCGTCAAGGCTATTCCGGTGAATGCGGTAGAGCTAGTGGTAGAAGAGCCGCTATAAGCCCCAGGGGGCCCTATTCTATCTATCCTGAATCATCCCCTGGGCTCCAATATTCAGCATATCCTAGAGGATATTAATATGGATTCGGAGGAATCCGTAGGGATGATGGACGACAACATGGGGTCGTCTAGAAGGCCTCTGTCTCCAATCCCAGAGGCAGGGGCCTCTTCTCGAGCTCCGACTCCGAAGAGGCCTCAATGTTCGACTTCGGCTAGGGTCGACAAGGCATTTGGGTCGAAGAGGCCTCGAGCTTCCAAGGCTTCCATGTCCGAGAGCTCGACTGAGATACAACCCGAAGGGGCTAACTGGACGGTTTGAGGAAAACTGGCCAAACTTGGAGGAGATCTGAAAGGCAACCCTTTCAAGGCCGTGGTGGACTTGATTGACCGCGAGAAGCTCCAAATGAAGCGCGACGTCTCCGCTCAAAGCATGGCCGAGGAGATGTTATCCTTCCAATTCCTGGTAAATGTTCTAACTCTCTATATTCCTTCTGCGATGATTCTTTTTTATCTAATGCGGTGTTTTTCCACTGGCAGGGTTTCCTTAGGTATCTGCTGATATACTGTTACTTCCGGAAGGTCTCGACCATTGAGAAGGAGGCAGAGACCTCAACCTAGAGGCATGCGGAAGCAGAAGGGGAGAACGCCAAACTCAAGGAGTCCGTGGCTAAGATGAAGGAGGAGCTCCGGGTTCTCGGCCAACACTTGGCGGTGATGGAGTGTGAGGCCTCTGATGCTTCCAAGGCTCGAGGTAGAGCTAAAACTGAACTTGCCAAGCTCTCTGAGGAGTTTAAAAAGCTTGAAGCCGAGCATGCTGAGCTCTAGGAGGACTATTCTATCCTCAAAGAGGATTACGGGCAACTCAATGAGAAGCATTCCGAGGCCCTCGAGCAGCTGAAAGAGAGCCAGACCTCCCTAGATCGAGCAGTGGGAGGCAAGGTAGTGGCTGAGGAAAGGTATAAGCACTTCCAAGGAGAGCATAGGAAGGTGGCACTCGAACTGAAGGAGGCTCGAGCAAAGGCGGCCAACTACCTTCATCAACTATCCTTTGCTTCTCGAGTATGAGATTCTGCTTGGGTAGATGGGATCCATTTAGGATTCGAAACATTTCGAACCTGGTGGAGGGACCCTGCTTGAAAGGTGGACCTCAACCAGATCAATATCGAGGACATCCCCTACACCAATGAGGAAATCTGGCATCTGACCAGCTTGAGGCGAGAAAAGATGCGTGATGCTGTGGGAATCGCTGACTTCGATTATCGTCCCCCAACCCCTGAGTCTGAGGCCGCTCTGGAAGGTAGAGAAGCTAGGGAGGCGTCTGAAGATGCCGAGGCTGCTCCTGCTGCTCAAGACCCCCTATTGCTCCGTAGGGGGAACATTAGATAGCTTATGCCTGTAAATTTATCTTTATGTAGTTTTGTAACTATTTTTCCTGTAAATTCCATATGTTAATAAAAGGGTATACTTTTCAGCATACTGTCTCTTTTACTTTTCTACGATTCCTATTTAAGATTATGAATATAATCTTTTCCTTAGTAAACTAATTACAAGGTTAATACTTATGACATAAATTCCAAGAGTTTGAGCTTGAGTTCCTTGAGCTCGAGGATGTCTTGAATTACTCAACACTTAAAATTTTTCTAAGTGTTAGGTCCCGATTCCGAGACCTAGGCCTCGGATCTTTCCATCTTGGATCCGAGACTTGGTCTCGATTTCTTGATTCTTACTTCTACTTAGATCTCAGTCCAGCCAGCCTGGTGAAGATCCAAGTCTTTGGCTGTTCGATTCCTTCCCTGCCTTTGTTTTCCAGTTAAGTGTTGAGTTTCGAATCAATCTGCCTGGTGAGGACCAGGTGGGAGACTAACCTATTCAACTACTTAGTATGCATGTATTCCTGTTAAGTGTTGGGTTTCGAATCAGTCTATCTGATGAAGACCAGGTGGTGGACTGACCTAACCAACCACTTAATATGCATATTCCCGCTAAGTGCTAGGTTTCGGGTCTATCAGCCTAATGAAGATCAAGTCTCGGATTGGTCCGTTTAAGCACTTAGTACACATGTATTCCTGCTTAAGTGTCGGTTCTCGGATCAAACTACCTGATAAAGAACAAGTTGGGCTTGGATTAATCTATCCGACACTTAAGATATGTATTCTCGTTCAAGTGTCAGGTCTCAGATCAATCGTCCTGGTGAAGACCAGGTCTCGGATCGTTCCTCTGATTACTTGGTTTTTCCCGTTTTCCTGTTTTAAGAGTCGGGTCTCGGATCAATCTACCTGGTGAAGACCAGGTTTCGAATTGATCTGTTTGAACTCTCAATGTTCATGCTTAAAATAACAAAGCAATAAATAAGAAAAATTACATCATCTTAAAAGAAATATCTTTCTTTTAAGATGTTCCGCGTTCCATGGCCTTGAAAGGACCTTCCCTGTAAAGTCTTCCAGATAGTACGCTCCAGGTCTCTGGCAACTGATCACCTTGTAGGGATCTTCCTAGTTTGGAGCTAGCTTTCCTTTGGCTGAGTCTCTGGTGGCGAGGGTAACCTTGCGCAAAACCAGATCTCCAACCCTGAAGCTTTGAGGCTTCACCTTTCTATTGAAATACCTTACCACCCTCTCCTGGTAGGGTGACATGGTGATCTGAGTACGATCACGCTTTTCCTGCAACAGGTCCAAGTGAAGCTTGAGTCCTTCATCGTTGGTCTCTGCCTTGTAAGTTTCTACCCTGAGGATTTTCGACCCCAACTCTGCTGGAATGATTGCCTCAGTTCCAAAAGCAAGAGCATACGGGGTTGCTTCCGTTGGAGTTCTTCTCGTAGTTCGATACGCCCAAAGAACTTTCGGGAAATCGTCTGCCCAATCTCCTTTCTTGTCTCCCAACTTTTTTTTCAAAATTTTGAAAACTGTCTTGTTGGTAGCTTTTACTTGCCCGTTTGCCTGAGGATGTCTGGGAGAGGAGAAGTAATTCCTTATGTGGAGCTCAGCACACCACTTCCGAAATGAGTCACAGTCGAACTGCTTCCTGTTGTCAATGACGAATGCGTGTGGCACACCATAGCGGCAGACGACATTCTTCCATAGGAATCGTTCGATGCTTTTGGCTATTATGTTCACTAAGGTCTCTACTTCCACCCATTTAGTGAAAAAATCCACAGCTACAACCGCGAATCGAATACCCCCTTTTCCTCGGGGTAAGGGTCTCATTATATCTACCTCCCATTATGAGAAGGGCCAAGGGGAAGAGATTGAACTTAGCTCCTCGGAGGTTTGCTTGGTGATGTTAGCGAATCGTTGGCACTTGTCATAATTCCGGACAATCGCCATCGAGTCTTTGTTCATGTCAGGGCAGTAGAATCCTGCTTTTACTGCCTTATGTGCTAGTACTCTTGCTCCATAATGGCTTCCGCAAATTTCTTCATGAATTTTTCGAAGGATGTAGTTCCCTTCCTCGGGAGAGACACACCTCAAAAGAGGCAATGTGAACCTCTCTTGTAAAGTGCTCCATTCACCATTGTGAACATTCCTGCATTCATTCTCAGCTGCACAGCAGACTTCCTCTCTGATGGCTAAGTTCCATTTTCCAAGTAGTCGACGAGCTCCCTTCTCCAGTCCGAGACCTCATCAATTGTGGCCAATTTCGAGGCCTGGTCGGATATCGAGGAGTGTGTCAGACTCCGGATGGATTCTCTAAATTCCTCAATCTCCGTGTTCTCGGCAGAGGCCATTCGGGCTAAGGGATCTGCCTTCTCGTTATCTTCTCTGGGAATCTTCGTGATACAAAACTTCTGAAAAGAAGACTGCATGTACCTTAGTCAGGTACCTCTTCATTTTTTCCCCTTTCGTTTCAAACTTTCCTCGGATATGACCCACGATGACTTGGGAGTCACTCCGAACTTCCACGGATTCGGCTCCCAGTTCGAGGGCCATTAAAAAACATATTAATAATATATTAAATAAAATAACAAATAATAATGTATTAAAAATAACATCACATTCAATATTAGACTAACATTTTTTTTAATGCATGCATGCCTCAATATAGTGGCATGAGTAACGTGGATTCGGAATGGCATGGCATTTGCATAAATTAAGTTGGTCATTATTTAAGTTTTTTCCTTTAATTATTCATGGCCCAAGCTAATTAATAAATTTTAGTTCTATAATAATAACGTAGAAGTATAATAAAAACTATCAAAAGGGGTGGTGTGCAATAGTAAGGTAGACTTCACCTCACTAAACTCTAAGTTTTTTTTAGCAATTTCAAAATTCAGATGTCCAATAGAAGGATTTATGAATGTAGAAAATCTAACTATTGGACATTGTGAGGAGCTAATGCCTTTATGGTCAAATGATGTGGGATTACTACAACCCCTCCCCCGTCTTCGTAGAGTGCAGGTTTTTAGTTGTTAAAAACTAGTTTCTTTGGTTGCAGAAGAAGTAAAAGAGCAGCCACAACAGGGTATGCCATCCACACGCAATCCGTGGAATCTTTACCCAAGGCAGTGGTGTACAGTAGCATGTTTCTTAAGCTTATTCATATTAGTGGATGTGATTCGCTGACGCACATTGCAATAAAGCAGCTACCTCCGACTCTAAAGCGCCTCAATATTGAAAATTGTAAAATGCTAGTCAGTGACAATAACGTTCCATCACAGCTCGTCTCTTGAAGAAATTTCTATTGGGGATTGTAAAAACCTTAAATCCTTGCCCACGGGCATACACAGCCTTAGCCATCTACAAGATATTGAAATTTGGGGTTGCTCAACTCTTGTTTCCTTCCCGGACGAAGGGTTGCTCCCTCGCAATCTTAGAACGCTGCGTATTATGAATTGTGAGAATATGCAGGCCCTACCCAACTGTATACACAACATCACCTCTCTTCGATTATTGTGGATAGTAAAATGCATACACAATTGTTCCTAATGAGTCCCAGATATCTCATAATTGGGCTGAATTGTGAGAATATGCAGTCCCTACCCAACTGCATACACAACATCACCGAGCGTATTTTTCCTCTAGATCTTTCATCTTCGTCTCATGGAGGCTCTGCCGAGACTTGTCTCGGTGTCGCCTCGATCGATGAAACCTCTCTCCTTCACGCCTCTTATGACGAGATCCTTCATGATGAGATTTCTCGCGTCGAGACCTTTCCTGATGTGATCCACCATTCTCAGTCTCCACACGTCGAGACTTGTCACGATGCTCTTCATCACGGATCGTTCGACGATCCCCTTGGACCGTGCTCTCGTTATCCTCCTGATCAGGATTAACAGGCCGCTTTTCCCGGCGAACTCTATCTCGCCTTTCCTACTCACGCCTTTCAGCACGCTCTCTTTTCCTTCTGACTGTTCCGGGCTTCGGCTGCGGTGAGCAGAGTGTTGAGTTCCTCATTCTACTTCTTGAGGACCTCCATCGATTACGCCATATACTTCAAGAATTCTGCCAGTTCTGGACTATTGGACGCTCCGAGAGCGCTAGGGGGAGGCTGCAATGGGTGAGGTTACAGCGGGTGTGAAGAGCGTATGTTCACCATGTCGAATTTTGGATGATGAGAAGTGATTGAAGAATTGACATTCCCACAGACAGCGCCAAACTGTTGATGCACAGTTTTCGATTGGTGACGTGGCACGCTTGTTGGATCCCCGGTTCAAGTGCTCCAAGTGTGAATTGGCCTGCACAATGAGAGAGAGAGAGACCGATGGTGAGCCAGCGGGGCCACTCCAATGCCTAAGTTAGTGTTTGTTGTAGAGAGAATGAGAAAACAACAAAAGCGTAAAGTGTGCTAGAGTTGCGTTACCAGAATGTGTGGTATAACTTGTGTTATATAGGGATGGAGCGGTAGTCCCCTAACCAGTGACTGACTCTTCCCTGATTTGCTGCGAAACAGTTTGTTATCGAGGGATTTGAGTAGCTATCTGTCCCTTGATCTTCGAAGATCAAGGTAGGATTTGGTTGTTAGCGTTTGAATTCCGAATTCTTGCAGATAGAGTATTTGATTCCGTGTTTCCAGGTGCTCGACATTTGAATTGGATGGATAAAATCATATCGCATGTTATTCAAATGGATTCAAATCCCCGATTCCTAAATTCCAGGGTCTCAGATACAAGGGCCTCAAATTCAAAGGTCTCGGACTCGAAGGTCTCGGAGGCCTCGGACATGTGGGTCTCGGAGGTCTCGAATCCGAGTCCTTGGTCTCGGATCCGAGACGTGGTCTCGGAGGCTTGGGGCCTGAGACGTTCTTAGGCTTTGGCTTGCACGGGCTTTGACTTGGTCCAGTAAACCATTGGGCCTGTGGTCTAGTAAGCTATTGGGCCTGTGTAAGATTGATCCATGACCCAACAAAAGTTTTTAAAACCAATTAAGTTGGTGGCTCAAGTAGTTTTATCGATATCTATTTTGTTAAGAGAAAGAAAGATTATTTGGTTTGCAGGATAATTCGGTCAAAGGACTGTTATTCTAACCGTTCTGTTAGAATATATGCTGAAAATAACAGCTCTGATAAATTGAGAATATCTATCTTTTCTTAATTAAATAACTATTCCCCACCCTAATTTATTATTAAGATTCTATTTAATGGTGAGGCTTCAGGCTTGTATATGTTAAAAAATTGCAGGCGATAACTGCATTTAGTGTTGGAAGGGTAATTCGGTCAACGGACAGTAATTATAAGGAGGGTGATCTTGTCCTTAATCCTTTCTCTCCGGTTGCTGAGTATTATGTGGTTCCAGCCGAGTTACTCATACGGAAGGTTGATCCTTCATCTGGGGTTCCGCTGCCAGATTTTCTCAGTTCTCTCGGTAATATTTTCTTTCTGGGTTTTCTTTTTGGGGCGTTTTTCTTCTTCTTGGAATTATTTATTTATACTTAAGTTTTTATCCTTTAAAGTTATTTGTTTTATGTATTACAGGGGTACCAGGTTTTGCAGCGTGGGTGGGGATAGAGGTGCTGGGAGACCCAAAGCCAGGGTCAAATGTGTTTATTTCAGCGGCGGCTGGAGCCGTCGGAATGTATGCCGGACAATTGGCTAAGCTCAAAGGTTGCCGGGTCATCGGAAGCACCGGTTCGGATGAGAAGGTATGTGGCCAACCATGAAAGTTTATGGTAAATGTAATCTCTTTCCGGTGATTTGAATTTTAGGTTTATTTTTAAAAATGTATGTGAAGATTATATGCTCTAAAAATAAATATTAATTTAATGCTCTGGATTAAAAAAAATTCCTCCGGAATTGTTGGAAATCTTTGTCCAAAAAAATTTAGGTGGGATTTTCTTTATCCGTTCTCATGAAAACTAAGAAATTTTGCAGCCTTTTTGCGAACCAAATGATCGAGATAAGGAGATGTGAACAAACAAATCGTTCTGCATCTGGCTTTGGCCCCATTGGCAAGCCGATTATAAGCTCAGAACAAAACTATATGGGTGGTGGCTCTGCTGGGAACCACACCATTGTTGGAGTGTTAAGTAGTGATGTTGTAAAGAGGAGTAGGACTGGCCGACTGGGGACCCAATTCAAATTCTGCTAAGAAGTTGTCCTTTTTCTGGGTCAGGCTAAAAGTCATTTAGCAATGACTATTGGTAGTGGTAGGCCCAATGATGAGACTTTTGAAAAGTATTATATGCAAAACCTACCTCCCCGGCTCCCCCACAATTTGCACCATGTAGATTGTGGGCCTATGCATCTGTGTCCTGTCCATGGGCTTAAATACAATTTGGCCTAATCTATGCCTCAAAAGTACAATGGACATTCAACTCCTTTTGGGTTTTGGGCCAAAGAAAAGAACTCTTAAAATCCCACATAAATTTCTTGTCAAGAATTTGTCAAATTTTGCTTTCTATCATTGAGCTCAAGTTGTATAAAAAATTTGAAAAAAGCATAGATACATCAATATTTAGCTTTCCTTTCTGTTTAAAAGGATATTGCAACTCCAAGGGGTTGGCTCAATGGTTGGTAAGCTTGGGACTTTGAGTATGCTTCTCAATGTCTTAGGTTCGAAACCCATTGAGTGCAAATTGTTTCTTAGGGTCATCGGACTGGAGTTCGTCCCTTGAATTAACCGAGGTGCACTTACGGAAAACTCTTTGCCGAGGGTCTGTGCACCCCCGGGATTAGTCGGAGCAAAGCTCCGGATACCCAGTGCAAAAAAAAAAAGAAGGATATTGCTGCAGCATATAGTGACTTAGGTTTTAGGCCTGTTTAATAAGAAGGTTAGAGGCCATAGGAAACATGGAGTTTTAGTACCACCCATAGCAACCACTTCAGTTGAAAGCAAGTACTGAACTTCTCATATCACATAGTACTTATTCAAATTATTATTCCTAGATATATGACTACCATATCCAAATTAGGGAACAAGAGGGACACTCTTGTTTATGCCAGATTATGAAATTACTTCCTCCATTCAAGTACTTTACTAGTTTAAGTTAGTATAATTAGGTTCTACGTCCAAGTAGCCAAATTTGAGTGGAGCTTAGAAACACTGCTTTGATCTGTATATATGTGGAAGAAAGATTGTTAAAACCATAGAATATAAAGAAGGTATTTGTATTTTGCTTGTAGAATGTGTCCCATATATTTTCTTGGTTGTCATGGTGAAATATGGTAAAAAAATAAATAGAATTCACTGAACTTGAAATAGAAAAAAAAATTCAATTGAAGTTTGGAAGCAACGATCTCAACAACGTACGAATCTAGGAAATCTAGAAAAGCTGCTAGCATAATCTAATAGTGTCGAACACGACAAATTGTCAAAGCGACAAAAAATTGGTTAACAATTCAACTAATTTCAATCATTTTTATTGTTTTTTTTTCTTTTTGAAGTAACTTTTGTTTGAGTTCCCTATATTGGAACTATTATGTTTTATTGTATTTGCAAATATTCCTGATGTTCAATATTTCATATTTTCAGCCTATATAATGAAGAACTCATGCATTATGCTCCAACTTCCAATATATACACGAACTTGTTATTGCTTGCTAAATTTAGCCATACCATTAGGTTCTTCATCATCAGACTTGTGATCCAGCAATGCATAAGAAACAAAGTACATGGATTATTTATTACTAATGAAGAGCTACTAAGAAAGAAAAAGGACAGTAGAAACACTGGGGTAAAAAAAGAAAGTGACATACAATTTGGAAACTAGTGGTGATTGTTGGTTTAGAGGTTGGAACTGGTGGCATGTTTAAATCCCAGATTGATGAAATTCTGGTAGTATTAGACATCAAAGGATAAATCACACTGCATACCTTTTCTTTTAATTACTTTATGGATCAGAGGTTCTTACCAATTTCTTATGTTGACTTTATGTTATTTGTGATTCTTAGGTAAAGCTCATAAAGGAGGAATTTGGATATGATGATGCATTTAACTACAACAAAGAAACAGATTTAGATGCTGCTTTAAGCAAGTAATTACTTTTTCACATTTTCTTCTGTCTGTAATTGATATAATATATAAATTAAGAACTTGAGAGATGTTTCTTTATGAAGTTTAACTTGCGTTAAGATATCTTTTTATAAATAGACTAGTGGTATAATTATAACAAGCATATCATGTTGTGAAGGACCCATAATTATGTATCTTAATGTTATAGGTACTTCCCTGATGGCATCGATGTTTATTTGGACAATGTTGGTGGTAAGATGCTTGAGGCTGTCCTCAACCATGTTAACGTGCATGCACGGATCCCGGTCTGTGGCATGATATCTCAATATAAGAAGGTGAATCATATGGCTACAACACCATTGATGTCATCATATTCCTTTAAATGCTTACATATGCACCCATGTAATTGCATCGTTTAGTACTGAGATGGCCATGCACATTAAAGATGCCATCTTGTTTGTTTGAAGCAGATCTGGACAGAGAGAGAAGGGGTAAGAAATCTTCTGAATATAGTAGGTAAGGAGGTAAGGCTGGAAGGGTTTATGGTGGGATCATATTTGGATCGTTTCGGGGATTTTACAAAGCAAATGCAGAGCCAGATAATAGAAGGCAAGATTAGTTCCAAGTTCAAAATCTACCATGGAATAGAGAGTTTCTTGGAGAGCTTAGGCTCTCTCTTCACAAGCTCCAATGTTGGAAAAGTTATAATTGAAGTTAATCCGTAATTTGAAAATTTCTTTGTGCCCTTTTGGTTTGAAGAGCCAAATACTGTTGCAATAATATTTGTTGGATTTCTGAGCCATGTTAACTGATTTATATATGTAAACTATATATTCTTATTGGAATGATGCAGCCTTTTTTTATGCTTTAATTCAGTGAACATGCACTGCTTCTTTTCGTAGGAATAATTTGAAATTGACAAAATAACTTGGCAAAGAAGAAAGTTTACCTCATCTTGTTCAGGAATAGATCATAGTTTGGTGTCCTGATTCAGAATATAGTTGCTCTGCTCAAACTATTGTTCTTATGCATCAATAACTTTTGTTTTTGAATTTCTAATTGTAGAATGTGACACTTTCCATTGAGAGTCATTTAAGTGAAAGAAAGCAATATCCATGTGTGTGTTTTCCATATTAGGTTTGATTTATTTTCCATATTAAAATATGTAGCATTTAGGATTGATTGATTATCATTCTTCTATGAGAAATGCCTACCACAGTTTTCCTATAAATAGAAGCTATATTTGAGCTCCGCACAGGTAAGTTTCCCCTGGGTTGGGGAGGAGGGACGGCCGTTTGGCTGCCTCCCTCCTCCCCGTGTCCTCTCTCCTTGGTGAGCTAGCCTATTTACTTGATGTCCCTATCTCTCATATGCCGCCCCTTTCTCTCTTTGTCCTGCTGGCGTTTCTCCAGTACCAGGCCACTATGCCGCCTATTCCCACCACCACCAGCCTTTGCTGCGTCTTCTCTGGGTTAGGCTTGGTTGTTGATCGATTTGTCTCTGTTCGATCTATCATCCTCCGTCTGATCCACCTCGTCGTGTGCCCCATTGTCCTACCCTCCGGATCCGTCCATGTCCATCCCACCTTTTGCACAATTCAATTTATGATGATTAAAGAGGTAGGGAAAAGTGGATAGATTGAGCATAGTGCATATGTGTCATCGATACTATCACTGCATGCTTAAGAACATTCTCAACATTTTCCTTAAAAGTCTCTTTTATTTCCTAGATATAGGGAAAATTCTCAAAAATTTCAAAAAGCCACACGTAGGGGACACCTATATATTTCTTAAACATTAGGTATGCTGCAATGTTATCCAATGCATTGAATGACACTTTAGCTTCACTATCCATTATTTTAATATAAAATATTTTTAAAAAATAATATTTTAATAGTATAGAAAAAGATAATGAAAGTTATTGTGCCATGTATTTGAATAGAGAAACAAAAAATAGTTTCAATTCCAAGCCTAGCATTAGCTGTCCAAAAACTTTGTCTCCCTCATACTCTTCTCATCTTTTGTGAATTTGTTGGTGGGCTCACTCCCTTGATTCCCCACTTCATAAATCCATTGGTGAAGGTACTAGGGTTAGAAATAGGATTTTCAGTGCAAAATTTTGGTTCTTTTTTAATAAAGTTCTTGCCTAGATAACAAAACAGGTATGATTTTCTCAATTGGATAGTTAAGAAAAAAAAAAAGATTGATTATTCACATGGAGAATGTGCAAGTGTAGTGGTTTAAGAAGGAACCAGAGTTTCTACCAAGTGGAAAAGGCAACGCAAATGTCCTTGAATTTAGAAAAACAAGAATCCAAAGACCACAAATTGAGAACACTGGAGAGGTATACACAAAGTCTGTGGGGGGAGAAATCAATGGCTTGAAAATGGGGTGGTGTGAGGAGTACCTTGGCAGCATGAACTGCATGGACAAGTAGTATCAAATCACTCCTGTATCATGCAATCTCTATGCTCCCTTCAAAAACCATCAAGACATAACAAAGCAAACTGGTAAATATGCACGCATACCTTTGGGCACCCTCTACTTTTGAGATCCTAGTAAGGCTCTGTTTGTTTTGGCATAAAATGATTTTTGAAAAATATTTTCCATATTTTTGAGTATTTGATGCAACGATGAAATTTTTTTTTGCGGTTTGACCAAAAAAACTTATTTAATTTATGTAAAATGATTTCTCTTTTTGGAAACTATAAACAATTTTTTGAGTTTTAACATCTCATTCTCAGATCAACAGACCCAGCCGAAATGTCGCGGGAACCTGCCAGAACTTCACCGGGTCATCATTGAGATGCCACCGGGACCTAGCCGAGACCCTTTTGGGACTCGATTGGGACCCCACAGGGACCTGATCGAGACCTCGTTGGAACCAATTTAACAAAAAAGTATTGACAACGGTGAATTGTCACTTTTTAAAGTCTAGAAAATTGATTGCAAATGGTGTGCGGATAAATGTAGTTCTTCAAGAAAAAAAAAATGATATCTTCAAGTGAATTTTGAATTAAGCAAACGTTTGGTTTAGTAAAAATTTTGAGCCGTAGATGCAAAATGTGGGGGGGCGCGCATGAACCTTAAAACTACCGTAATGCATCTACATACACAGGATTAGACGAAAGAATTACAAGAGGGATGGAACGAGAAACATGTTTCCTGGGTGGCCCATAATCTAAGCAGCTGCAAATGTTTGCTGTCACATTCATGAGTAATAGTATATTGGAAGCATTTAGAGGAAAGTGGGAGATGAATGGGGAAAAGATGGTAAGCGTGAGCCCTTTCTTCTCACTAAAAATAGAGACGTTTCATTACCAAGAACTAAAGCCAATCCAAGCTGAGAGATGATCGATCAAGGCACCTCTAAATTTAGCAACTTTGCAGAACATGCTATTTTTAATACGGGATTCCTGTATAAAAAGTGATGGATATGTGGCAACTAGGGTTTATCATGCCTGGTCCCTCATTTTGGCATCGTGCATATGCAAGAGAAAAGGGTCATTCATGGAGTCGTATTGAAGTACGAGTGTATAGTTTTAGCTTTGCTAAATTTAGTGAAGCACCTTTGGCCTCATATGATATGACTCGCTCTACGAGGATCAGGTGAGATGAGTTGTTCTTATTACATGCAATATTAGTAGTTTGTGTGAGAGAGTAAGCTGGCCTTAATTGCTCTGACAGATTTATAAGCAACCGAGCAGGCATTCGAGCTCTTGTCTGAGTAGGTGGAGCCGAAAGCTCATCTGCGCTCTCATGCATACAATATTAGTAGCTCATGTGAGAGGGCAAGTGGGCCTTTAATTACTTGTTTGGACAGATTCTCAGGCAACTTGAACGTACAGGTGTGTTCGAATAGGTGAGAACCCACATATTGTGCACTCACATAAGTTGTACAAATCACATACAATATATAAAATATAGCTCATTGCAGCTTATTCAAATCCCATTCTTAAGAACTTTAGATTTCAAGAAAAGTCAAGAAAAGTAACCGATCAATTTCACAAATGAAAACACAAAAGAAGAGAACATATATACGAGGTAACCCTAAATGGTTGGGGCTAATGTAAAAACTAATTTCTACATTGATGACATATACTACACAACCATAACACAAGGTTTTCTTTATGTTGTTTTTTTGCTACATGCACAAGCCACTTTCAAATAAACATTGACCACAACATGAGAGAAGGTTCATGACGGCTAATTTAAAGCTAAACTTACATACAACACCATTGACATTCTAGTTTTTCAACCACATGTGGAGACTACAATCTAAATCCTAAACCCATATATATTATGGATACTCTACTTCTACTCTTCAAACCATATAACACTAGCACACTAACCCTAGACTATTTTACGGGAACACAAACGTATGTAGGAAGCTCCTTAACATATGCCGGGCATGTTTTTCCAGTAGCAAGAGCCTAGGCCCCATTCGAGCTCCGGGGTGGGAGTGGTTGCAACTGGAACTGGTGAAGCATTCTGTTGAGTGTTAAGTCTCACATTGCTACTTGATGCATTTGGCGATTGCCCATTAGATATGTCATGACCTCCGTGGTACCACTCGGGGGCTGGCATAGCTGACGGGAAGTTGTCGAGTAGGCTCAACAAATCATCATCCATGGAATTCATTTCTTCTAGTGGATCCTCAGTTGGTTTCATCCCTGTATGAACCAAAAGGTACAACGTAATACCATAGAAGATAGCAAACAACAAAACATGTTAAACAAAAAATAATTATAATTGATTTTCACATTTGTATTTGACTATTAATTTTAAATGATTAAACTGACGTTTTCTTATTATATTAAACTTTATAGATATTAAAATATTAATTTAAATAATCAAATCACCATTTTTTTTCTTCAGTAAAATAAAAGACACCATCTTAATCTTAAACTTAGCCAATCAAATTCATAAAAAACAATCAGGAAGAACTCACCAATTGATGATTGAGAAGAGCTCAAATCATCCCAGTGGTTCTCAGCACTAGTCTCACCGCTAGTCTTGAAAACCGAATCCACAGGCATTGCGTCGTCCTCCTCCGTAGATGCATCCACCACGACGCTTTTCCCTTTGTCGCCGGATAATTCTTTTCCCTTAGACTTGTCGGACAGAGTTTGAGACTCCACCAGGAGCGCATCCAGCAATCCACTATTGCTGTGTGTCAATGGCGGCTCGATTTCATAGTCAGTAGCACTGCTTGAAGCCCCCATCAGATTCTCTTCACCGCTGGTAGTGGAGGAAGCATGAGGTGTTGAGTACGGCGGCGTTTGGTTTGAAGGAAGCTCTGTTTCCAGTCCCTGGACTACACCAAATGGCTCGCATGGAGGCCCCACAACCATTGAATTACTGAGATTGTAACTGCTACCAAAACTGTCAGAGTTGAATTCAAGCAGTGGAACAGAGAGGGATTGGGGTGCAATGTTCTGATTAAACAGAGTCGATGGAGATGACCCAAAAGGAGAAACAGGGGATAGAGGCAGAGTATATCCGGCAGAATTGTTGTTGTTGTTGTTGTTGTTGTTTTCACTGAAAAACTTGAATTGGTTGTTGGGGTTGGCGTAAAATCCTGAATTCTGAAAAGGGTTTGCATTCGAAGAGAAACTCATCGGCTCGAAGTGGGAAAGCGAGGGATTGTGGTTCAGTTTACGCGGATGAGACGACGAAAGCAGAGCTGAGAATGAAGCTGGGGAAGATTGAGGCTGCTTTTGGTGGTGGTGGTGCTGTTGCTGCTGCTGCTGCTGCTGCTGCTGCAGAAGGAGATGAAACGCCGCCGCTTCTTGCTGCACTTCGTGAGGGTAAAGAGGCAAGCCGGCTCTCTGGCGTCGTTTCATTCTAGTATTCCAGTAGTTCTTTATTTCATTGTCAGTTCGACCAGGTAACTGAAGGGAGAAAAGCAGAGGAATCAGAGAAAGGAATTAAGCAGTGAGGTCATGGAAAAAACAAAGACGCATAAATTGTGGGTGGTTTCACAAAAAAACATAAAGAGGTGGGTCCAAACGAAAATTGAGAAAGAGAGAGAAAGATAGGAAAAAGAATCAGAAACGAAAAAAGTTTGAGGTCAGCATCATAGATGCATGTGTATTTATCTATTAGAAAAATCAGAACAAACAACTGGATCATTAAATAATAAAGGAAAAACAAAAGGATTGGATTGGCAAATTCAAATAGAATCCAAAAACTGAGAAGAGATGTGAGATCTTCCTCTCTGGGCCAAATCGAAAGAGCTCTTCACTTGCATTAAAAAAAAGAAAAAAATAATAATAATCAAAAGATGGCCAAAGAACAGGAAGAGGAGAAAATATATATGCACGTAATTAAGTAAGCCATCTCTCTCACACTTATATATATATAGAGAGAGAGAGAGAGAGAGAGGAGAACAGATGGGAACATAAATCTTTCTCTTGATGGGTGGGGGTAAGGATTGGTGACAATTATCAACACAAAAGATTAGATGAAATTCGGAAACTGAGAATATTCATAAGGAAATTCGAAAAATAATGTCTAAAAGAGGAGCATCGGAATCATTTGAACATACATGCACCCAAAGAAGAGGAAGAATCTAAATCAGATAGAATAAAAACAAAATTAATCATAATCTAGAAGCAGAAAGATGTCTGAAAATCATGGAAATTAACCACAATCATAAAAATACACTACCACCCAAGAACAAAGAAGAAGAATATGCATGAATATGATAATGCATGTCATCTCTCTCTCTCTCTCTCTCTCTCTCTCTCTATATATATATATATATATGATGATGATGATGATGAAAACAAGTTGATGATTCATGAGTGCATATTAATATACCTGAGAGGCCATACGAGCCCATTTGTTGCCGAGCTTAGCGTGAAGCTCTATAATGATCCTCTCCTCCTCGGGAGAAAACGTGCCCTTCTTGAGATTAGGCCTCAAATGGTTAGCCCATCTCAGCCTGCAGCTCTTCCCACACCTCATCAACCCGCAATTCTTCTGCACCGCGTTCCAGTTCCCTTCCCCATACGTCTTCACGTACTCTATGAGGATGGTGTCCTCCGACGCCGTCCACGGCCCCTTCTTCAGCCCCCTGCTGGACTCAGCGCCGGTTCTCGCTGCCTGATCACCCGCAGCCTCGCTGTGTGCAGCTACTTCCCCACTTTTCCCGCTCATCCTTCCTCGCTTTCCTCTTTTTTGGGCTTACTGGAAGAAGGAGATGATCACCAGAAGAAGGTATAGTTTTTGGAAGAGTTCTCTCCTCTCTCAAGGTGAGAGAGAAATAATGGTAGAGAGAGAGAGAAGCTCTTGTCGGATTCGGACAACGACAGTGGATCTAGGAAGAGAAAGTTGTGTAGGGACAAGGGAGAGAGAGAGAGAGGATTTTTCACACAAACAGAGAGAGAGAGAGAGAGAGAGAGAGAGAGAGAGAGCCCAGAGAAGGAGGCTTTGAAGGGGGATTTATTTAGAGGAGCGAGCTTCCATTTCGGCCCGGGTTGCATGCTTAGTGGTACGTCCATGGACGCGTTTTCCATCTCCACATGAGGTGTAAACACCACAATTCACATCCCCTTCATCTTCTAGAACAACACTTTGGTTATTTCTCTTCATTTTTCAATATTAATTTACTTATATAATACTACAAACTATACGGGCCGGTTTACATTAATTTACAGAGATGGTGGAAAAATAAAAATAAATAAATAAATAAATTCGAAAGGGAGAAAAACAAACAAACAAAATTATCCCTTCACTTTTAAGATCATAAGCCACGCGTAACGATAAGCTAGATGACTTCTTATACCCGAATCTCGATTTCATGTCTCTTTGTTTTGAATTGAAACATCACTTATTTGTGCAGATAATTGTGTTTTATTATTAGTAATAATTGTTTGGTTTTAAACTTACTTTGACACCGCGTATCTTACTTGTCTTTTCATCACTCTATATATATATATGAATGTATGTATATGCATAGCTAACTATAGGATTATAGTTTTTAAGATATGGGTAAATTTCGAGCACTTGAACTGTTTTTCGTCCAAATATTAGGTTGAATAACGACCAACAATGTAACGAGCACATCCACTTGTCGATCGACATAGTCTCTATGTGCCACTCCGGCCGACCTTAGGAGAGCACCCTTGCCAAGTGCAATATTAACTTGTGTCAAATTGACTAAATACAATTCGAGGGTAAAAAGTAAATCAAAAGAATTTATTCCACGCCGGACGGGCTTGCCGGCGCTGTGCACTCATCCTCCAAACCGCCCAAATCACATGCCCAAAATCTAAATACAACACTAGCTGCCACATCTATCCAATTAATTCCCTTATGCCAATGGTGATATAGGGGTATAAATGAGCCGAGCTTGAGCGAACTTTCCTTGTTTGAGCTTGGCCTGTTTAAATTTTACTCGAGCTCGAGCGGAGCTTAAGGACGAGCCAAAAAATCTAGCTCGAGCTCATAATAAGTCGAGCCAAGCCGAGCCAGTTTGCGAGCTAGCTCTTATATTTAATTTATTTTATTTTTTTATTATAAATTTAAACTTTAAGTACTCTTAAACGACTCAAGAAGACAGCTTACATATAAACATTTGCTTAGTCTGGCTAGCCAAGTATGGAGCATTTGTCAATACAGCAAGATATTTGGTTTTAAAGAGAGATGATATGCATCATTTTATAAAATGATGCATATTAAAGGAAAAAAAAAAAAATCAATTTTTAATATTAATATGAGCAATTATGTGAACAACTACCAATTCGAGTCTTATACGAGCTGCTCACGAGCTTAGTCGAGTCGAGCTGAGCTTGCTTTGTTTAATATTCGAACCAGGATTCGTGTTCGCGAAACGCTTCATTTAATATTCGAGTTAAGCTCGAGCCGAGCCCAAGCTTGCTCACGAGACGCGTCTCTCACTTAACACCCCTAGTGATGATGGTGACAACCATTTGGGGTGGGATTAGACATAGTAAAAGAGAAGAGAGAGGAGATTGTGTGTGGATTGAGTAAAAAGTTTTGATTTATTTTTGACCCTCGGATTTTATTTAGTTGATGTGGCGCAATCTTGACCTTGTATTGGAAGAAATGGGAGGCTCCCCAATTGGGGGGGTGGGGCGCTACCATTGTAAATATTTGTAGAGGAATTTTCCATCTAATTAATAAATGTTGTTTTCCTTTTGATTATGTGAGTTTTTCGTTTATGGCTTTTAAAATATTTTTATTTTGGTAAACTATCAACTAAATGACCTTCCTTTTAAGTTGATATTCCTTTTGACTGTATTAACTACACTTTAATTCAAAATATCTGTATCAATTTTTAGGTCGTTTGAGCAGTAAATGAAGTCCACTTGGATTAAAATATTTTGCCCTAACTCAACTAGAGGTATTTTGTTTAGTTCCTAAGGAGTAGTTCAATCAATTGGAGATTATATACATAAAAGTTGAAGTTACTAGTTTGAATACCTCTTTCAATTTTCCTTCTTTTACGTGGACATGTTCAAAGAAAAAAAAGTATTTTGTTCAAGTGCAACTCAATTAAAGAAGATTTGAAAAGCTTTACTTGAGCGTGGTGCCTTGAGCTTGAATTTATCTTAAGGTAATCAAACAAACCACAAGCTTTGATTTGCTTACTTTGACCCTTTTTTTTTTTTTAGCGTCGGTTAGTTTGATTTCACAATTTCAAAAAAAAAAAAAAAAATTTAAATATGCGATTTTAAAACATGATTTAAAAACGCAATTAAGTATTTGGTAAAAGTGTAGTTTGTCCTTTAAAATCTTAGTTTAACCTCTAAAATTTTTCATTTTAAAAAAAATAACCTCATTACATGCGATTTAAAAATGCATATTTTTTATATTTTCAAATCACATTAAAAAAAAATCAAATCACATTAAAAAAAAAAAACACAATTTCAAATAATCTATTTTCTGTGATTTAGTTTAAAATTTCACTTTTTATCTATAAGATCATAACGTCAAACGTACCCTTAAAACGGTTGTGGTATTAATTGTCCTTCCATGAATATCCTCCTCAATTACTACCATTCAATTAATAATATTTCCTAAACCAAAATACCCTTAATTAAATAGAATCAAAAACTTCTAAACGGACTAAAATTATTATTGTTTTTTTAAAAAAAGGGAATGGTTGTACATGCAACCATTCCCAAGTCGGTTTAGCCAAACATTATAGTCGGTTTAGCCAAAAATGATAGTCGGTTTAGCCAAACAAAAGGTGGCTGAACCACTCCCAAGGCTCTGGCCAAGGTCTTGGTCCACCAAAATCCATAACCCACCACCTCCTCCTCCTTCTTCAATCATCTGAAACTCAAACGTCTCAATCATTCTAGAGCATGAGCAATGGGTCAATGAGCAAGGACTCGTCAACGAGCAAGAAATATGAACACTGGTTTCGAACCATGATTACCATGGCTTAATGAAGTGCAGATCACTAGTTCGAATCCTCCTTCATCTTCTTGTGCGGATACGTCAAAAAAAAAATAAAAAAATAAATAAGGAGTCTAATTTAAAATAGAGTTACCTTATATATCTAAATCAGATGAGCTTATTCTATCCTAAAACTTTTTCCCTATTTGACTTTCTCAACAAATTTACTGAATGAAGCATCGAAGGGTCTCGAGTCAACCACTAACAGGTATCATTCTCATGATTTTCTTGCAGGTGACTTATCATTTGGTTCAACCGTCCAAAAATCTGTTTTTACAAGTTTTATCTTGAAAAATTATCAAGTTATTACCCTAAGTTTTGTCTTCTGGCATACTTCCCCTTAACCTTCGAACTTTAACAATTACGCAAAGAGGGCTGGCTTTGCAAAGAAGGTGGAGGCTAGTCCTATGCCCCACCCAGCTACCCTTACATAAGAGGGGGTGATGGCATGGCACAAGGATGGAGGTGCCCTACCACATTCTCAAATACATTAACAAACAACTCGAAGTATGAAACATCTATGGGATGCATGCATTGACCGAGCTAGATAGGGGTTGGTGTGGGCCATGGCGACCCTCCAAACCCCCTTCACCTGAAAGTTTTTCTTTAAAAGGTTTTTTTTTTTAGCCTTGTTAAAAGAAATATTTTATGTGTTTTTTTTTTCTTTATTTTAGCCCTTATTATTATTTTTTTTTTAAAATACTGTCTTGCCTCTCTAAAATTAAACTTTTCGTTCCGTCCTTGCATCGCGTACATGGTTAGTTTTTATGCTCTCCTTAAGTGTGGCGCCTTGAGCATGATTTAAAATTGGGGAATGCTAGGCGTTTTCCTAGTCCTAAGTGGATATTATTATTTTTTTAAAAAAAAAAAAAAAGCAAAAAAGAAAGTGTCACTTATTTATCTCAATTAATTTTAGAAATCACTCTTGTCGTGTCACTCCAAGAATGAGGTGGCTTTTAAAATTACAATTTGATCAATATTCAATAATGATCAATTATAAACTCAATGATAATTTTGAAAATCACATTATTTTTGAAGTTATACAAAAGGAATTTCTAGCATTACTCATTTCTCTCACTTGATTTTTAAAAAATAATATCCACCTAAGACTAGAACGACACCACGAGAACACTAGGGTAGCAGTAGCACCTAGCATTTCTCTTTAAAATTTGACTCGTGTGGATGGAAATTTGAAAACATCATCAATTAATAATGCTAAGGTTTTCCGGACAATAATATTGTTGGGGTTAAACAAATCCTAAGTTCTATTTACGTTGTCATTTTCACTCTTCTGAACAAGTTGAAGCTATGTGAGCTAATGCCTTATCTTCTCACGTTAATTTACGTAATACTATGTTTATTATTAAATAATTAAATTTAATTGTGATTTGCATGGAAATTACAGCCCAAAATACGTTTTCAGATTCACAAATCGGATGTCAATATCCCAATCACAAACTTGCGATCCGTGGTATGGCCCAATAATTAAAAAGCCCCACTCGTAGTGAGGATCGTTTGCTGGGCTTTCTACTTTTTCATCCTAGTAGCAAAGAATATATATATATATAATAAATAATTTTATTTTGTTTAACTTTTTTGTTTTCTTGTTTTCATAGTTTGTCAAATAATCATAATCTAATTATGATTGGATTATGATCTATTCACCACCAATTATCCTTATTCCTTAAACATTTGACCAAGGAAAAGAAAAATATAGTAAGTGATTAATATTGTTTATATGGGTATGTATTGGCAAAGGAAACATTCCCCTATAATGCAGTGAGGGTCATGTGCCCACTATTGGAATTTGGGCAATTTTTCTCTAAATTGGGTTGGTAGAATTATTATATAAAATGACAAAGTTTTCAAAAAATTCACCAAATCCAATTTAAACTACTGCAAAAGTATGATCAACTCAACATAAGTGATAATTCCAGCAAGATACAAAATACAGCATCTCCTAAAAGCTTCAGTCATGATGCATATACCTCCAGAGATATGTAGGTTTCAATCAATACTCTGCAGTTTTAATTCTTGGAAAGTTTATATGACTGTTTCTGTTAACAACCTTGATTTTCTTAAAATAATGATAATACAATTGGTGGAAGTCATATGATCCCTGACAGTGACACCTTGAGCTGTGTGAACATTTTGTGCTAGAAATTGCAAAGTATATGCAAGAATGCAGCAGAGTTTGAATGAGCAATTTTCTTCTTTTTGGTTCAAAACCATCAATATGCAAGAAGTGTAAATAGGAAGCAACAAATTGGATGGTAATATTGCAAAGAAGCATAGTAAGAAACATCTATTCCCTCTTAAGGTAAGTATTTTAACACAGAGAGAGTAACCAAATTACTTCACAAACTGCCAAAATTTTGAGAATCTGTAGTATGAAGAAAAGAGTTAATACTTACATTATTGAGCTCAATGTTGGATTGCAACAAAAGTTATCATCCAGAAAACTTCCAACTCATGGCACCCAAGCGAGCTCAATTACCAAGCATCGAACAGAAAATAATGGAACTGTTATGGACATCTTCATGGATTTTCACAGGGCAGAACAAGATATTGAAGTTCAAAGCAATTTTATGATGCCAATATCATTAAAAAAAATTTATGATTTACAGGACTATGAAAAGGATCTCCCATTAGATGAAAGATATTGAGAACAAATGGGAAGCCGCAAGCACCTTTCGTTTAATGCTTTTGGCAGAAGCAACTACATTATGCCAAGCACTCCTAATGATCTCAGTTTGCCCCCCTCTGTGAGACATCACAGGCAAGCAGTCTGATCCAACAACAGATTTGTAAATTTTTCCCTACCCAAATCAACTTCAAACTTCCGAGACCTCGAAAGCAATCACAGCAATTCTTTTATGAAATCAAGGTTAAGAGTGTCCCGAATAATAAGGAATATCCCTAGGAGAAGAACGAGCGTGATCCCCGATGACATAATCCGCTGCTCTATTTCTAGAGGGAGCTTTCTCCCACCCCTAGCTGCCTCTATGAGGATCAAAGCCAAGGAACCCCCATCTAAAGCAGGCAATGGAAGAAGGTTTATTACTGCAAGGTTAAGATTAAGCACTGCAGCAAATTGGTAAAGGCCATCAATATTTGATCTTGCTACTTCAGCACCAACAGCAATAATAGCCACAGGACCCGAAACCTTACTAGCAGTTTGCGAGAAGTTTAGAAAAGTCTGTTTTAAGCTATCCAAAACATTATATGAGAGACCCCAAAATTCATTCCCAGCATAACTGAAAGCCTCAGATACATTCTTCGGTAAAACCTTGAAAATCTTTACATTTGGAGATAACTGAACACCAATTTTACCAGTTCCATCAAAATTTTCATCTGGGGTGACTCCAATTTGAAAGTTTTCCTTCCCCCTCTCAACCTTAAGCAGCACATTTCTTTTAGGATTTTTTTTTATTACATCAACAAGCTCAGAAACTGCATTAGGCCCTATTTTTGGCAATTCGTTTCCATCAACCGCAAGTATTATATCGCCCGGAAGCAACCCATCTCGGGAAGCAGCCGAAAAGGCTTTAACCTCGGGCACAAGCACCCCAGGAAAGGCCTCTCGTACAGGCAAACCAACTGACAAGATTTGGAGAAAGATTATAACATACGCAAAGATTATATTGGCAACGACACCAGCTGAAATCACAATTACCCTATCCAATACTGGCCTATTCTTAAGCAAATTTTCATCATCAACTGGAATGTCACTCTCTGGATCATTATCAGGAAACCCCACAAAGCCACCTAGAGGAAAAGCTCTAATAGAGTATTCTACATTGTTGGCATTGAATTTAGCTAAAATTGGACCAAACCCAACAGCAAATTTACTTACATGGATTCCTTGAAGATAAGCAGCAAGGAAGTGACCACTCTCATGAACAATGATTATGGCTGTTAAAACTGCAGCTGCCTCCAAAACAGACTGAGCACTCTCAAAGTTCCCGAAATCAAATCCAGGACTAGCCCAAGACCTAAAATCCAATCTTTTCCCAGGTGGGGCTCCACTCTTTCCAAAGAAAAATTGGTTCTTGAAATTCAAACTGAGGTGTGATGAAGAAAACGAGCAGTTTATAGAAGAAAGAGAAGATTTTGAGAAGAGGGTTTTGGGCTTTAGTGAAAATTCTGTGATGGGTAACTTTGAGTTGGTTAATCTGATGAGGGAATGGGAAGAAGATGGTGGATAGGATGAGAGGTTCATTATAACCATGATTTCTTCTTCTTTTGGAAGGGGGTATTAAGGTGGAGAAGGTTTTGGCTAATGGGAGAAGAGTGGACGGCATAGAAAGAGGGAATGGATAATTCACACTATTTGTGTCTGTGGAGGGAACTCACCGAGATTTCTCCCTCTAATTATTATTCTTTTATGCAATTTTACTTGATTATTATTTCCTTTTTGTCTATTTTTATTTTCATTTTTGTGCTACCGTACGTCCACTTGCAGCCTTGGTCCTTGGAGGTTGGAATATGTGATCCATGTCGATTTAGATTCCCATATATGGAAAGAAAGGGAGCCTGAACTTATCCGGTTAGTCAAATCCGATGGTGGATTTGACTTTCCTTATCAGGGATAACACACTTGTGATGAACAGGATGGATGAGGTTGGATGGGATCTTAGTAATTTGTAAAGCAATTTAGACAATAATTATAAATAGTTTAAATAATAAATATATTAAAAAATAATAATTTTTTGAGTTGTAGATGAATTTTATATGAACTTTATAATTACTGTACAAATTGATAGTAATTAAGATGACAAACTGTTATCTCCAGCTTGCCACAAGGAAAATGGAAGTTCCCTCATTGCAATACACTCTGTGACTTGAGTGAAATCCGATCGAGAAATTACTGAATTAGAAAATTTATTGAATGTTCCAATGGTTTTGAAAATATATTATGCTACATGTAAGACTCTTTTACTCAATTTGATGAAAAGTTCAGAGTAAATTTACCTAATTTGCCATCACATTTCCCTCATACCCTTATAATCTCTAACAATTGCACCCACACCCATTTTCTTGTTGGAAGCATCTATTATTGCATCCCAATTTACCATAATCACTCCAACTGGGGGGTTTAATCCATTTCGGATTATCCCTGGCTTGATTTTGCTCTAAATTATCCCTCATACATTCGTTAGCTTTATGAAAATCCTCCATTGCCTTCATTCGTTTCGTACTACATGGGAAGGATGAATAAGGTCACCTGTAAATACAACTGTATTTTTACGTAACCATATTCTTCTAGCAATTGTAGCAACCAACTTTATTTCTTCCTCCTCAAGCTTTTCCAGTAGCCCAGTTAAGATATGTAGAAACCCATCTTCTTAAAATTGTGCAGTAAAAAATAATATTCTCATATCAAGATCAAACTTTATGAAGAACAGTTAAAGAAGTAGAAAACAGCCACTCCTTGGCTTTTGGGCATAATTTTGCTTTGCTTCTTAGTAAAAAATGTGTGATCTCAAGGATTATGAGATATTTAGATCTTTTCACCAATAATTGAAAATAACTAAAGAAATGTAGGCTTCTTCCTTACTCTTCTAAACTTTAAATTATTCTCGAGAGTTAGCTCAAGAATATTAGTTCTTAGCAAATACTAAATAACTATAGAGATCGAGTGTTTTGCAAGAGTTTCAGACTTCTCTATTTATAAGTTTGAACTATAGGAGAGGTAAGATATTTTTTCCGTGTGGGACAAGCGGAAGAAATTTAGTGGACAGCTAGGGTTTGGAAAACCCTAGCCTCCACAGAACTTAAAGATGACACATGGGGCCAGGAAATTTTTTCCATGGCCCATACGTCTACTATACTATCCCTCGGAATAGGTTTTATCCCAAGCCCCTAGTCTCCCTCTTTTTTTTTCTTTTTTTTTTTTCCTATTCAAATAAAGGCAACTGGGAAAATGAAAAAACAACATTATAAAGGAGGATATTTGCTACCAAGCCCCTAGTCTACCTCTTTTTTTTCTCTTTTTTTTTCCTATTCAAATATAGGAAACTGGGAAAATGGAAAAACAACATTATAAAGGAGGATATTTGCTACTCCTAACTAGAATAGAACTAAGAAAATGAGAAGAAGTAGGAATGCTTTTCAACACAAAGTTAGAAACGTCCATTTAGCAACTTAATGAGCATAAAAGTTGGTACATCTAGAGGTCTTCAAAGCTGACCAAACCGGGATAGAAAGCAACACATTCTGAAGATCGGAGATAATAGGAGAAGAGGCCCAGCCAGAGAAGAGGGGGGCATCCTTAATAGCTATAATACTAAGAAGAAAGTTTCCTTCTAAAATAAGGGAGGTGCTACCGAAAGAAACTGCAAGTTCAACTGCAAGAAGGGCAGCATGGGCTTCTCCAAGGTTTCTCTCTTAGTCTCCCTCTTTTGCATCTTCTACACGGTTTCTCTTTAATTCATGCTTTTAAAGTTAAAAACAGCAACCCAATAAATAAGAAAGATTGACTTGGTTAAATTAATTACATCATTAGATTGGTAAGGGACCTAAGTGAAAAATAAAACTAGCTTCAAATGGCCTCTATTTTCTCAAGTCACTATTTAATTTACAATTAATTTCACTAAACAATTGTAATTGGACATAACTAGTTTATATTTTTAATTAAAACAATTAATTCATTTGACTTACTTAACATTGACTTTTGATTCTTTCATGAAATATTACGTGACAAAATTATTGTGAAAGATAATGTCACTTAATTGTCTACCTTTTTATCCTGGATCTGATTCTTCGGAATTCATAGGAGAAATAAAACGAAAGCCACTTGGAGATACTGATTCCACGAGAGCCAGCAATTTATCCATGAACGATTGATGCTACGAAGAGAGACAGGGCTTTTAGTCTATTGATGTTTAACCCGAGTGGGTCAAAGCTCTCCTGTGGTAATTAGGGTTGTAAATGAGCCGACACACTCGACAACTCGCTCGATACTCGCTCGGCTAAGTTCGCCCCGAACTCGAGCTTGACACTGTACAAGCTCGCTCATTATTGTTGAAACTCGCTTGATTAGCTAGTGACACATACCCGGCTCGCTCAATTAAGCTCAACGATGGCTCGTGAGTTCGACTTGTTTAAGTCGAGATCGTCCAGCTCACCCGGCTTGTTAACTCGTTCATAGATTTTTTATATATATATTATAGAAAAGAGTTATATAAATTTGTATATTAATAATTAAGTAACATATGTTATATAGGTTATTTAATATTTATATGTGTATGTATTAATTAACATACTAACTAGTTAGTTAGTTCGTTCATATATCTTGTATATATATTACTAAAATTAGCTATATTAATTTATACTATAGATAAATATCTAGAAGTTGTTTTAAAATTCGGGCTTGAACTTTGCTCGGATCATACATTAAAGAATTTAATAGCTTAACTCAAGCTTGAGTTGAGCTCGGCTCGGCTTAAATAGCATTCTCAACAAACTTGAGTTTGAGCTCAAACTCGCTCGAATTTTAAACGAACCAAGCTTGAACACGCATTTTATAGCTCGGCTTGAATAAGCATCTTCATAAACAAGCTAAGCTTAAAATCTTAAAGCTCGACTTGGCTCGACTCGATTACAGCCTTAGGAGAATTTCAATTTCTGGAATTTCAAATCTAGATTGTCCATTTTCATCCAAGGGCCATGTGTCCCACTACTAATAAAATAATATTTAAATTTTAAAAAAATATATATAAAAGAAAAGAAAATAATAAAATAATATGGGGTGGCTGGCTAGTACCCCATGCTTTGCCATGCGAAGCCACCACAAGAGCCAAACCCAATTTTATTTTATTTTATTTTATTTTTTGGGCATCTTTAACACACCTAGCTGGCTAGCTAGGACCCTTATTTTCTAGATTTTATTCCAACGAGACTATAAATAAGAGCATTTGAGGTACTTCTTCCCACCTGAATTGAAGCACTTTTTACCCAAAATTCTCCTTTCAACGTGCCAATCCAAATTAATTGAGCAGTTTGTGTATTGGGGCTTATAGCCTGCAGGCTGCTGCAGCCTACAAATGCTCCCAACTTCATTTTCATTAAAAATATCCAAAATTAGCAAAACCTTCGCCGAATTAAGTATTTTCATCAATTAGCTCCATCTTAGCATCTTTATCAAGAACTTTCATTGGTGATTGTATTGCATGCATAGGATGTCGCCATGTCGGGTAAAAAGCCATTTATCTTCCCAAAATTTTACCTTCGATCCTTCCCCCACTTTCCAGACTAGAACATCTTTCAAAAGATCCTGCAAATTCCATATATTTCTCTAGCCATAAGATGATCTATATACAATAACCCAGTTGAGACTCCAAAAAAGATAATAATAATAATAAAATGAAATAAAATTACCATGAGGATAAATATTTGAGAAAATATGAGAGAGAAATTAACAAGAAAAATATAACGCCACGAATTTTATATTAGTCACATAGCAGATGAATCTCTTATAGCATCTCCAGCATTGTAGCTAAAATAGGAAAAATAGCTATATTTAACTATTTTGGCCTTTTTTTTTTATCCAACAGAATAGCTAGCTTATAATTAACTATTATACCTTAACTGCTAGCTATTTACTGTAACACACTAAATTGAATTTTAATATAATATAATATTATTTTTAATATTACTTTTTCCCTTTAATTAAGTATTAGCGATAATATAATAATAATAAAAAAAATGAGAAATAATATTTTAAAACAAGTAGCTAATAGAATAGAGAATCAATTGGCATTAAAAAATGGCTAGCTAAAATAAAGAATTGTACTTTTTGACTACTTATAATAGCTATTACTGCTGGAGATGCTCTTATGCATGTGCCACTACTACTTTTCTTTACGCTAACAGCAAAAGATTTCAAGTATAAAATTTTTAGGGAAAATTAGTTTGTCCCCCCCCCCTACAAACTATCACTCTCTGACCGTTTGCCTCCTTGAACTACCAATTTTACATTACAATCCCTATGAACTACCATTTTGTTACCAAAGACCCCCTACCGTCAGTCAAAAATGTTAAATATGATGGTCAACGTGTTACACGCGTGAACAGTGTCGTTGACTGACATAATAGTGTCGTGAACAGTACATTTCACCTTTCGACTTAACATCTTTGACTGATGGTTGGGGGTCTTTGGTAATGAAATAATAGTTCATGGGGGGTGTAATATAAAATTGGTAGTTCATGGGGGCAAACAGTCAGCGCGTGGTAGTTTGTGGGGGAAAAAACTAATTTCCCCAAATTTTTATTTTCTTTTTGAAACCACAAACTCTCCTTCACAAATAACATAAATATACCAAAGCTCTAACTAAAATAGCATCTTATACATAAAGCTTAATTAATGATATCATATTTAATCAAAATGTTAAAAAATGTGCATATTAGAATGAGGAATTGATCGTGCTTACAATTGTGTTGATCTCCAATTAATAAATGTTTAAATTCTAACAACCGATATTCTTAAAATTTAATAACTATAATATCCAAATTACAAGATCACTTAGATTAAGAATTGATCTTATAGAGTAATAACCTCAATTATCTCATAAAAGTTTAAGAGACTAAGTTAATATATTAAAACGCTTATTATGCTCGATCATCAAAAAATCTTTAAGTGGCCGGGAGAGTACGTGCATTTGTCATATATCAATTATGCAAAATCCAATAAATTGTCAATTATCCCTCATCGTATCAAACGATTATTATGCTCAACAAAAATCCAATAAGTTGTCAATTAACACGTTTGTTATGGTCATCAAAAACCCAATAAGTTGTCAATTATCTAAAATCCCCTACGGTGGTCATTTGTCAATGTAAATATATAATAATTAATAAAAAGCAAACACTTAAATTATAAAATTTAAGTGTTTTGATTACAAGAAAAGAACACATAATAAAAAGATAGTATATTATATATTTAACAATTGAATATATTTTCATCATAAAAATTTCATATTTCAAAAATCCTATCAAATTAGTGATTCCCTGCATGATGGGCTAACTAGCTAGTTTAATCGCATTGGAAAAATGTAAATAAATTGGAAAAAAAAATGCAGTTAATTCCAATAAATTTAAACGACAGTATTATGTATTGGACAAAGTTTTCCTTCAAACTGAGTTGGAGAAATTTCCTTCAACCTAATCTAAAAAAGTGACATGTGTCTATTTTTTTAATAACATGTGAGATGCACATGAGTTTATAATAAATATTCTTCCAATTTTGTCTTTACTATTAAAAAAACATGTGCATCTCACATGTTCATGAACACATGTCACTTTTTTAGATTAAGTTGAAGGAAATTTCTCCAACCCAATTTGAAGGAAAACTTTGTCCTTATGTATTAATGTAATTAACATAATTAATATTATTAATATTATTAATTTTTTAAATTTTTGACGTGGCATTTTTGCGCACTCCCTTCCCACGTCAAAAACTTAAAGAACTTGAATGTTTTTTTTTGGAAATATTATTTTAAATTTTTTGACGTGACATTATTAACATGTTAGTATTTTTTTATGTATTAATATTGTCACGTCAATAATTATTGACGTGGCGTTCTTGACCAAACCCTAAACATGTCAAAAACACCCAATTTTTTTGCAATGCCCGTTAACCTTGCAAAGATATTGTTCATATATATATATATAGCATATTCATGCGTCATGCAATAAAATCGTTGTGTTCAACAACATATTCTTTTACCACTATTTGCAAACATATCCTAAACTCATAAATAGTGTATTGTAAACCCGTGTACGTAATCATAAACTTATGGAAATCATATCATAAACCCATTTAATCATAAACTCATGAAATCATCAAAAGTAAGGCATAAACACTCATTAAAGTTTTCTGACACCATGACACGTTAGAAAACTCTAGTAAAGAAAAAATTGATTTTTGTAGTATACTTACTATATCCGTTTCACCTCAAAGGAAAAACTCCCACAAGAGCTTTTGACACTGCAATATCACATTGCATGTCATGATTAAACACAATCCACAACTTACATCCATGTTCCCAAGTGTTAGACATTCAAAACCCCCAAATTATGACACTTAGAGAAAGTTAAGGTTTGGGTCTTACCAAGATTAATGGAGAAATCAAAAGTTTAATTCGGTTTCAGACATGGAAGTATTTCCTTGGTAGGACACCCGAAAATACTCTAGTCGTGATATTGTGATCGTTTTGCAGTTTCAACAAATATACATGCACTTTAATAGTGGCCAATAATTGTGATAGTTTTTCTTCTATATATAATGCATAGACGTCATGTCGTTCAAATCAAACACAAACCCTAGCTATCTATCTATTTCTATATACATACACATCGCTGCAGCAAACAAGATGGTGGCCGGCAACAAAGGGTTGTTTAAGAAAGCCTTTTGAAGGAGAGAAGAGAAGAGACTGTTAGGTTTTCTAAATTGTCCCACCCAAAAAAATAAAGAAAGAAAAAAAGCCTCTAAAAGGAAGGAAAAGAAATGCCAAAAAAAATAAAAAATAAAAATCAAAGATGCCCATAATTTACCCAAATCAAAACGTATCTACAAAGTGGGTCCCCTGATTATGATTTTGTTAGAAGTAAAGACAAAAGGGGCAGAAAAAGGTTGGAATTAATCAATTCATTATAATAGTGGAGAATGGCTCCTAGTCAACACCCACATTAAACCCAACTACTCATCTAATCTCAATTCTACTGATTTACTGTTTGAATTATCACTAATTTATATATATATATACACACCAAGTTAATTATCTGTCTAAATGAGAGTTTGATCAGCCACTTGAAATCCACTTAGATAAGTGAATTTCATAAAAATTCTTTCACTTTTTTTAATTACTAATAATTTGAGGGAAAAAAAAGTAAAATAAAGTGAGCGAAGGTACGTATCTTCTAAATCTTGCCTGTTGAGTGTTGATGATGAATTCATGATGCTGCTTTGACATCACA
The DNA here is from genome assembly GCA_006937295.1 of Carpinus fangiana. Lineage (NCBI taxonomy): Eukaryota > Viridiplantae > Streptophyta > Magnoliopsida > Fagales > Betulaceae > Carpinus > Carpinus fangiana. The sequence goes on along the minus strand of CM017326.1, from coordinate 2,544,891 downwards.
GCATGGTTACGTGCTTCCATTTAATCAATATATATTATCTAAAGAATTATTAATTATTTTGTGAGAAGATGATCATAAAGATGTCATTAATTAGTTATTGTTCATATGACATCATATTTCCTTTTAAGACTTCAATAAAGAAAAAAGTCATAACTTCGAGATTTATTGGATGGATTTTTTTATTATTATTATTATTTTGCCTAGGTGAGAAATTTTAACATATGGCATAATTGGAGTTGTATAGGGGATTTTTCTAAATCATTTAATTTTGGGCTTGCTTGGGAAATTTTATTTTTTTATTTTTTATGGTTTGAAAATTATTTTCTAAAATATGGGGCCACATTGAAAAAGTATTGCCTATGGAGAACACATCTGAAAAAGTGTTTGTCATATAGTTATTTTGAAAAGTGTTTCTAAAAACAATTTTTTAAAACATAAAAGAAACAAAACAAAATAAAAAGGCAAAAAAAAAAAAAAAACATTGAGCCTACTGAAAATTGGCCTCGGCAGTGGCCACATGGTGGTAGTAACCAAATAGATCTGACAAAACGAACAACGACTGCATGTAGCTGCTAGACAATTTTGCTTTGGCAATTATGTGGTAGCCATCAGATGGATTAGTCAACCACGCATACTATCCGAGCGGCCACCTGATTGCCCCTAAATAAATATGTAATACTGGTTCTTGCTGTTATTTATTTTTAGCTAGAAAAAACTTCATTTATCACTTTTGACCTTTTATCGATTTTGTAATCATATATTTAAGCTTTAAAAAGTATTAATTTACAATTACAATTTTTCAGAAGTTTGTAATGTCAACATTCTTATCAAAATTCAATGTTAAATCAAACAATAGATCAGTAAAATGTCCTTACTCCAATAAAAATGTTTAAAATAAAAAAAAAAAAACCTTAATTAAATTATTAAAAACTAATATGTCAAAAACACACAAAAAGAAAATGGCAATCCTAAATTTATCGAAAGAGGAGTCTATGAAAGGGTAACAACTTGTTTTTGTGAGTCGGGTTTCATGTTGATATATAAGTCGGGTACACATTAATTCATGTTGAGATATAAGTCTATATAAATAAGCCTTAATCCAACTTATTCAATTAAATTAGTTGGACACATCAACCCTAACCTATTAATTTTATATTGAGTTCATGTCAAATTTGCAAATTGTGTCAAAAACTCTTAGTCACAAGTTTAATTTACTGACATGTTAGTTTTGAGTTGTATCAAGACATATTGTGTATAAGAATATATAGGTCACCTCTAAGGTCTTTAACCAATCAATTTAATTAAACAGATCACGCCCGCCAGTCATGCATAATATTTTAATTTCATTTTGAGTTAGTTCGTTGAACTTGCAATAAAGTAAAAACTTGATTGCCTTTTAAGCCGATAAAGATGCATTTAAAATTTGTAAATGGAAAGTAATTATATAATTTTTGATATGACAACTTGATAATCTTATACCGAGATCAAAGAAGAAGAAGAAACAATATTACATGACAACTTTAAAGTACTAAAGAATAAGAAGAAACAATATGTACGTACCCCTTGTGTTAACCTGGGCCACCTTCTCTGTGTCTCTCAGCTCTAACACTTGTCAATAACGGGGTAAACTCAACCTTCCTGGCCCGGAAACCCCTATATGTTTCCGTTTATTTTGCCGTGTTCTTCAACGGAATGGTTGGAAGGAACTACCGGACAGGAGGTGATGGAATACAATTTAATGCAACCCAACTGAAAGCAAAGGGCAGGAGGCCCCACTCACGTACGTACGTCGCAGTTATGGTTCGGTTCTGATCAAGAGTGAAGACAACGGAGGATTCCTGTTCTGTTTCTTTCATATATATATATATATATATATATGCAGATTAATAATTCACAACATGTGTATATATATATATGTGTGTGCGGGTGTGTGTGTGTGCGCGTGCGTGTGATTATAAGTCAATGATATTATTAGTGTTTTGTATGAATTCATGCGATCGATCTGGAGATGCTCATGAAAGATACAAATATTAAGGAAAATTTGCCCATTTCATCATGCACATGCGATTACTGGCCAAGGTGGGTTTTCTTTATTGTCTCACTGTACAGGTTTGAGGAGTTTTCTGAGAACCCATTTGTGAACAAATCATGCAGCATAAAATAGGCTTCTTCTCAAATCAAAACTTTGGCTTTTGAAAGTGGGTTTTGTGTTAATTAGGTCATTCATCCTAGAGTTTTCATGGTGTGCAAACTTCTTCTCAAATCAAACTTTTGCTTTTGAAAGTGGGTTTTGCGTTTGGCTCATGAATGAATTTTTTTTTTGGTGCAATGATAACATAAACTAACGGATTCCCATTACATTAAAGTACTCTTTTCTTCATCTTCTTTCTTTCTTTTCTTTTTTTCTTTTCTTCTATTTGTTGGAAAATAGAATAATTATAATGTTAGTGGCAACTGGCAAGGAGGGGGTTTATGGCCGACCTGATAAGTCCTTCTTACCTACTCTTCATATCATGCCTTTACACCCTTTATTTAGGTACTTAAATGCTTTTTTTTTCACCTTATTATTGCACAATAATTCAATCTCTCGCTCTTCCCTCTGTATCTAACTATCTCTCTCTCTCTCTCTTTCTCTATAGAGGCTTAAGAGGAGGAGGAATTGAAGTTTTAAACCCTAACAAAGGAGCTGATCATCTGGGGGTGTACTGTAGGCGATATATATCAATTAGCCTGTTCATTTTGGACATTGTAAAGGGGCCTTCAATATATTGAGATGATGGAAAGACAGAAATACCCACTAGTAAACAGAGTCAATAAATTGTTGGATGAAGACCAGAATCGTCATTTAACATTGAAGGACTTCCCAAATTTTCTTCTTTTTTTTGGGAACTTTTTAGCTAGAATTTTTCATTGAGATGATCAGAAGCTCCAGTTTTTCAAGTTCATCCAAAGAATCTGACATGGAACTATGCATGCATGTATATGCAAATCAATCTTGATATGGGTATATATATAGAACATGATGCAACAAATTAATTAAACAAACTGAAACATAGAAAAAGAGATTGAGAAGAATAGAAGATAGAATCACATACCCCCCAAGTGTTTGATTTGTTGGTGAGAAGAGGGACGGAGAAGGGTGCAAAAGGAGATATAAGATATTGACGCGGCTCAATCAAATCACATGGCTAATTTCTCCTTCAACCATGTCTTCAAATTGAGCCACGGCAATACCTTCGTTACAAATATTTAACACCCTTCCATCTCTAGACCTCCTTAATTGCTTCATCTTCTCCCGAAAACCCGTCTGAACTCAAGCTCCCGGCCTTCTATTGAGAGAAAGAGAAAGAGAGAGAGAGTATTCCTTATATATAATTAGAGGAGGGCCAGTTTCTTCTGAAAGGGTACTGCTTTATAGAAACTCCTTTTTTTTTTTTTCTTTTTTTCTCGCAGGGGATGTGCGTTAAATATATTGGCTTGGCTTAACTTTTGGCCTTCACATCATTTGCTGCATAAAGGGAAGCAAAGCAGATAAAACCACCACGAAGCAACTGTTTTTGTGTTTATGTACGTATGCCAATTTGACTACTACTAATTATCATTATTTTCTATGACACGGAGGGCACCACGTAGGCCCTATCGATCGATTGAATTAGTAAAACTTGTTTGACTCTGACGAGTTTTCGACCTTTTTGGATGAATTTGACTGATTTTTATGCAACCCTTAATTTGTCTTGCTGATCAATTTGTTACATAATGATGATTTCTTTAATTCTAGCTAGTTTTGCTGACTGTTATTGAAGCATTCACACTAATTTTCTTTTTCTTTTAATGATGTTTTTAATTAATTAATGGTTATCTAAAATAAATAAATAAATAAACCTCAGAGTGGTGTGCTTGAATTTTTGAGTTCCACCCTCACGAATCATGATTAATTCGTATTGGTAATTGTTTGTGCATGAGAGTGAGGGTTACAATGAATTGTTCTGCCAAAAACAAAAACAGTCGAAAGCACATATCTAATATAATGCGTTAAAGGATCAATTAAATATAGTAGAGGTTTTGAGTGTTTTTTTTTTAATTTTTTTAATTTTTTTTTTATATATGTCCACACAAGGGAGAAGAAAGGAGGATTCGAACTAATGACCTCTGCTTCATGAGGAGTGGTCCACATCTGATTAAAAAAAAAACCTTGTTTAATTCTCCTCTCATATTAATTAATATTTCACATGTTACGTCTTACTGATTAGGAATCATCTTCATTTTAAGTAAAATGGAGATAATTAAATCAGTTCATAGTAAATATTATATTTTGTTGTATCTAATAGTGTATATGATGTCATATCATTTAAAACTTTTAAATGACGTGGCAATATGTTGACCACGCAATAAGATATACATTGTTAAATACAACAAAATAAATTTTTCACCATGAAATTAGTGACTCCTTTATTTCAAATGAGATTGAGTCCAAAGGAACCGGTTCATCATAAGATGAGGGTATTTTTGTCCAAACAAAAAGTAAAATTACAAAATGCCCTCGTGTTATGAGGAACCGAATCTTGGTTCAAGATTGAGAGGGCATATTCCCACTTATTAATTAAAGTATGAGATTTTGAGCTCACAATTAAGAAAAAAATGTTAAAGTATTAATTAAATGATTAAATTCATTATTTGTTATCAACTTAATTAAGCTTTTGGGATAAATTGTGGTTTATCCTAAAGTATCAATAAGTTGTGATTTTTCACCTCGTCAAAAATTGTGTGTATATATATATATATATATACACGTACACACTAATTTCAATATTCATTCAATCAGGATATTCAAGAATATAAATTTGTTATGTTGTCTTTCTTATGGCCTATTAGCCTAACATACAAGCATATAAATTAAGGATCCAAATCTCTATAATTTTGCTGTTTGAATTACTAATAATTTAAATAATAAATATGAGAAAGTTTATATGAGGCTTATCTGGCCTAATAGGTAAATAAGATGCTCGAATTGTTAATAATTTCGATAACAAAATTGATAAGGATATTCTTTATTCATAAAGTAATCCCCCAATCAAATGAGAAAAAAAAAAAAAAAAAAAATGCATGGGCCTAGTTTGTGGGATTAGTATTATCGATTAACAAGGACAGCTAGGGTTGCTCTAGCTAGGCTGGTCCCTCAATTTGGCATCCTAAGCTGAGAAGAAGCTCTATGCCAAGTATCTCTTGTGGAGTTGCCAATATATATTAATTTGGTTGTTCACAGTAGTCATTGACGAAGATGAAAGAGATCCTCATTGACCCTATGAAATCAACCTTTTGGTTGAGTTGGGACCAATACCCAAATAAGTCCAGAAGCTACAACCAAGAATATCAAAAGAATTTGTTGAGTTAGGTGAGTAGGTAGTGCAACCCAAAGACTTCTGCCAAATGATTTCTAGCTTTTGGAAATTCAAGTGCACCGAATACCTAATATATATATATTATATATATAGCATAATTTGGATTACCTAGAGGATCGATGGAGATGATAACTCAAGAACAAGCATCATGTAAAACAATATTGATTCTTTATTTATTTATGTTTCACTTTGGTTGATTGATACAAAACTATGGCGTCTCACATCGCCAAGGTATGGAGATCGATGGAGATGCATGCATGTGTTTATATGTATACTTACATTATTCATGACAACAACTCATTTTAAAGCTGTGGTGGTCGTCATGATCCCAACAGAATTTTTAAGCAAGCCTATGTGAGAGTAGTATCAGGGATAACTGACCTTCTAGAAAATCTGGTTTTTGTGAGCTAAAAGTGGTCAATATTATGTGTCATTTGGGGTCGGACGTTTCAAAAATTATTTAAAAATTAAACAAAAAATGACATAAAAGAAAAACTATGTATAAATTGTAGTTTTTAAAAAAATTTACTAGTATATAAACTGTTTATACCATTAATTTGATTTATTTTCTTTATTTTTTTTAATCTATAACATAATAAAATAGTTCTTTACTTTTATATACAAATTTTATAAGTAGTCACAATCAAATCCAAAAAGTAGCATTAAAAAAAAAAAAAAAAAACCCTAATTTACAAAATTATCACATAGTCTATAGTGCCTTATTAATAAAAATATATAGGATGTGGCCATTCTTTTCATTTAAAAGAAAGAAAACATTCTCGAGGCCAAGGGAATGTGATTCCTACATCTCGAGAAGGGAATTCACATTCCTAGCAAAAGGCAATTAGGAAGCTAGGAATCCACATTTTATAAGGTATTTAGATTCCACATTTTCAAGGGTAGTTGGATTTCCTTAATTTAAATGCAATAAAACGAGATAATCTTTTAGGGTTTATCTAAACACCCCATAATAGTACTGTTTGTTATGGCTTAGGGTGGCTTACAATATCTATTCTACAAATTTTTCTTCAGCCAAAAATTTAGGAATAGAATTGTTATTTTTTAGGATTAATCCAAGAAAAGTTTGCTAATCATTTGACGAAACAAACTCCTAACTTTTACACACGTGGAAAGTGTCAAATGATAATTACTGATTCACATGGGATTGCATGTGTTGTGTTCTTCTTCTTCTTTTCTAAGCTAATAAGAAAAAAGGTACAATAGGAGTCTTTCTCGTTCTTGATCTAAAGGAAAAGAGAATTGGAGACCAGTCAAAAATGCGTCTGAACACGAGATTAGAAGCGATCCATCTAACTATATAATGTGTATAATAAAATGCACTACAAATAAAACAAATAATAAAGAATTGCGGGAAGAAAAAAAAAAAACAGCATTACAGTCTCTTGAGATGCTAGGACAACATAGACTTCACTAATGGCGGCATAATACGAGAGACGTTTGGTGGCAACATTGATAATTTTACCATTAAAAAATCTAACAATGTAACTGCGACCGATAAATCCCTCTCAACCTCAACAACAAAGCACTGCGGTGGAAAATGCACCGAAGGAGATTGAAACTGATCCAAAAACAAGTCTCCACCCAATAATAATACAACAGTTAGACCTAATTAAAGCCTACACAAAACAAGAATAAAACAAATACATAAATTAAAAAACCCAACTACAAGAACCAGTGTTGGAGCGGGATGGGCGGCTGATGGTGCTGGATGGCGTGTGGCCGGCCGGCTGAATCTAATGGGGAGGCGAGATGGCACCTATTGTATTATTATTGGGTGGAGACTTTGATTTTGGATCAGTTTTAGACTTTAGTTTCCTTGGGTGCATTTTCCACTGCAATGCTTTGTTTTTAAGGTTGAGAGGGATTTATCAGTCGAGATGGCTTTGTTTTTAAGGTTGAAAGGGACTTATCAGTCGAGATGGCCAGCACCTACGTGCCTGTTAGGCACCAATCTAACCATCACCAACCACATGGAAGGCGAGAAATAAACATGGGAATTAGGCAATGGACAAGAAAATCCTCAACGTTCACATTTCCCTCATGAATAGAATTAATGTCTCTAATGCTCACTTACTTTCCCTACAAAACAGTCAAAACTAGTCTCAAGTCAACTTAACAAAATAGAATAAGCCAAATAAATGGTGGATTATATATATAGGCCCTTTTACAATCACAATCAGTTTACTATATATGTACGGGTGAAATAAATCATCAAAGCAATATCAATTCAACATTTCCTTAGTTTAGTTCTTGAGTTACTAGTGGTTGAAAAAGTTTGAGATTCAATTATTTGTATTGATCTATATATTCTTGCCAGTCTAGCCAACAGTAGTGCCACTTTTACGAAAGGGTCCAGCTAGCTGTACACTGTTGTTGATAAGTAAGACAGGTAACCATCAATTTGTTCAGCCATGGAAACTCCAATGTCAGACAATTGATTCGGTTTGCCATTCGCAAATTTGCAATTACTAGGTTTTATTTATGGGTCTTAATTTCCAAACTTCCTAGATCACATAATTACTATTAAGGCCCGGCTAGTAGCCTTAAGCTCATAAATGGATTTATCTTTATTTAAAATGAAATGAAGAGTAATGTTATATATCAAGTAAGTATTTCATAAATATTTTATAAAGCTAATGTATCTAGTAGTATTTGGATCAACTGTTGCTAAAGAGAAAAAAATCAATATATAATGACCACTAGATCTTACCACATCAGCAATTTGTGAGACATTTGTAGAATGTTTGTGTTATGTAGCATTACTCTCTATTTTATAGTACATATTAAATTCTATAAATGTTATAAATCACATTTTTATCTCACAAGTATTATATTTTTTTTTAATATGCGGCAGTGCTAATCAACTTTTGAATCAACATTAAAATTTAAAAAAAAAAAAAATCGAAAGACTGATTGATACTGCCACTTCAGCAACTAGCCACCAATGCAAAGAAAGAAAACAAGGATAACCATTATAGGAGGAAGTAAGAAATTCGTTTCTTCCCTCCTCCTCCCTGGCCAACTTCATTTTTTAAAAAAACACAGTAGTGAGTTTAGTGACTTTCAGGTTATTGCAGCGGTTATTGTTTGTCTTTTTCTATAGATTTGCTCTTTAGAGCAATCTATGGGGTAAAGTTTTTCCTGGTATCTTGGGTTTCAATTACCTTGAATCGGTTTCTAAGGTTTTATTTATATGAAACCCTTAGAGTAGCGGTTCTATATTTTTAATATGTCTTTCGTTTTTCTCTCTAGTTCTTTTTTGAGAACTAATAATGACCGATGGTAGATGAATTATCATACATGTGGAAGAAGAAGCGAAGATGATTGTGATTGGGAATGGGCTTTGTAGCGGAGATGGAAAAAATAGGAAATTATTGCCTAGTAGAAAAAAGTTCTGATGGATCGGGTAGTGGACAAGGACATGATTTGTCCAAATATGCTGGGGATTTGGAAACTGATTAGGATTGTGACATTCAAATAATTAGATATAAAGTTGTTCCTCATGTAGTTAGATATGATTGGGTCTAATTCTATCTTCTTTCCTTGGCTTGTATGACCCGTGATATGAGATCTAGCGAAAAGGTTGTTAAACAAAGCATTGAACAAGTTTGAATGAAAGAAATTCCTCATTGTATTTATGATCTTATTTTGTTAGAACAGCATGCTCTCTTTTTATGAAATGAACGAAGAAAACAAAAAGTTGTTATAAAATTTTTTTTAACAATTTTTTTTTTTAAAAAAAAAGCAAAGTAAGATGCTTGTAAAATTAAAGTATGATTTCTGGGGCATTAATTATTAGATTTTAGACTTTACCATGTCAGCATAGTAAAATAAAAATGTGGTATATAGTCTTTCCAAGGTTTAATTGTATATATGTACTTATATCGAAACCAAGTCTTCTACTACTGAAGCTATGTGATGATAGGCCAGCTCAAGGTTTTTTGGGAAGCCCAAAGCTCAAGCCTAATTGCTGTCCAATAAGGCTTAAAGTTGGGTTTGCTTGATTTTCATGAATAGCATGGTGTCCAAAAAAAAAAAAACAAAAACCCATGATGGTTGAGGCTGATGATTTTCTTGTTTAATGGGTTACACATTGTGAACAACTCATACATACATAATGTGCAGGGTGGAACTACGTTGTCCCCAATTTTATTTTTATTTTATTTTATTTTTTTATAACCCTTTCAAAATCAAATTTTACCTGATGATGTGAAACATTGAAGTGCGGTTACTATTGCTATGTGGCACTTACGGTTGACACATGTCGTGCCAAACAAGAGTTTTGTGATAATAATTGATTGAGCTGATATGACATATTCTTAATTAACTAAAAGATAGATTGATAGAGTGACCTATTTAAAACTAGAGAGAAAAATCTAAGAATTAAATTGAAATTGCAAAAAAGCCTAATGAAAAATTTTAATTTTTTTCCTTTCATATTTGTGTTGGTGGCAAACCGAGAACAACAAAACAACCCATGGAACAGTTTAAGGTGAGAATGTAACCCGAGTCAATTCTTGATGCGGTCCAATAAGCTACATGATAGACGCATAAATTAACACTTTTATGAATTTTCTCTGCCTCCCAAAAAAGAAATAGCTGCCAATTATCTGCAGTGATGGCTGTGTGATTGAGGTTGTAATTGATGGTGTTATTTTTGTTTACTTCCTTGGCTAGCTAGCAAGGCCCTTGTATTTCTATATGCATTGAGGTGTCTACGTTGTGAACAACTCATGAATAAGATGTCTTTTGTCATTTGGTTGTGTTTTTTTTTAAAAAAATTTGACTTTATCATTTACGGTTCATTTTACATATTTCACGTGTAAAATATGAGTTTACATCGTTGTCAAGACCAATATATTGTCGCAAGATATTAAAGTTGCCAACTACCACAAAGAAAACGACATAGTCGCACGAGGCAACCACCAAACAAGTTTAGAAAATGACATAGTCGCACGTGGCAACTCCACCAAACAAGTTTCAATTAATCCGAGGTGGGTGGTTCATAGATTTGAAGGCCATGAATTGAAGTACATTTTTATATATATATTTAAATGTTAATTAAATCATTTTAATTCTAATTTATCATAATTAAGGCATTAATTAACTTGTTTACTGTTTTATTTTTTTATGAAAAAATTAATTAATTATATTGCATGGGTGACAGGGTGAGCCACCATTAGAAACCACCACTTTGACTGGAATCAAAGTTTAATTTGCCATTGGATTGGACTAGGTAGTGTGGTAGGTGGCTCAGAAGTTTCTCACATAATCCGACACTTGTTTTGCTTTTTTATTTTCATTTTTTTAGGTGATCTGACTCTTGTTGTTATCTTCATTATGAACTCATCCTACACTTGATAAGCACGATGCCAACTGCTACAGGAATCTGAGCTCAATGGCACATGTCCTCAAAACAACGTTCCTAAGTATTAGGATTACATATAAGAGTAACTATGAATCCCTACTAACTACTAACTATATAATTGAATGGGCGAGCGGTTTGCTTTTTCAAACTGGCCTCCTATGATGATATGATTAGCGGTGGTAAAATAGGTAAATACGGTTAAATAGTCTTAGAGTCATCTAAAATATATGCCCTAAAAAATGTCAAAAATGTTGAAAACACTAAAATAGGCCCAAAAAACTCATACTTGACATGTGGTAATTGTGGTGCAGTTTGGACATTAATAACCGCTAACCGGCAGTGAGGACAGTTGGTAACCTCAGACCTAGACGGCAATGCTGTTACTCAACACTACTAACCACCTGTGGTGGCGTGTTAGAGGTGTGGTTAGCAATGTGATTAGCGGCCAGAAGAAATAACCGCTAACTATCATTGCCTGTACCAACGCTAAAAAGTACCAATACAATGAATCCAATCCCCTCAAATTCGTTTTCCTACAAAATTTGGACAACTCTATGTAAAGGACAAGTGTAGGCTTCACCTTTTCGGTTGCTTGAGGCAAGTGAGTTTCACACTTCTCTTTCTTATACAATGGTTTAAATTACACGTAATTCAAATAACAAATTTTAGGAGATCCTTTTTTGCAATGTAGCAACCACAACTAGCCGATCAGATGGTCCTTTATCACCCCAAATGGCAGTTGAGGGTGGCACCAACTATGAGAGAGTTTGCAATTCAAACAAAAAATATGGAGAGATCTTTTTTGCAATGTAGCAATTGCAATTACCCAATCAAATGGTCCTGATCACCCCCACGTGGTGGTTGAGGGCGGCACCAATTATGAGAGAGTTCACAAATTTTGTTTAGTTGAAGTGGCATTTCCAATTAGGAAGTAAGGGAGATGGGAATATGGGTAGTATTACTCTTCACATAAACATTTTTAGGAAGAAGTATAAAAAAATAAATAAAAAAATAAAATTCCTCAATTTAACACCCAATTTGCAATGATCTCTTTTAATTTGCTGTGTACTCTTTTTTGTCTCACAAAAGAGAGAGACAAAAATATCCCTATAAAGAAAAAGAAAAAGAGAGAAAAAAAAAACACACACACACAATAACAAGGGTGGCCGAACCATTCTAAGGTTATGGGGGTGGCTCGACCTTCCTCAGCCAAATTTGGGGATGACTCACCATAGGAGTGGTCGGATGGTTATTATGGATGATATGATCACCTCTAAATGGTCAAAAACTTCTTTTGAGGAGGTGACTGAATCACCCAAATATGGATGAAGGGGATGATTTAAATACTTTTTGGCCATTTGGGGATGATTCAACCACTCTAGGCTTGTTAGAACAAGACAGGTTAGTCGCCCATTGTTCTAGTATTCTTTTATTTATTTATTAGTTTTCTTTAGAAATTTTTATGGTATTTTTGTCATTTGAGGATAGATTATATCTGGAGACATTATTGCAATTTTTAGTTTGGAAGAACAATGCAAATGAGGCTCCGTTTACTTCGACGTAAAATGGTTTCCAGGAAAATGATTTTCGTATTTTACGGTGTTTACTAAGACGTAAAATAATAGTCAACGGAAAACATTTTCCCTTTGACCGAAAATTCTTCTTTAATTTTCGGAAAATGGTTTACGGTTTTGAAAACCGTAAACCAATTTCCGATTTTGAGCATCTCATTCTCAAATTGACGTACCCTATCGGAACTTGACCGAGACCTACCTGGGACTTGACCGGGACTTGTCCGGGACCTGCTTGGGACCCGCTCGGGACATGACNCTCAGCCAGTGAGTCCGACGTTCAGTGTTCGAACTTCGGAAATATAAACGTGGAAATTTTTGATTTATTTGATGCATTTTGAGCAGTTGTTTCTCGAATTCTTAACGTCTCTGTCTGTCTTCACAGAGTATACAATCAAAGATTGAACGAGTCTTACAGAGGAGACGTGTTGCACGACCTTAATTTTTTCACCTAATTTTCACGCGCAGCGCTTCTCATCTGCTCGACGAAAGTCCTCAACCAACACTCTTAATCTTTAAACACAAGCTCCGTTTCAGTTTTTCTTGCTTTCCGCAGCATGCGCTACAATTCCTTGTTTTCAACACTATTTCTCATGGTTCTGGAATATAGCAATCGTTGCGAGGAAACATAATTGTTTTGAAGTTTTGATGGCTTTGGAGTCCATGGTTGTCTTGGGGGGCGTTATTCCGCAATTGGGTTTGAAAGATTTGGGGTGTAAGCCATCTGGGTTTGTATTGAATTGGGTAAATGGGTCAGAGAAAGCGTGCAAGTGGAGGCGTTCTGGTGCGTTTTCAGGTTTCTCGGCTTGCCGGTCAATGCGGTCTGTGGAAGACGAGAACAAGTCCAAGCGGGGAACGAAGTTGCAACGAGTCGTTGATCAGACGGAGAACAATGTTTCGAGGAGATTGCAGAAAGATTTGAGCTCGTTGCCAAGTGGGTTATTTAATAACATTTAATCTTTATGGATTTTGTTTCGTTTCGTATTGATGATGTTAATACTGGATACAGATTTGAGCACTTTTCAAGTGGGTTATTTCTTTGCAGTTTGGTTAATACATGAATTAAGAGTATTTGAATTATTCATATTGTGATGAAGTGAGGCTTAATTTTATTGGCAACTTGTGGGAGAAGTAGGTTTGAGCATCCTTGCAATGTACTTATTTAGTTATGTAAAGCTGGTTTTTTTTACCAGCGTTGGGGGCTAGTAGAATTTTAAGAACTTATGATCGATCTCAGAGATGTAGAATGTTGTAAGCAATATGGAAAAAAGGAGAACAGTTTTCTTCTTGTTTTCATAATCTTTTAATCTTAAGAAGGATGTGATGTTTTCATGTTATTTACCACATAGAGGATCTATGAGTTGCACGGGAGTAGTTTGGAAACTAGGTGAGGGGACTAAAGCTAGGGAGATCTTTTACTGAAATGGTAATAGTAAGGAGTGGAAAGAAGTGTCCATCAAATAAAGATGAATTCTAGCTTTTTCAGAAAGTGTCTCTAATACAGATGAGATATTAGAAACAATACTTGATTCACTTTTTTTTTTTCACATGATAAATTAGGAACTGGATAAGCATACTGTACTTTATGCGTAAGGCATGCTAACTTTGTGCAACTACTTTTCAATATGATGACAAATGCAGAACCATTATCTGTATCTGATCTTTCTGCTACTCCTAGCAATGGTTCAAAGATGCGAGTAGCATTCAAGGTATGGGGTATATAGTCGCTGGTTTGCAAATCCAATCAATAAGATCAATATTACTAGCTGCTAAAGATTAAGTCAACTATTATTCCTAATGTGGTTGTATGCATTGTGTAGGGGTTCCTGGGGTCGTACAGTGAGGATGCTGCACTAAAAGCCTACCCTAAATGTGAACCTGTTCCTTGTAACGAGTTTGAAGATGCATTTAAGGTTTAGTATGACATATTGTAATAATCCGCAAGCTAAAATTAGGACATCAAACAGAAATGCAATCGTCTATACTTTCTTATAAAACTTCTAAAAGCACAACATTACTTACCATAACATGTGGATTCAACATCTTTGTGATGAGTCAAATCCCAGATGGGAATGGTTATGGAAATATTCAGGCAAAAACATAGCTAGTGCAGACACCTTCAAATACGAGTTCAGACTAATTTTTGCTTCATTTATTTTTGTGCTTTATTTGCAGGCTGTTGAACTATGGCTGGCTGATAAAGCGGTTCTCCCAATTGAGAGCTCTTCAGGTGGAAGTATCCATCGCAATTACGATTTACTCCTTCGTCATAGGCTTCACATTGTAGGTGAGGTGCAGTTGGCTACTACTCTCTGCCTTCTAGCTCTGCCAGGTGTCAGAGCGGAGCAGTTGAAACGTGTTCTAAGCCATCCACAGGTCAAGCTTTCTCTCTCTCTCTCTCTCTCCTGTTTCTGCAAGGAGGAGAGGAATTTTTTCCATATTAAAACTAGTTATACTGGCATACTTATTTGTTATCCAATCTGCATAGTCCAAATGTTTGACCTTTCCTCATTTATAGCTAAAATAATTCTTGCTTGCAGGCACTTGCCTTAAGTGATATTCTCCTGAGTAAGTTAGGTGTTGTCAGGGAAAATGTTGATGATACAGCTGGGGCCGCTCAGGTGATTGATAGATGTCTTTAGTACTTGTTATGATTTCTTCTAAATCATACCATTGAATGATTTTAATTTGACACACTTAACTTTGGTTTTAGTATGTAGCCTTAAATGGCCTGAGGGATGCTGGCGTTATTGCAAGTGCTCGAGCTGCAGAAATGTATGGGCTTAACATACTTGAAAAAGGAATCCAAGTAATTTACTCCTCCCCCAACCCCTATTTACTCTATGTCTAATTTTATCCTCCACTTCGTTGTCAAAAAAGTGGATAAGTAGAAAGCTTGGAGATCTTTTTTTTTTTCATTTTTTTCTCGGTTGGTAACTTACATACAGAACAAATATCCAACTAAGTTCTGACTTAAACCTCAACTGTGCCTTGCCTCACTCGAGTTTAGGTAATCATCATCAGAAGCCTTGACTTCTCAAGCTGTCTCTACTCTACATATATTGCCATAAACAAACCAATAAATGGTTTATTGCGAAAGAGAGTAGGTGACAGTGCTATAAGTGTAATACTGCAGGCAACAATTTACCCATTCATAACATTGTGCAGCAGTGATGCCAGTGATGTTCCTACTTGTGGTGTGGTGATGGTGCAGGAAATGCTGCTGCAGGGGCAGCAGTACTGACCTCCCGTGCTGCTCATTTTATCCTTATTTAATGAAGATTGAACACTCAAAATCTTATCACCATACTTTCTTTCATTTTTTAGTCCGTCTTGGTAATGTTTGCATTTTCAATGGGCGTACGGAAAAAAATATTTCTTCATAAGTTTTACGTTTAGTCCTCCGATTTCTATTAATGTTTCTTTTGTTTCTTTATTCATCTAGTTGCAGCAATGTTATCCTCCATAAATTTGCTTCAGTTTTGTCTTTCTGACCAAATCTGTTGAAAGTAAGTCCGAAGAGTCAGTAGCATGCCAAAATTGTTGTCATGACTCACTTGTGTCGCATATCTAAATTAATAAATATCCATGTGGAACATATATATTTCCATTTAAAGGTACTATATAAACTAAAAAAAAAAAACCTTTCTACTTTTTTTTTTATTTTTTTATTTTTTATCTCTCCATTTTCCTCCAAACCTTAACTTAACCCTGTGAGACAGTGCCACCCCACCATTCTCTACAGCACACAACAATCACAACCCAACATTTCAGACACACCTAAAATGATGCCATAATCACTCTACTACCCCAAATTCATCTGCTTATCTTGATCATTGCCAAACAATCTGGTGTTGTCCTTCATGGTGCAAAGGAAGAATTGGTCATCAATCTGGTTAGCTAGGAAATTGAGGGATGATCAATGGATGGATACTTGTGGATGTTTGGGTCAATGTGATTTGGGGGAGGTTGATGGTGCTGCAACAACTGGATTGTGGGTGATGCAATGACTATGTGGTTTAATAGGTTATGCTTTATAACAAGTTGTCGGGTTGTGGGTAATTTGATGGTGGGTTTGGATTTGGTGATGAAAGGGTTTTAGTTGACATGGCTGTGCCACTGCCATGTAAACTAGCCACATCCACAATTTTAATCACATGGTTGGTTCTGTGAAACAATATTAAGAGTTGCTCTCCACCATTGCTCTAGTTAGAAGAATACTGATGAAATAGAAACATTAATGCAAATTGGAGGACCAAAAATGTAAGTTACCCAAATTTTCTGTTTAAGCCTCATATAACTGGGGCTAACACTTCAAGAATTTAAACCTGTGTATAACTTGTGTGTAATTATTTGCTTCTTTGAAGCCGAAGGGTGTAAATCAGGATCCAATAGGGCTAGCATATCTCTTGGAGAATACTATGTGCTGACCATCAGTTTAGTGGACTAGCTCTGCAGTCTATGTATGTGATTTAAGATCCATGTAGTGTTAATCCAGAATTCCTAAGCTACCTTAAATATGTGAATTTCTTTACACCATTTACTCTTGAAGAAGTCTTTTCTATTTGAGGTGACACACAATATTTTCAGAATTTTCTCATTGAAGCAAATGGTACTTGGTTATTATGTTATTTTAGTCATAACAAATGCCACTTATTTTGATTCAATTCCATGGCTTATAAAGGATGACTTTGATACTATCACTCGTTATCTGGTACTTGCAAGGGATCCAATAATGCCAAGACCTAATAAGCCCTTCAAGGTAAGAGATATATTTACCATAAAGATTTTGTTTCATATATTTGCTAAATAATTTTTCAGTGTTGAATATTATCATCCTTAATTTCAGACAAGCATTGTATTTACTTTGGATGAAGGCCCTGGAGTTTTGTTTAAAGCCTTGGCAGTGTTTGCACTGAGGGACATAAATTTGACTAAGGTGTGTGGGAAAATGAGTTTGTTTTAATTAGTCTATTGCTTTATAGAAAACCTTTGGCCATGAAATTTGATCTCTATGCAATTACAGATTGAAAGTCGGCCGCAGAGAAAACGGCCATTAAGAGTAGTTGATGATTCCAACACTGGGAGTGCCAAGTGAGTCTTGTCTTCATGACTTATTAGGACCAGATAGACATCGAGTTCTGCATTAGATAATACATGGAATCTGTTAGGTTTTTTTTTTTTTTTTTTCATCAGTAAGAGTACATTGGAGCGACTTTCGTCAAAACTATGTTGTGTTGTAACACATAATTATTATACTTTAGGCATGCTGATGCAGTTAACTTTGAAAACCTAGGAGATAGGTGCAGCAAAGACACCAATCCCAATATTTGTAAACACTCTAAACCAATAATATTATTATGCTGTTGCATTGAATTTTTAATTTACTTTCATCTCTTAAGTTGTTCTTATTTTGGCTCTCTTCAAATTAGAATATTTGAATCCTTGAAATATTTTAGGACCAGCTCATCTTTAGTACCAAACTTTCTGGATTCGTTTTTCCTTCTATTATCCCTTATCTCAAAAGTAAATAATCTCTAACAAGTAAATATCTCACGGTTGCTCCAGTGTCAATCCCTTTTCTAAATGGTATTCATTCATTCTTTCAAAGTTAAGGCTGCACTTCTCCCATAGCAAACCATCATCATTAAAGAATGTTGTTCTTCTGATTTGAATTGAATCATGGAGAAAATAAGCATGTTAGCTTCCTTTGGTAACTGTCACTAATGAAGTAAAAGATGCTGTTATCACAACTGTAGCGTAGTAGCAATATTTCATAAAAATTAAAAGAAGTCAATGGTAAGGGAGTATAAGGGTGCTGCACTGCCTTTCTTCCGTTTATGGCAGAAGTCTTATCATACATGTAAAAATTTATTGTCTTAATCCTAGTTTCTGGTCCCGATTTGTTCGAACTGTCAATATTTGGTTCAAGTGTACGTATCAAAATCCCTGTTGAATATCTTTTACGGTGTGCTTTTCTTAACTTTACAAATTGTGGTACTTTTTCGTATGGATTGAGAATGAGATTGCCTTTGCTTTATGATTAGCTCATTTGTGGCTGCAGATATTTTGACTACCTTTTCTATATTGATTTCGAGGCTTCTATGGCAGAGCCCCGTGCACAACATGCTTTAGAACATATGCAGGTTTTTTCTTTATCACTCTCCACTATGCAAATTGTGCCCTTCAAGTAGTACTTCTGTCTTCTCATCACATGAAATTCCTTGTACTGGTTACTCAAAATTTTGGAACTTAATTGAAATTTTTTAGCTTTCTCCGTTTTGATGATGAAATTTTGAAGCAGAATGTTTCTCAAAATTGCAACTGTACATCTCTCTCTTTCTCTCTCTGTATTTGTATTATGTTATATATACACATAAATATCGCACCCCGCTGCCTTGAGCTCCTGCATGTCACTTTCAGTTTTACTGTCTTTTTAGAACTCTTGTAATGGACAACATTGTTGCATGAACATGTCCAATCTGTCCTACGTTTGACTTTCGCCAGAAAAAAATGCTCATCCTTAGTTCTCTATCTTGTTGTTAGAGGTCAAGAGCACTGCAACAGAGGCTGCATTGCATACTTTAGGAAATGACGTTGTTGACTGTTCTTGGGAACTAAGAGAATGGACACATGATTATTAGCCATGTCTAAAGAGTTTCTTCTCATCAATATCCAATTCATTATGTTTCTAACCCTTCATGAATATAGTCCTTTTCAAACATTTCATTTAAAGATCCTTTCACTCCATTGTTAGTTGTTGGATGGCTTAAGTAGTTAAGTATCTCAAGATCAATGCTAATTCTACACCGTGCACCACTTTATATCACTGACCGATACTGAAGCCCTATGCTGCTGTCTTGCCGGGAATTTTCAGAACATAAAATCATTCTTTTATGCAGTCAGTGATAATTATTTCATAATGATTTTTCACATTGATGATATACCATTATCGTTCTATATCATGCAAACATACTGCTGTTCTTGAGCTAACGTTATTTCTTTTGCAGGAATTTGCAGCATTCCTTCGCATACTTGGTTGCTATCCCATGGATACAACAATATAATTTCTGGTTGCTTTGCAGTCTGCTCATACCTGTTCAAGCCAGTTGCAGAGGGGAGTTTGTCCAATTTATGAATGGTATATGGGATCTTCGAATAGACAAGGTTGCATTACTACCAGACCATGGTTGAATTATTGGTCTCAGATCCCACATTACACTTTATTTAAGCAATTTAGATTTGTGTAGCATGGTCGTGAGCAATTTGAACACCATGGAGGTACTTCCTTGGTCTTCTTTCTCCTTTTAGTTAGGTGTTTTTTCTTATATACTTCCTGTGCATCTGGGGACGCTTTACACCTTTTATATACATCTTGATTATATATATATATATATATATAGGTGGGACTGGGGATGGATGGATTTGTTTGGTTGTTTTCAGGATAATGTTGGATTCTACCAAGAATATAATTTCAGATTTTTGCAAGCTATTCCATAGATATGTGGGAGATATTGACTGTAATCAAGAGAGAACATTAAAGTGTTGTATGTGTCATTTTCTCAAAGAAACTTGAAAATTTTCTGTTTAGAGCTTCTAGAAATAAGCTAACTGAAGACAGTTTGAATCTTTCATACTGTGCATTTTGTCAAAATCATTTTTGTGTGTATAGGGAAGCCTTTGCCTATGGCCAAAGCTTAAGGTTATGGCCATAGCTATAAAAATATTAGGGATAAATACATTTTACCTCTCCAAAGTGTCACTACTTTGATATTTTAGCTACCAAAGTTGAAACATGACATTTGAACCCTACAAACTACCAAACTGTGACAATTTAGCTCATGTGTTAGGTATTTCTTTGTTTGGACTGACGCCTTCCAAAAATGCCATGGAGTCGAGGGTTAAAAAAAAAATTAAAAAATTAAAAAAGAAAAAGTGATCAATACAAAAGAAATAAGAAATAAATAATAAAATCATCAACCACCCCAATGGGGGTACCCCATCTCGTCAGACTAGGAGTGGTCCATGGGGGTGGTTTTGCCATAGGGAGCCACCCCCAACTTTTTATCTCTTTTTTAACACTCAACTCTCAAGAATTTTTGAGAGTTTAAAGGTTAAAAAAGCACGTGCGATACATATGACTTATATTTTGTCCAAACAAATGAAAAAATTTAACGGACGAGCTAAATTGTCCTAGTTTGGTAGTCTATGAGGTTCAAGTGTGACTTTTAAAACTTTGGAAGCTAAAATGCCAAATTTGTGATAGTTTGGGAGGGTCAATGTACTTTTTTCAAAATATCAAGTGTTGGTGGCGATGGATGGTGTTGGTTAGGGTGATAGTCGAGTCAAGTATTGCATATTTGGGCTTGGCTCAACTCAATCACGTATGTATTTGAACTCAAGTTGAATTTTAAATTCAAGTTTGAATTTGCCTCACCAAGACCATTGTTCTGTTCAAGCTTGGCACAACAAAATATTTCACATATGCTATACTCACATATACGAAGAGCTAACGACTCGAGCCGAGCTTATATGATTTATGTTCAATTGTTCATGCTCATTAATAGACTCAAACCATGTTTATATGAGTGTCTCATTTAATAATTGATCACATTTTTGTGTTTACGGCCAGCTTATTTATTATACGAACCAAGACCAAATTGAGCTCGAATCTATTAGCAAAGCTGTTCATTTGAGAACCCTAGCGGTGGTGATGATAGCCGTGGAGGAAAAGGAGGTGATGTTGACCACAGTAATGGGGACACTTGTGCAGTTGTGCAAGTAGCTTGCTTTTAGTGTTGTAATATCTACTTTTTCCCCAAGCTGGATTGAATTACGTTGGGCCATATAAATTAAAGTTCAACATCATCCATGGCCACAGGAGAGCAACCCTAACGCTGTGGAATCTCAAAAACCAAGTGAATCATGTCATCAGCGTATTGAAACGAATCTCAGCAAATTACATAGAAACAAAAAGAGAAGCTTTGATTGAATTAGGTGTAACCACTAAACTTAAATCCTTTTTCTAAGAAGACTCACTTATTCAAATATTCAAAAGTTTGAAGAAAAAAGTGAACACCAAACCAAAAAAAAAAAAAATTTATAAACATAAATTAAATAGGATGAATTTATATGTCTAATTAGCTCTTATTCTTATTTTACATTTCATTGCTTCTAAAATGAATTTTATGTCACGAAAGATATTGGTCAAACAATCATCAACCACATTCATAACAATAACAATAGCATCAGAACACCATTGAGGCATTGAGATAAGATAGCTCTAATAAATGGTCTATATTATATGATGTCATATTGCAAGTTAAATACTTAGAACTCTCTCTTTCTAGCATTGCCGACCCTTATTGGCACCCTTACCGTCACTATCCAATCTTCGACCACCACCACTACTAGAGATGACCAATCACTCTTTTGTTTACTCTGGAGCTAATTAAACTTTTCATGTAGTCACAAAGGTGGTTTGGTCACCCTCAACTATTAGGTCAAGTAGTTCGTCTACTAGCCAATTGGGGTAACCAAGCCATCCTTGTGAGTTGTGATCAAATAGGTATGATTTAATCACTTTTAATTGACCTTTGAGAGGTAAAATCACATCTTAATTCGATCACCCAAAACATTTAAAGAAGTGATCCGTCACCTCCGATAATAATAATAATGATGGTGGTGGAAAAGTAATAATGGCCTCTAGGGTTATGAAAATAGCCAAAGGGAAAAGTTAAAAAATTTTAACCTCAAATAAGCTAAACCCTTTATTTTAATGTAAAATCTGAATTCCAAGTTAGGTTGTAAAATTTATGTCTTGTATTGGATTTGTCCCCACGAAGTTGTCCACTTCACAGAGGTCACATCAATACATCATGCCTTAACCTTTAATTGAACATTGATTAATTAATTAAGAAAAATAGTAAAGAAAGAAAATAAATTATAAAAAAATAATACACATTCAATAAAAGAAAATTAGTTTATTTAGTGTTGTTAACTTTTGGTCCCGTCCCAATAAAGGTAATACGACCTCTATAAAAGTTGGGCATGGGCATGGCAAGTGAGTAGGCTCACATGTGGCATCCCAATAAAGGTAATTCGGCCTCTATAAAAGTTGGGCATGGGCATGGCAGGTGATTAGGCTCACATGTGGCATAACTCTTCCCTTGTGCATGATTGGTATTTTTATTAATGGGTGCTTCCACGGTGATGTGATTCGTGTTTGGGTCGATTCCATTTGGGTCTTTGAGTGATTCCATTTTCTGACTTTTAATCTTTAATGTTGTACTTTTGCCTTAGAATGTTTTGAATTGATATGATGAACATGATGAACATGCCCATGATTTAGGTTGTGTTCAACCTCTCTCTCTTTCTTTTATATATATATATTATTTTACTTTTGACTCAAATGGAACGTTTTGCTATAGACAAATTAATAGAAGCATTTTGTGTATCAATTTATCAAAATAAGTAGCATTATTATTGTTATCACTGTCATTATTTGTTAATTGTAACCCTTAAAATTATGTTATTTTTAGGGTTATTTACCTTTTAACTTTCTTAAATTATCACTCATTTATACATTGTCTTATAAAATTGTAATATGTCACACTCAACCTCCTTCAATTATCAATTGTTAGCCAAAAAAATAAAAAAAAATCCCTCCGTTAGTCCAAATCGTTAAAATAGATGGAATCTTGACTAGGTGCACCTGCATTTCTTAAACCTCATCTAACTCTTTTGCTCTCAAATAAAAAATAAAATAAAATAAAGGGATGGTCGTCAAACCATTAAGAATATTTTCGTTAGTTCACATTAAAAATGAGCATGTGTATCAAGTTTGTGTTTTTCCATATGATTTAACGATCTTGAGGTATTTCTGTCAACAATTAGTAGTTGAAGGGGGTTAAGTGTGACAGGTGACAGTTTGTGGGCAATGGGGATAATGTGTAAATAAGTGGTACTTTTGAGGCGTTAAAGGTAAATAATTCCCTTATTTTTAAATTATATTATTTTTTTAACAACTATCAATAATAGCATCATACCATTATCATCATCAAACTAACCCTCCATCACTGATATTATCTTTATTTAAACCATCACTATAATCAATTAATCATGTTTTGTTTCTCTTACTAAACTCAATATCATTGATCTCTGATTTCTTTAAACTCATATATATATAATCTTTAATTGTATGTTTATAGCCTAGGTAACAAAAGAACAAACAAAAATATATTCTTTTCGCCATATGACATTGAACCCCTAATTGATGGATTAATACTTCAAACAAAATCTCAAAATGAAATAGTAAATGATAAAATTTTTCTTTAAATTGAGTTGGAGGTAATTCTTTCAACTCAGTTTATTAAACAGATACTTGTTGTTAGAGCATATAATTAGCACATGCCTTTTGAATAAGATTAATAGAGCATGTATTTTTTAAAATGCATAGGAGAATCATGTATTCTAGGGTAAATGTCAATTTAATAAACTGAATTAGAAAAAAAATTTGTTCAATTTGAGTGAGACTTTGAACATCTCTTTTATTGTGGCGTTTAGATGAAGGTAATCAATTATTTAGGATTTTTAGGGTTCTTAATCGTTTTTTGTTGGGATTATGGATTACCTTCTATAGAGGTGGGAATCTACATTCCTTTCCCCTCGAGAAAGTTTTTTTCTTTTAAAAATGACAAAAATTAATACCCACATTCCTTTGCCCGTACTTTTTATTAACAAGGCGTGCTAAACATCAATCTCTAGTTGACGAACAATATAGATAATTTATATATCAAAAAATGAAAGAAAAACTACGGTTTATTTTTTATTATTATTATTTTTTTTTTTTTACATGTCCACGCAAGGGTAGGGAGAGGGGGGATTCGAACTTATGACCACTGCTTCATAAGGCGTGATTCACAGCCGAGCTACCTCTTGAGGACGGTTTAATTTTTTCTTTTGATTAAACAAAAACATCAATCTTCCTTGTCATTTTTTGTTTAATTTTCAGTTACTTTTGTATCTGCCTCGTGCCTTTCAAGGAGATCAAAAACATATATAACAATATTTTGAGAAGACATAATGCTTAGGAGCAAATTTTATAATGCTTAGAAGAAGAGACATAATGCTTAGAAGTAAAGAAATTTTAGTAATACGCATCATCAAAACCGCTGAAAGGCCGGGCATATTCTATATATTTGGAAAAAGCAACCGACAACCACTGAGAGATCCAATAATCAAAGGTAGTACTAGTAGCTAATATATATATAATGTTTATTCTATGATCTAATGCATAATTATTGAGGGACCCCCAATTTTCAAAAATGTGAATATAATTTCATCCTNATCAATTATTTAGGATTTTTAGGGTTCTTAATCGTTTTTTGTTGGGATTATGGATTACCTTCTATAGAGGTGGGAATCTACATTCCTTTCCCCTCGAGAAAGTTATTTTCTTTTAAAAATGACAAAAATTAATGCCCACATTCCTTTGCCCGTACTTTTTATTAACAAGGCGTGCTAAACATCAATCTCTAGTTGACGAACAATATAGATAATTTATATATCAAAAAATGAAAGAAAAACTACGGTTTATTTTTTTTTTTATTGACATGTCCACGCAAGGGTAGGGAGAGGGGGGATTCGAACTTGTAACCACTGCTTCATAAGGCGTGGTTCACAGCCGAGCTACCTCTTGAGGACGGTTTAATTTTTTCTTTTGATTAAACAAAAACATCAATCTTCCTTGTCATTTTTTTTAATTTTCAATTACTTTTGTATCTGCCTCGTGCCTTTCAAGGAGATCAAAAACATATATAACAATATTTTGAGAAGACATAATGCTTAGGAGCAAATTTTATAATGCTTAGAAGTAGAGACATAATGCTTAGAAGTAAAGAAATTTTAGTAATACGCATCATCAAAACCGCTGAAAGGCCGGACATATTCTATATATTTGGAAAAAGCAACCGACAACCACTGAGAGATCCAATAATCAAAGGTAGTACTAGTAGCTAATATATATATAATGTTTATTCTATGATCTAATGCATAATTATTGAGGGACCCCTAATTTTCAAAAATGTGAATATAATTTCATCCTTAATTGTTGTTTCCCTGTGGCTTATGTCAAACATGTTTCTTTTAAGTGCTATCAAACTCATTGAACTTATCTTTATTTGCCCCCAGTTGCCAATTTTTCAACTTTGTGCTGATTTGTTGCATCCCTTTATTGATTTTCTTCCTTTGATTTGAAAAATAAGATTCAAATCCGAAATCAGCTGTTTCTGGTGTTGGTAATATTTCTAATCTGTGGTCTGCCTCCCTTGACGAAGGTGGTATCAGAATTATCCAAAAAAAAATATGGTATTTTGAGAATTTTGGCAAGATTTAACTGAAAATTTTAATAGAATAGAGTAATTAAAAGAAATTAAAAGTTTGATACCCTTAATTAATGAAAGTTTTTGAACTTTGATAGAGTACTTTCATTAAAATGGGCAAAAGTTCAGGGATTTTATAAAGTTTTCCCTTGATTAAATGAATAAATTTATCATTTGTTATCGGCTTAAGTTTTTTGAATAAGTGATGCTTTAACATTGTAACAAAATAGAGGTCTTGAATCTTACATTTTCGGTCTCGATCACCTCACGAGAAATGAAAATTTACAAATAATACGTATTTTAATGAAACAAATACTCTTATTAAATTATATTTAGATTGAATAAAAAAACAAAAATATGATTGAATTTTAGAAAAATAATAATAATAATAATAATGCAAGACAAATCGCTAAAAACAGTTTTTAGACAGGTTAGACCGCCAAAAGTCCAACTCAATTAACCAAAAATCCACCTTAAATAGGAATCCTGAGTAATCCGTAACTAATAAAAGTAGTGATCGACAATTTAATTTGCCGGGCGGAATTAGATTTTTTTTTTGAGAGAAAGAAATTAGATTAATTGATTCTAATTGAAAAGGTATATATCTATATATATATACAAAGAAGTTACACTTTACAGAATAATAGTAAAGAATATAGAACATTAAGAAAAGAACATAGAAAGTTAGGAAAGAATACAACAATGAAGGAATACATAATATTTGGAAAGAATATTTGCCATAATAGTAGTATGCTATGTGGTTTAGGATTCTCACAAATTTAATGGTAAATTCTCTTATTCAAATTAGAACTTGTTTAGTATTGTGTTTGATAGTCCTCAAAAGGTAACTCAATCGGTTGGGACCACGTTCAATGAAGTGAAGGTTACTAGTTCGAATCCTCATCCTTTTTGTGCGGACATGTAAAAAAAAAAAAAAAAAAAAGTATTGTGTTTACTAAATAGAGTTTTTAAATGATCAAAAAGTACTTTTCGACAAAAACAACATTTCGACCATTTTAAGTTTTTTAGACTCTTAAAAGTGTTTTTAATTCTTTTATCAAACAAGTAATTTTTTTTTAACAAACTTTTTAAGTGTTAAAAATATTTTTAAACTTCCTTTAATGTAATCCTAAACATACCTTTAAAGTTATTGCAATTCTTTTTAATAATAGCTACCACGAAGGTAAAGTAAAAGTAAAAATAAATAAATATATATGCGTTCGGCTCACTGCAGCGTGACTAGTTATACAAAAATGAACAACTCCACTTTATATTTGTTTAGTATATATATAATTAATTACTCTTGCCAAAAAGGAAAAGACAATACTGATTGAGACGTTGAGTGATCTCGACCATCCAACATAAATTACACTTTCTTTATTCTTTTACCTTTTAAAAAAAAAGAATTTTTTTTTTTTGTTAATGCTGAAGACAGCCTACGAGGAAGGAGGAGTGCATGGTTGGACATATCAACATTCGTGTCCAATGTCCATGCCACGGCTCCCACAGTACTGTTTTTTGGGGCTCGTACGGCCTTAATTAGCAAGTGAGCAGGTTCAATGAACCTAGGCGAACCACTCTCCCACCTCATTAACATATAATGCTTCTCCATGGGTCACACAGAAAGATACTGAGAGCTAGAAATCGGGTTCCAACTGCTTTTTTTATGTCTTTGGCTGTTCCTGCGTCTTTCAGATGTCTTCCTTCCACTAAAGCTTCAACCTCTGTGCCAAATGGTATTTTTTTCTTCGCTTATCCCTCCTCTTGTCTATTTTCTTGATATATATATATATGTTCATCTTTTGTTATGGAAATTAGCTCTTTATAGTGGAATTCAGCGTTATTGTGTAGAAGGGATTTTGGTTTCCAACAAAGATGCATCATGTATATATATATACTTTCTTCAAACCCCATAAATGGGTCTCAAGTTAATAAAGTTTTTCAGGATTGTGAAGAATTTCTCATCTAAACAAATTAGCCTGGGTAGTAGAATTTTTCTTTGTTTTTATTTTCTTCATAATTGCCTTACATATATTTCGATTGTCTATTTTCTTTGATGCATATATTGTTAACATTTTATTCACCCCTCTAGTATATATCTATCTATCTATATATATATATATATATGTGTGTGTGTGTGTGTGTGTGTGTCTATTTATATATGTATATATAGCTCAACAAAGCGGCTCTTTCCGACCATTGGATCCATAATTTTTTCGAGCAACTTGGGCAGGCACCATCAATGGAGGATATTGGGTGAGACCCGCACATGTGGAGTCAAAGAGGAGCGAGCCACACGTTCCTCTAGCAGCAACATTTACTGCTCCTGCAGGTATGTTTAATGGCTTCTTCATGATGGGATTTGATGAACATTATGTGGGATGTGGTTTTTCTTATATGTCATATTTGCAGTGGTGGTTGACGGAATTAGTATTGAAGATGAATTTGAAAAGCTAACTAAGGATCTTGGAAAAACTTCAACGTTGGAGATTACAACAAAAGCCCACGAAAAGCTCGGTGACAATATTATTGCTCTAGCTTTCAGGTATTTTTTGTCCCTTTCTTCATGGATATTCTTTATTGATATACCAATTCCAAGTAGTAGATTAAGTCTTTTGTTTAGTTTATCTCGCAGAACTTTTTCCTTTTTTGTATATTATCCTTGATTGTAAATTCAATAACTTGTACTCGATCAAGTACATAAAATAGATACACTAGATCTGAACGTACAGTTTACACAAAATCATAGATCTCCCTCCATCCACATGGTCCTCAATTTCTTCAATAAACTTGCATTCCTATCTAGATGATTTGCAGGTTACTTCCCAACTTGCCTAGCCTCAGCTAGTGCGTGACATGGCTAATGTTTCCATAACATGACAAACTTGGATGGCTCAGGTATGCCTCTTGCAGTTATTTAAATCACCTTCAAAACATTATGATGCAGCCATATCCACGGCTAGCTAGCTAGTCTCACTCCTTGCAATCCCCCCGATCAAAACATCTTTCTTCTGTCTCCATCAAAATCGATCCCCTCTTTTTTTAGTCTACTCGATATCAGAGCACCCTAATTGTGGTCTCATAAAATTATTCAGATTGAGATCGTGTGCAATACGTAAGGTGTTGCATGTTGTACAATAGCTCTAATCTGACCCATTAATTTAAAATAAATATTCGAGATTCTGCTACGTCATAGTAATAAAAAACAAAAATTTTCTCTTTCTCCAACAATCTTGTTGTTACCTTGTTACCCTGACTCCCACACCGCGACTATCAGTCTCTCACCACCACCATCATTGGGAGTGGCCAATCGAATCACCTCAATGGCCACATGGGTTGTTCGGCCACCTTCTAGTGGGTGCTTCAGCCACCCTCAACTAACCTTTGGGGTGGCCAGACATCTTCTGTGGTGGTGATGGGAGATTGATAATGGTCAATCAAATCACTTTAGTGGCCACAAGGTTGGTTCGGCCACCCCTAACTAGTCTTTGGGGTGGTTGAACCACCCTTTTTGGCCACATAAGTAGTTTGACCACCTCTTAGGGGGTGGTTGGTGGGAAACTGGTAATGGCTGATCTAACCACTCATGTGGCCATTGAGGTGGTTTGGCCACTCCCAACTAGTTTTTAGAGGTGGCAGAACCATCTCTGTTGGCCATAGAAGTTGTTTGACCATCACCTATGGAGTGATTCAACCACTTCCAACTGGCCTCTAGGGTGGCCAAGCTACTCTCATTGGTGGTGGTGGGAGACTAATAATGGATCGAAGTGGTTTGGCCACCCCAACTAGTTTTCATGGGTGGCAAAACCACCTCTCTTGGCCATAGGAGTACGTAAGGATGATTCGACCATCCCCAACTGGTCTTTAGGGTGGCCAGCTACTCTCAGTGGTAGAGGTGGGAGACTAGTAGTGGCAGTGCAGCGGTGAGGTTGCTGAAAAGAAATAAAACAAGGCGCAATACCCTAGATCTCAATCCAAATTATTCTACCATCATGACTGTTTCCCACTTATGCATACATGCGTTGGTTAAGGTCGTTCCAAATTTACTAATTTATTTCTTCCTGAGCCTTTTGCAAGATTAATTACTCCTTGTTAATAGTGACTATGTAGGCGTCTCACCCAAATGTTTGTTTTGTCAATTCCAAATTTAATCAATAAAATATGATGGATCAGCAAGCAAGTAGTCAATATATAATTAAACGTGGTGAGTGAGGCAAGAATTTGGAAACAAGTGTACGGCGCTTATAAAAATAAAAAATAAAAAAGAGAGAGAAAGAAAAAGAGCATGAAGAGGAGCCTGGATTTGCTAGAAAAGGAAAGTCATTACTCATTAGATGATAGCTAATATATAAATTCCAGTTTTCATCATATATGTTGGCGTCACTCAACTTCTGCTATCATTTTCCTATATAACTTAATAACTTTAGCTACCAATCAAGAGGATGATTACTCCCACAGATTCCAAAAGTAACCATTAGTTTGCAAGAGAAATAATGATATTGAAAAAAAAGAAGAAAAAAAAAGGAATTTTCTTGATGCAATAGTGTCGGTGAATTTTGTCCATATGTTTTTATCTGTTATCTGGTACTTTCACAATAATTTTGGGACGTTTGTTGCAATGCCTTCGTCACAAAATTAACGTGGAACCTTCATCGATCTGGTTTGTGTTGTAGTGGTGCCGAGGATGTCACTTCGATTGAATCATGGTTAACTGGTTGCCTTCTTTCGGTGTTCATTGATGCTCTTAAGGAGGTGAGGGCTATGGAAGGATCATCAGATGGCTTTTTGATTATGAGTACTAAAGCCAATTATACCTATCTTCTTGTACGGAACTGGGATTACTGAGCAGCAGTAATATGCTTTTGCTGCTGCAATGTGCTTGGTAGAGAGATCCAATCTTCTCGTACTTATAAGAGAAGAGTTCCCCTTGCAACTTCAAAGTTTCTAAGCTTTTGTGGTCATGAATTTGCTGCTGCTGCTGCTGTAAACATGGTCCAAAAGGCTATCTCTCCCTTTGTTCTTGCGTTTTCAGTAGTGGAAAGGCGTACACAAGGGAGCACTATATATATATGGTGGTAGTGATGTGCTTAACACATTCTATCGCTTCTTGCAGTACTACTAGCTAGAATAATCTGCTTGTTAATTAGATGCTTCCTTGTTCTTTTTTCTCCTTCTAGCTAAGTGAGTTTTCTTATATATTTCTTGTGCATTTGATGACGCTTTACATTTTTTATATACATCTTGATTACTTATAAAAAAATAAAAGAAAAGAATATCTTGGAGGTCATGGGACTGCGGATGGATGGATTTGTTTGGTTGTTTTCAGAACAATGTTGGATTCTACAAAGAATATAATTTCAGATGCTTGCAAGCTATTCCATACTTTTGTGGGAGATATTGACTGTAATCAAGAGAGGACATTAAGGTGTTGTATGTGCAATTTTCTCAAACAAACTTGGAAATTTTCTGTTTAGAGCTTCAATTCTAGAAATAAGCTAACTGAAGACACTTTGAATCTTTCATACTGTGCATTTTATCAAAATCATTTTTCTGTGTGTAGGGAAGCCTTTGCCTATGGGCAAAGCTTAAGGTTATGGCCATAGCCATAAAAATATTAGGGATAAAAATGCCATGGGGTCAATTTAGCCTATATGTTAGCTATTTGTTTGTTTGGATGGACGCCTTCCAAAAATGCCATGGGGTCAAGGGTTTTTTAAAAAAAAAAAAAAATGAAAAGAAAAGAAAGAAGAAATAAATAATAAAATGCCATGGTGGCAAGGGTTAAAAAAAAAAATTAAAAAAAAAATTATGGGTGGTTGAGCCACCGATTTGGCCCAATGGGGTACCTCCTGTGGTCAGACTGGGAGTGGTCCATTGGGGTGGTTCAGCCATAGGGAGCCACCCTCAAATCTTTATTTATTTTTTAACACTTATCTATCGAAAATCTTTGAGAGTTTAGAAGTTAAAAAGTAAAGTGTGTTACACTTGGCTTACACTCTATACAAACAAATGGAAAAAATTTAACCGACGAGCTAAATTGTCCCAGTTTGGTAGTCTATAAGGATCGAGAGTGAATTTTAAACTTTGGAAGCTAAAATGCCAAATTTGTGATAGTTTGGAATGGTGAAGTGTATTTTTTCCAAAATATTAAGTGTTGGTTGCCATGGATGAAGACAAGAGGGGGGAGCATGGTGGTGTTGGTTAGGGCAATAGTTGAGTCAAGTGTTGCATATTTGGGCTTGGCTCAGCTCAATCACATATGTATTTGAACTCGAGTTGAATTTTAGATTCATGTTGGAACTTAGCTCGCCAAGACCATTGCTTTGTTTGGGTTTGGCTCAAACTTGGAAAAGGTCCAAAGCCGAGCCCCAATTGACTCAATTTTAGAGTCTGATTTAGATAAAATGTCTCACATATGCTACACACAAACATATATATATGAAGAGCTAACGACTTAAGCCGAGTTCATACAATTTATGTTCACGATCATTAACTGATTCAAATCATGTTCATATTCATATGAGTATGTCTCATTTAATAATCGAGCATATTTTTGTGTTTACGGCCAGCTTATTTATTAAATTAACAAAGACCAAATTGAGATCGAATCTGTTGGGGAGCGAATCTGTTCATTTGAGAGCCCTAGTGGTGGTGATGATAGCCATGGAGGAAAAGGAGGTGGTGGTGACAGCAGTAATGGAGACACTTGTGCAAGTAGCTTGGTTTTAGTGTTGTAATATCTACTTTTTCCCCAAGCTGGATTGAATTACGTTGGGCCATATAAATTAAAGTTCAACATCATCCATGGCCGCAGGATGAAATCTCAAAAACCAAGTGAATCATGTCATCAGCATATTGAAACGAATCTCGGCAAATTACATAGAAACAAAAAGAGAAGCTTTGATTGAATTAGGTGTAACCACTAAACTTAAATACTTTTCTAAGAAGACTCTCACTTATTCAAATATTCAAAAGTTTGAAGAAAAAAGTGAACACCAAACCAAAAAAAAAAAAATTATAAACATAAATTAAATAGGATGAATTTATATGTCTAATTAGCTCTTATTCTTATTTTACATTTCATTGCTTTTAAAATGAATTTTATGTCACGAAAAAAAATTATAAACATAAATTAAATATGATGAATTTAAAAGTCTAATTAGCTCTTATTCTTATTTTACATTTCATTGCTTTTAAAATGAATTTTATGTCACGAAAGATATTGGTTGAACAACCATATCAACCACATTCATAACAATAACAATAGCATCAGAACACCTTTGAGAGATAGCTCTAATAAATGGTCTATATATTACATGATGTCATACTGCAAGTTAAAAATTTAGAACTCTCTTTTTCTAGCAATTGTTGACCCTTATTGGCACCCTTACCATCACCATCCAATCTTCCACCACTACCACCACTACTAGAGATGACCAATCACTCTTTTGTTTACTCTGAAGCTAATTGAACCTTCCATGTTGTCACAAAGGTGGTTTGATCACCCTCAACTATTAGGTCAGGTAGTTTGTCTATTGGCCAATTGGGGTAACCAAGCCATCATTGTGATCAAATAGGTATGATTTAATCACTTTTAATTGACCTTTTGAGAGTGGTAATGGATTTGATCACCCAAAACATTTAAAGAAGTGATCTATCACCTCTAATAATAATAATGATGATGGTGGTGAAAAAGTAATAGTGGCCTCTAGGGTTGTGAAAATAGACAAAGGGGAAAGTTAAAAAATTTTAACCTCAAATAAGCTAAACCCTTTATTTTAGTGTAAAATCTGAATTCCAAGTTAGGTTGTAAAATTGATGTCTTGTATATTGTATTTGTCCCCACCGAGTTGTCCACTTTACAGAGGTCACATCATGCCTTAACCTTTAATTGAACATTGATTAATTAATTAAGAAAATTAGTGAAGAAAGAAAATAAATTATAAAAAATGCACACATTGAATAAAAGAAAAGGTTTANAAAAAAAAAAAAAAAAAAAAAAAGAAGAATTTTCTTGATGGAATAGTGTCGGTGAATTTTGTCCATATGTTTTTGTCTGTTATTTAGTACTTTCACAATAATTTTGGGACGTTTGTTGCAATGCCTTTGTCACTAAATTAACGTGGAACCTTCATCGATCTGGTTTGTGTTGTAGTGGAGCCGAGGATGTGATCACTTCGATGGAATCATGGTTAACTGGTTGCCTTCTTTCGGTGTTCATTGTTGCTCTTAAGGAGGGGGCTATGGAAGGATCCTCAGATGGCTTTTTGATTATGAGTACTAAAGCCAAATTATACCTATCTTCTTGTACGGGACTGGGATTGCTGAGCAGCAGTAATATGCTTTTGCTGCAGCAATGTGCTTGGTAGAGAGATCCTATCTTCTCGTACTTACAAGAGAAGAGTTCCCCTTGCAACTTCAAAGTTTCTAAGCTTTTGTGGTCATGAATTTGCTGCTGCTGCTGTAAACATGGTCCAAAAGGTTATCTTTCGCTTTGTTCTTGCGTTTTCAGTAGTGGAAAGGCGTACACAATGGGAGCACTATATATGGTGGTAGTGATGTGCTTAACACATTCTATCGCTTCTTGCAGTACTTCTAGCTAGAACAATCTGCTTGGTAATTAGATGCTTCCTTGTTCTTTTTTCTCCTTCTAGCTAAGTGATTTTTCTTATATGTTTCCTGTGCATTTGAGGACGATTTACACTTTTTATATCTTGATTACTTATAAAAAAAATAAAAATAAAAGAATATCTTGGAGGTGGGACTGCGGATGGATGGATTTGTTTGGTTGTTTTCAGAACAATGTTGGATTCTACCAAGAATATAATTTCAGATGCTTGCAAGCTATTCCGTACTTATGTGGGAGATATTGACTGTAATCAAGAGAGGACATTAAGGTGTTGTATGTGCAATTTTCTCAAACAAACTTGAAAATTTTCTGTTTAGAGCTTCAAGAAATAAGCTAACTGAAGACAGTTTGAATCTTTCATACTGTGCATTTTGTCAATCATTTTTCTGTGTATTGGGAAGCCTTTGCCTATGGGCAAAGCTTAAGGTTATAGCCATAGCCATAAAAATATTAGGGATAAATACATTTTACTCCTCTAAAGTGTTAATACTTTGATAATTTAGTTACCAAAGTTGAAAAGTGACATTCAAACCCCACGAACTACTAGACTTTGACAATTTAGCCTATATTTTAGCTATTTGACTCTGACAATTTAGCCTATATGTTAGCTATTTGTTTGTTTGTTTGGACGGACGCCTTCCAAAAATGCCATGAGGTCAAGGGTTAAAAAAAAAAAAAATGGGAAGGATAAATACATAAGAAAGAAGAAATAAATAATAAAATTATGGGTGGTTGAGCCATCCATTTGGCCCAATGGGGGTACTAGCCAGACTGAGAGTGGTCCATTGGGATGGTTCAGCCATAGGGAGCCACCCTCAAATTTTTATCTATTTTTTAACACTTTACTATCGAGAATCTTTGGGAGTTTAGAGGTTAAAAAGTTAAATGTGTTACACTTGGCTTACATTCTGTACAAAAAAATGGAAAAAATTGAACGGACGAGCTAAATTGTCCCAGTTTGGTAGTCTATGAAGTTCGAGTGTGAATTTTAAACTTTGGAAGCTAAAATGCCAAATTTGTAATAGTTTGGGAGGGTGAAATGTATTTTTCCCAAAATATTAAGTGTTGGTGGCCATTAATGAAGACAAGAGGAGGGAGCATGGACCATGGTGGTGTTGGTTAGGGCAATAGTTGAGTCGGGCTTGGATCAACTCAATCACATGTGTATTTGAACTGGAGTTGAATTTTAGATTCATGTTTAAACTTGGTTCGCCAAAACCATTGCTCTGTTTAGGCTTAGCTCAAACTTGAAAAGGGTCCAAAGCCGAGCCCCAATTGACCCAATTTTAGAGTCTGATTTAGATAAAATGTCTCACATATGCTACACATACAAACATATACGAAGAGCTAACAACTTGAGCCGAGCTCATATGATTTATGTTCATGATCATTAACTTATTCAAACCCTGTTCATATTCATATGAGTATGTCTCATTTAAGAATTGACCATATTTGTGTGTTTACGGCCAGCTTATTTATTAAAATAACCAAGACCAAATTGAGCTTGAATCTGTTGGGGAGCGAATCTGTTCATTTGAGAGCCCTAGTGGTGGTGATGATAGCCATGGAGGAAAAGGAGGTGGTGGTGACAGCAGTAATGGAGACACTTGTGCAAGTAGCTTGCTTTTAGTGTTGTAATATCTACTTTTTCCCCAAGCTGGATTGAATTACGTTGGGCCATATAAATTAAAGTTCAACATCATCCATGGCCACAGGAGAGCAACCCTAACGCTGTGGAATCTCAAAAACCAAGTGAATCATGTCATCGATCAGAATATTGAAACGAATATCAGCAAATTACATAGAAACAAAAAGAGAAGCTTTGATTGAATTAGGTGTAACCACTAAACTTAAATACTTTTCTAAGAAGACTCACATATTCAAATATTCAAAAGTTCGAAGAAAATAGTGAACACCAAAATATATATATATAAACATAAATTAAATAGGATGAATTTATATGTCTAATTAGCTCTTATTCTTATTTTACATTTCATTGCTTTTAAAATGAATCTTATGTCACGAAAGATATTGGTTGAACAACCATCAACCACATTCATAACAATAATAATAGCATCAGAACACCATTGAGGCATTGTGATAATATAGCTCTAATAAATGGTCTATATATTATATGATGTCATATTGCAAGTTAAAAACTTAGAACTCTCTTTTTCTAGCAATTGCTGACCCTTATTGGCACCTTCACCATCATTATCCAATCTTCCACCACTACCAACACTACTAGAGATGAGCTCACTCTTTTGTTTACTTTGGAGCTTTTTCATGTCACAAAGGTGGTTTGGTCACCCTCAACTATTAGGTCAGGTTATTTGTTTACTTGCCAATTAGGGTAACCAAGTCATCCTTGTTATCAAATGGGTATGATTTAATCACTTTTAATTGACCTTTGAGAGTGATAAAATCACATCTTAATTTGGTCATTCAAAATATTTAAAGAAGCGATCCGTCACCTCCAATAATAATAATGATGGTGGTGGTGAAAAAGTAATAGTGGCCTCTAGGGTTATGAAAATAGCCAAAGGGGAAAGTTAAAAAAATTTAACCTCAAATAAGCTAAACCCTTTATTTTAGTGTAAAATCTGAAATCCAAGTTAGGTTGTAAAATTGATGTCTTGTATTGTATTTGTCCCCACCGAGTTGTCCACTTTACAGAGGTCACATCATGCCTTAACCTTTAATTGAACATTGATTAATTAATTAAGAAAATTAGTGAAGAAAGAAAATAAATTATAAAAAATACACACATTCAATAAAAGAAAAGGTTTATTTAGTGTTGTTAACTTTTGGTCCCGTCCCAATAAAGGTTGTACGGCCTCTATAAAAGTTGGCCATGGGCATGGCAGGTGAGTAGGCTCACATGTGGCATAACTCTTCTCTTGTGCATGATTGGTATTTTTTTAATGGGTGCTTCCACGGTGATGTGATTCGTGTTTGGGTCGATTCCATTTGGGTCTTTGAGTGATTCCATTTTCTGACTTTTAATTTCTTTAATGTTGTACTTTTGCCTTAGAATGTTTTGCATTGATATCATGAACATGATGAACATGCCCATGATTTAGGTTGTGTTCAATCTCTCTTTCTTTTTTATAGTATTTTACTTTTGACTCAAAAGGATCGTTTTGCTGTAGACAAATTAATAGAGGCATTTTGTGTATCAATTTATCAAAATAAAAGTAGCATTGTTATTATTGTTACCCTTAAAATTATGTTATTTTTAGGGTTATTTACCTTTAACTTATACATTGTCCCATAAATTGCAACACGTCACACTGACATCCTTCAATTGCCAATTGTTAGCAAAAAAATCCTTCCGTCGTTAAAATAAATGAAATTTTGATCGGGTGCATCTACATTTTTTTAAATCTCATCTAATTCTTTTGCCCTCAAATAAAAAAAATAAAACAAAAACAAAATAATAGCATCATACCATTATATATCATCATCAAACTAACCCTCTAACACTATATTTTTTTAAACCATCACTATAATCAGTTAATCATGTTTTGTTTTCCTCTTTTACTAAACTCAATATCATTGATCTCTGATTTCTTTAAACTCATATTGAAAAAAAAAAAAACATACATGTATATATATTCTTCAAATTTTATTAGGCCAGAAGTAGTAGAAGACTAGAAGTAGAGAAATCGCTGAAAGGCCGGACATATTCTATTTGGAAAAGCAACCGACATCCACTGAGGTTTGATATATATATATATAATGCATAATTATTGAGGGACCCTAATTTTAAAAAAATGTGAATATAATTTCATCCTTCTTGTTACCCTGTGGCTTATGTCAAACATGTTTCTTCTAAGTGCTATCAAACTCATTGAACTTGTTTATATCATTACCCCAAATTGCCAATTTTTCAACTTTGTGCTGATTAATTTGTTGCATCCCTTCCTTTGATTTGAACAATAAGATTCAAATCCGACATCAGCTGTTTCTGGTGTTGGTAATTCTAATCTGTACGTGGTTTGCCTCCCTTGACGAAGGTCTCAGAATTATCCAAAAATCATGTGAAACACCGAAACCGATTAAATTATTTAATTATATGATTAAGAATTATCCAAAAATCATGTGAAACCTATTAAATTATTTAATTATATGATTAAATTTATTATTTTTCCATAAGTTTTAAGTTTTTAGTTTTTTTTTTTACATGTCCACACAAGGGAATAGGGGGATTCGAACTAGTGACCTCTGCTTTATGAAGCGTGGTTTACAATCGATTGAGCTACTCCTTGAGGACAGTTTAAGTTTTTAGGTTAATTAATGATTTGACACGGTATTGGAACTGAAAGTTATGAGTTTGAATCCTGACTCCTAGGGGTGAAATTTAAAACCGCCTAACCGCTAACTGCTAATCGCACTAACCGCTAACCGCTTTGAAAGCGGTTAGCAGTTAGTGAGTTTTGAAAAACCGCTTCACCGCTAACCGTTTTTTTAAAAATATAATATATATTTATATTATATATATTTTTTATATAATAAGTAACAATGAATTATTGTAGCCTAGTGGTTATTTTGTGTTTATCCATGTGAGTTTATGAACTATTTTATGTTTTATTTCTGTATTGTGTAGAAGACTACAAGTGAAGTGATAATTTTGTTGTAAATTTATTTGTATGTTATATGTTGTAGAAGGTAACCAACAAGATTTTGATATAATGATTCAACATATAATGTTCACTTTAAACCAACAATTTTTAATGCTAAAATGGCCATGAAATGGGAAAAAAAATATTTAAAGTGAGCAAAAACAGGGTTTAAAGTTAGCTCAAAACGGGCAAAAAAAAAAAGCCCAATAAAAAGTGGTTAGTAGAAAAAGTGGTTAACCGCATCCGGTTAACCGCTACCCTGTTAGCGGAGGCGATTAATAGATTTCTACTAACTGCCTAGGCGGTTGCAGTTAGTGGTTTTAGCCACTAACCGCTAACCGCAACCGCTATTTCACCCCTATTTCACCCCTAACCGCTCAATCAGCTGAAAGTTATAAGTTTGAATCTTGACTCCAACATTCGTTTCCATTTAAGTTAAATATTTCACATGTTGGGATCACTTGTTGAGAGAATAGGATCCTCTCAATTTCAAATGAAATAGATATGGTCAAAATTTAAAGTTGGTGTATCTAACAGTGTACATGATCATTGTCCCTTGTTGAGGGAGAATGTTAAAGTATTTAATTAAATGATTAAATTTATCATTTGCTATCAACTTAACCTTTTGAGATAAGTGATGATTTAACATGGTAGTAAAACAAATAAGGTCTTGAGTCTTGTCACCATCATTCACCTTCTATTTCAATTAAATATTTCACGTAAAGATTTTTGGATCTCAATTATTATTAGCAATACAAATACTACCGAATTATATCTCAGATTTAAACGCATTATCCATATATAGTTTAAGAACAACACATTTTTGGTCTCACCTTACGAGAAATGAAAAATTGCAAATAATATGTATTTTAATGAAACAAATATTCTTATTAAATTATACTTAGATTGAATAAAAAATAAATAAAATTCAATTTTATAAAAAAAAAAAAAAAAAAAATGCAAGACAAATCGCTAAAAAAGTTTTTAGACAGGTTAGACCGCCAAAAGTCCAACTCAATTAACCACAAATCCACCATAAATAGGAATCCTGAGTAATCCGTAACTAATAAAAGTAGTGACAATTTGGGTGAAAAGATTGATTCTCATTGAAAAGGTATATCTATATATATATACAAAAATGTTTACACTTCACAGAATAATAGGAAATAATATAGAACATTAAGAAAGAATATAGAAAATTAAGAAAGAATATAACAAAGAAGGAATACATAATATTTGGAAAGAATATCTGCCTTAATAGTAGTATACTAGGTGGGTACGAACCTTTTAGAGGTGTTTCGGTTTATGACTTCCTCAAATTTAATGATGGATTCACTCATTCACTGTATAAAGATAAGTGAAAAATAGGATTGTAAATAATTTTTATCATTTCTCTTTGGTCCCCCCAAGTTGCACATCAACCGTGATGATCTATCTTGATCAAGTGGAATAAAGACTTTGGATTGAAGTTTTGGTGCAGAAGCATAGAAATGCAATATACTGAACGAACTATGGGAGTTATCATTCCTTATAAACATTGTAAAAATTGAATGAATGTAACTTCCACACTTCGTATGATATTAATTCTAAATTTTAAGAGAATTGAAAATTCATATATCAAGTAGATGTATTTTGATGCA
This sequence comes from Carpinus fangiana, assembly GCA_006937295.1. NCBI lineage: Eukaryota > Viridiplantae > Streptophyta > Magnoliopsida > Fagales > Betulaceae > Carpinus > Carpinus fangiana. Next base: position 2,504,256 of record CM017326.1, on the reverse strand, counting down.
TTTAGAAGCGTAAACTTTATTGCAGTCAAATTCTCAATGCGTTAGGTTGTGAGAACGGTCTCCAAGAGGTAGCTCAATTGGTTATGATTACGCTTAATGTCAATAATTCGAATCATCACCTCCCTCTTGTGCGGATATGTAAAAAAAAAAGTGTTGTGAAAACATATTTCTTAAGAAAGAATCTAAATCATTTATTGAAGGAAAATGACAAGAAAGAATCTAAATCATTTATTGAAGGAAAATGACAAGAAAGAAGTTATATTAAGTAATAAAATTATTGTGCTATTATCACCACCAACTTGACTATTAGAGTAACCATTAGGTAGTTCGGTCGCCTCTAATGGCTGAATTGGGGAAAGGGGGTAGTCACCCTTGCGGCCAAAAGAATAGTGTAGCCACTTTAACGACAACTTTTAGGTACCCCTTCAACTATTCAAATGAGAGCCATTGCAATTCTTTTTTTTAAGAGCTACCACGAAGGTAAAAGTATATATATTTATTGTATAACGTGACTAGTTATACAAAAATGAACTCTACTTTATATTTGTTTAGAATATATATATGTGTTATTAATTACTCTTGCCAAAAAGTAAAAGACAATACTGGTTGTGACGTTGAGTGATCTCGACCATCCAATATAAATTACACTTTCTTTATTCTTTTTCCTTTAAAAAAAGAAAGAATTTTTTTGTCAATGCTCATGAGGGACAATGAAGACAGCCTACGTGGAAGAGTGCATGGTTGGACTTATCAACATGCGTGTCCACGGCTCCCACAGTACTGTTTTTTGGGGCTCGTACGGCCTTAATTAGCAATGACCAGGTTCAATGAACCTAAGCGAACCACTCTCCCACCTCATTAACATATAATGCTTCTCCACGGGTCAGACAGAAAGATACTGAGAGCTAGAAATCGGGTTCAATTCCAACTCCTTTTTTATGTCTTTGGCTGTTCCTGCGTCTTTCAGCTGTCTTGCTTCCACTAAAGCTTCAACCTTTGTGCCAAATGGTATTTTTTTCTTCGCTTATTCATCCTCTTGTCTATTTTCATGATATATATATATACGCTTATTCATCCTCTTGTCTATTTTCATGATATATATATATGTCTATCTTTTGTTAGGAAATTAGCTATTTATAGTGGAATTCAGCTTTATTGTGTAGAAGGGATTTTGGTTTCCAACAAAGATGCATCATGTATATATAATATATATACTTTCTTCAAAACCCCATAAATGGGTCTCAAGTTAATAAAGTTTTTCAGGATTGTGAAAAATTTCTCATCTAAACAAATTAACCCGGGTAGTAGAATTTTTCTTTGTTTTTATTGTTTTATTATGTTCATAATTGCCTTATATTCTGATTGTCTATTTTCTTGATGCATAAATTGTTAACATTTTATTCACCCACTAGAATATATCTATCTAGCTATCTATATATGTGTGTGTTTGTATATATATGTATATATAGCTCGACAAAGCGGCTCTTTCCAACCATTGGATCCATCATTTTTTTGAGCAACTTGGGCAGGCACTATCAATGGAGGATATTGGCTGATACCCGCACATGGGGAGTCAAAGAGGAGCGAGCTACACGTTCCTCTAGCAGCAACATTTGCTGCTCCTGGTATGTTTAATGGCTTCTTCATGATGGGATTTAAGGAGCGTGATGAACATTATGTGGGATGTGATGATGAAATTGCACTATGGTTTTTCTTATATGTCATGTTTGCAGTGGTGGCTGATGGAAGTATTGAAGATGATTTTGAAAAGCTAATTAAGGATCTTGGAAAAACTTCAACGTTGGAGATTACAACAAAAGCCCATGAAAAGCTCGGTGATCACAATATTATTGCTCAAGCTTTCAGGTATTTTTTGTCCCTTTCTTTATGGATATTCTTTATTGATATACCAATTCCAAGTAGTAGATTAAGTCTTTTGTTTAGTTTTTCTCGCAGAACTTTTTCCTTTTTTGTATATTATCCTTGATTGTAAAATCAATAACTTGTACTCGATCAAGATCAAATAGATACACTAGATCTGAACGTACAGTTTACACAAAATCATAGATCTCCCTCCATCCACATGGTCCTCAATTTCTTCAATAAATTTGCATTCCTATCTAGATTATTTGCAGGTTACTTCCCAACTTGCATAGCCTCAGCTAGTGCGTGACATGGCTAATGTTTCCATAACATGACAAAGTTTTGGATGGCTCAGGTATGCCTCTTGCAGTTATTCAGTTCACCTTCAAAACATTATGATGCAGCCATATCCACGGCTAGCTAGCTAGTCTCACTCCTTGCAATCTCCCCCACCCACCCACCCCGCGATCAAAACGTCTTTCTTCTGTCTCATCAAAATCCCCCTCTTTTTTTAGTATACTCGATATCAGAGCGCTCTAATTGTGGTCTCATAAAATTATTCAGATTGAGATCGTGTGCAATACGTAAGATGTTGCATGTTGAACAAGCTTTAATTTGACTCATTAATTTAAAATAAATATTCAAGATTCTGCTACGTCATACTAATAAAAAACTAAAACTTTCTCTTTTTCCAGCAATCTCGTTATTACCCTGTTACCCTCACTCCCACACCGCGACTATCAGTTGCATGTTTGTACAATAGCTTTAATCTGACCCATTAATTTAAAATAAATATTTGAGATTCTGCTTCGTCATACTATTAAAAAACTAAAACTCTCTTTTTCCAGCAATCTCGTTGGCACCCTATTACCCTCACTCCCACACCACGACTATCAGTTGCGTATTGTACAATAGCTTTAATCTGACCCATTAATTTAAAATAAATATTTGAGATTCTGCTACATCATAGTATTAAAAAACTATAACTTTCTCTTCTTCCAGCAATCTCGTTGTTACCCTATTACCCTCACTCTTACACCGCGACTATCAGTCTCTCACCACCACCATCATTGGGAGTGGCCAATTAATCGAATCACCTCAATGGCCACATGGGTGGTTCAACCGCCTCCTAGTGGGTGCTTCGACCACCCTCACTCCCACACCGCAACTATCAATTGCATGTTGTACAATAGCTTTAATCTGACCCATTAATTTAAAATAAATATTTGAGATTCTGCTACGTCATAGTATTAAAAAACTATTAACTTTCTCTTTTTCCAGCAATCTCGTTGTTACCTTGTTACCCTCACTCTCACACCGTGTCTATCAGTCTCTCACCACCACTATCATTGGGAGTGCCCAATTAATCGAATCACCTCAATGGCCACATGGGTGGTTCGACCACCTCCTAGTGAGTGCTTCAACCACCCTCAACTGACATTTGGGGGCGGCCAGACACCTTTTGTGGTGGTGGTAGAAGACTGGTAATTAATAGTCGATCAAACCACTTTAATGGCCACAAGGTTGGTTTGGCCACTCCCAACTAGTCTTTGGGGGTGGCCAAACCACCATTGTTGGCCACAAAATTAGTTTGACCACCTCCTAGAGGTGGTTCGACAACCCAACTAGCATTTGATGTGGTTGGTGGGAGACTGGTAATGGCTAATCGAACCACTCCAGTAGCCATCAAGGTGGTTCGACCACCCCCAACTATTTTTTAGAGCTGGCAAAACCATCCATGTTGGTGATAGAAGTTGTTTGACCATCACCTAGAGGTGGTTCGACCACTTTCAATTGGCACTTGGGGTGGTCCAGCCACTCTCAATGGTGTTGGTGGGAGACTAATAATGGCTGATCGAACGACCTTAGTAGCTACATGGTGGTTTGGCACCCCCAACTAATCTTCATGGGTGGCAGAACCACCTCTTTTGGCCACAGGAGTGGTTCAACCACCTCCTAGGAGATGATTCAGTCATCCCCAATTGGCCTTTTGGGTGGCCAGCCACTCTCAAAGGTAGTGGTGGGAGACTAGTAATGGCGGTGCAGCAGTGAGGTTGCTGAAAAGAAAGAAAACAAGGCGCAGTACCCTAGATCTCAATCCAAATTATTCTACCATCATGACTGTTTCTCACCTATGCATGCATGCGATGGTTAAGGTTGTTCCAAATTTACTAATATATTTCTTTCTAAGCCTTTTTCAAGATTAATTATTCCTTGTTAATAGTGACTGTGTAGGCGTCTCACCCAAATGGTTTGCTTTGTCGAACAATTCCAAATTTAATCAATAAAATATGATGGATCAGCAAGCAAGTAGTCAATATATAATTAAACATGGTGAGTGACCAGGAAAGAATTTGGAAACAAGTGTACGGCGCTTTTAACAAAAAAAGAAAGAAAAGAGCATGAAGAGGAGCCTGGATTTGCTAGAAACGGAAAGTCATTACTCATTAGATGATAGCTAATATATAAATAATAAATTCCAGTTTTCATCATATATGTTGGCGTCACTCGACTTCTGCTGTCATTTTCTTATATAACTTATAATAACTTTAGCTACCAATTAAGAGGATGATTACTGCCACAGATTCCAAAAGTAACCATTAGTTTGCAAGAGAAATAATGATATTGAAAAAAAAAAAAAAAAAAAATTCTTGATGCAATAGAGTGTCGGTGAATTTAATTTGTCCCATGTGTTTTTGTCTGTTATTTAGTACTTTCACAATAATTTTGGGACGTTTGTTGCAATGCCTTAACGTGGAACCTACATCGATCTGGTTTGTGTTGTAGTGGAGCCGAGGATGTCACTTCGATGGAATCATGGTTAACTGGTTGCCTTCTGTCGGTGTTCATTGTTGCTCTTAAGGAGGTGAGGGCTCTGGAAGGATCCTCATCAGATGGCTTTGTGATTGCGAGTACTAAAGCCAAATTATACCTATCTTCTTGTACGGAACTGGGATTACTGAGCAGCAGTGATATGCTTTTGCTGCAGCAATGTGCTTGGTAGAGAGATCTTATCTTCTCGTACTTACAAGAGAAGAGTTCCCCTTTGCAACTTCAAAGTTTCTAAGCTTTTGTGGTCATGAATTTGCTGCTGCTGCTGCTGCTGTAAACATGGTCCAAAAGGCTATCTCTCCCTTTGTTCTTGCGTTTCCAGTAGTGGAAAGGCGTACACAAGGGAGCACTATATATGGTGGTAGTGATGTGCTCAACACATTCTATCGCTTCTTGCCTTACTAATTAGAAGTTTCATGTACTAGCATAATGTTGTGAGTTTTCTGTTCTTTCGTGGTGAGAAAGACTTAATTCCCAGTTGAATTTTAAACTTCATGATGTATTATATTGTGTGTTTTTTCCAAGTCAAATAAAGTTTTGCTCTCTCTTTCAGATTGTCTACTTAATTTTAAAGTTCATTAGCCTAGCTAGTGAGTCAAGGGAAGCTCAAGCTAGGTAGCTCAAACCCTTCACATTGCCTATAAATTAAGGATAATTCTCAACCAACCTCTTAATAGTTTTGAATTCATCACAGCATTCATAAACTTCTGTACTTCTACTCAATTGAGTAAGACAGCAAACCACAGCTCCATTTATTTGTAATTTACATGGTATCAGAGCTATCGTAGCGTGCACCACCGCACCATCCTCCAACCCACACAAAGCTCTCCACAAACTCTACAATTGCTTTCCAATCAAACTCACAAAGACAACCATCTCTTTTGGAAAGCTCAAGTGGTCCCACAATTAAAGGGAGTTAGACTTTTCCGATATGTAGATGGCTCTATCTATCCACCACCAAAAACTATCACCACTCACCCTAGCATTGGTACCACTATACCTTTGCTCCCATTCCTGATTTTCTGCATTGGCACGTACATGATTAATTAAACCTCGGTGCTCTCATTTCTTCCAATCTCTTTCACATCGAGCATGGGGAAACGTGTGAGAGCTTCGTAGAATCATTCCCACCTTTAGCTGGCTAGTCTGGGATTCGGTCCATCGGGGCTTATTCAAATGTCGACAACTAACAATTTCTCCAATCATGGTTGGGCCTTCACCAGGAAGCTTTTTCTCAATATTGTAATCGGATTGGCCTTAACTGCCAACCTAATTCCTAACAAATAGAAGTAATTACATTTTTCCATTATTAACTATAAGGCATTGTTAATTTTTTCTCATAAACTGTCAATCTTATTGCCTGATCCTTTTAGACTATTATTTTCTTCCCAAAATTCCTCTTCCGTCGGTCAAACTTGTTTAATTGAATGGAATATTCTTTTTTAGCCATTAAATCTCATTAAAAGACAAAAATACCCTCAAATAAAAAATTGAAATAAGGGTATTTTATATAGATATATATTATTGGGATGATGCATTTCAAACGGCTTGTTATCTTATAAAGCATCCGCCAACGCTGTTTTATACAATTCATCACCTTTATGAAATTCTTGTTTGCTCTTCACCAGATTATTCTTTATCACATATCTTTGGGAGTTCCCTTTGGTCAAATTTACGCCCATATAATTCTCATAAACTCCAGCCTCGTTCAACTTAATGTGTTTTCTTGGGATATAGTCTTAGACACAAAGGGTACAGGTCTTGGAATATAATCTTTCTACTTGTCGCGCGTCTTTATATATCTCGCGATGACGTTTTTGCAGAAAATGTTTTTCCCTTTCAATCCAATTTGTATCTCAGTCCAGCTGTCCATATCTTGGTATACTGTTATATTACAACCCATGTTCATTTCCACTGCTCCTTCTAGTCAGTCTGATCTTAAAAATACACATATATATATATATTGAACTCGAGCTCGATAAATATTTCATAATATGACAAAAAAATAACTTAAAATAATGATTTTGAAGGAAAAACAATGGATTTTGGGCTCAAAAACGGTGCTCATTTAGCATAGCTAGCTCAGTGGCTAAGATGTACACGCCGAAAAGAGCTTTTTAGATTTGGGTCATAGACGCGATTATGATATGACCCACACTACAATATCAAGCTTAAGTTCGAGTCGAGTTAAACCGAGTGAGTTGTCGATTGGACTGGTTTATTTACGGCCCTAATTTTTCCCCTATTTGTCTGCTTTAGTTATACTTGTGAGCTTAATGCTTCGTTCTAATTTTTTAATAATATTACTATTTTCTTTAGGCGGCAGGATATTTTCTCAGACTTTATCATTATTTTGTTTGTTCTTGAATTATCTTGACAATCTTCAAATTCTTAATTTTTGCTTACTATTATATGTTGCCTGAACGATCGTAGTTCTACTCAACGTCACATGTACACTCTTAATTGACGGATCATTGATTGAATTTAATTATTTCAACATTTCCCTCCTCAATAGTAAAACCTAGCTAACACCTGATATTTACAACTTCCGAAATTGAGGTAAAGTAGGGGTAGGGTTCGAATTAAAATTTAATATATGCTTTGATGCAACTAATGAGAAAGAGCAAATTCATTGAGAACAAAAAAGAAAAAGAAAAACATGCGGCCATTAATTGACAGGAGGAGCTAGCTAGCTTATCTAAATGCTTCTTCATCAGGCCTTCTTCTGCTTGATTGGTAGAATAAAGAGAAACCGATAGATCCAACCAGCCAAAGTTGCTCCAGTGAAGGAACCAATCCAGTAAACATAAAAATGTTCCCAAGTATTATGCTGATTATTCACAAATGCCCACCCAAAGGCGTTGGCAGGGTTCATGGAAGGCCCTGTGTAACCAGACCCTGCAACAACCATTCCCACAGTTGCCACAGCAATCAACCACACCTTTAGCAGTGGATTTTTAGGACCCCTGAGCACTATGAAAAGGATGGCAAAGCTAAGCCCAAGGCTCAACGCTGCCTCCGCCATGACTCCGGTATGCAAGTCCACTTTCAGGGACGGTCCCTTAAGCCTGTGTTTGTATTGGCTCGGCATCACCTGTATTATAAAAAATATTAATTAAATGATTAAATTTAAAATTATATGAAGCTGTGATTTAACAATTACCTGCAATATAGCTTTGGCACCGACCAATCCGCCGGCAGCCTGAGCGGGAAATTGCACGGCCATGGAGACGAGAGACGAGTCGGGTTTAAGGCCGGCTGCGTAGAAGGAGACGGTGGTGGAGGGATTGAAGCTGGCGCCACCCAAGGCCTTGTCAATAAGCCTGAATATGAGTACAAGAGTGGTGGCAAGCATGGTGGTGATGAAGAGGCCTGCTAGTGATTTGGGTTGAACGCCGACGTATGTAGCTATGATGGGTGTGAGGATTCCCATCATCGGCGCGCTGAACACCCACAAGGATGTCAATATTGCATCTCCGATCGCCGCCCTCATCACACCCACCATCCCCAGTACTCAATCTTCTGATCCTCTTGCAACAAAGTAACCAAAGTGGAAGAATTTCAGCATCCCTACAAAGAAAAAAAAAATGGAGATGCCGGCCACCAAACCTGTAATTAATTAATTAATCTATCTATATTTTACGCCATTTTTTGTGTGTTTGAGATCGACCGCTGCTTCATCAAACCTCTTTCACGTGCTTACCTAACGCTTACCAAAAAAATCAAAACATGTGAGAGGTGCGTGGATATATTTTAGTCGTTGGAGTTGGAGCTTTTTTAAAAAGATATTCTCTTTTAGAGCTAATGCTGGAGCTCAAGTGACGGTCACTATCTTGGATACCCAGAGCCGGAAACTTTTATAAAGCCAATAGTCAATTAATCAAAAGTTTAATTGAAATAGACGCTTGAAAAAATAAATATAAATCCTCAGGTGAAATGAGATGGAGAATAGCCATTTTATGATACTTACTATTGTCATATATATATATATATATATATAAAATTCAATCCAGACAGACTTTTAGTACCTCAGCAAACTGGTTGGAGACCAAAAAAGAGAAAGGCAATAACGAATACAACCGATCAAAGTCAAGACACTCAACAATGAATAAAACCATCTGAAATAAGAAAACCCCAAAAAAAACTTAAATCTTTATATTTAACTGCATAAATGATGTTACACTATTTGAATTTTTTTAATGGTGTGATAGTAATGCTAAACCAAATTTTTTTTTTCCCCGGTTCTCATGATTTTTATTTTTTTTTACAATTTTTTCTTTCACTTTTTTTTTTTTTTGTATGAATTAAAGACTACCTAGACTAAAAGTATCAAATAAAAGTTAAAAAAATATTGCAGTGTACAATTAAATAACTATAGTTATTAAAGAGCAACAAAATAGTTATAATTTCTTATAAAATACCAATACAAAGAGCAAACCCAATGTACAAACTTTTTAGGATGCCCGTTTAGTAACCCATTCATTCTTCTTCTTCTTTTTTTTTGCAAAAAGTATAAAATGGCCTCCCAAACTACCAGTCTTTTGTAATTTATCCCCTCAAAGTTTCAATTGGTATAAAGTAGCATCCCAAACTACCAAACCTCTTATAAAATAGCCTCCTCGGTTAGTTGCCACCGTGAAAATGGATGAAAAACCCAAAACGACGTCGTTTTGGGTATGGAGAGTTACGAAAATACCCTTGTTAGATTTTTTTTAAAAAAAATTAAAAATAAGACTAAAATGGCATCATTTTGTGGGATTCAACAGAAAGCCTTTCTCCTCCCCCCGTGTTCTTTCTGAAAAATCTCCCACGCCCAAAACCCGAACCCCATCTTCGTCGCTTGCAGAACCCCATTAGTTAAATGGGAGAAAAATAATAAACGGAGACGACAATTATTCTTGTTACTGCCAACGACGAGCGTGTAGCTTTAGAACCAGTAGGTCCAATCAACAAAAGCATGGAAACATAACTTGCAGCCAAGCAATGCACAGAGATCCTCATCAATGATTTGAGTGGAAACTCATCCATAACTAGAAGAATCACAGCAAGCGATGTGAAAAATCCAATAGAGTTGGGAACCATGAATGCAATGAATTCTGACAAATGGTGTGATAAATATGCAGGAGCAGAAGCTTTTCTGTGAGGAGATTCTTTGGGAAGAGATAATATGACTTGGTAGGTCGGGTGTGGGGGGAAGCAAGGCTTCGTGGGAGATTTTTCAGAAAGAACACTGGGGTGGGGTGGGGGGAAGAAAGGATTGCTGTTGAATCCCACCAAAACGATGCCGTTTAAATCTTGTTTTTTAATTTTTTTTTTAATCTAACAAGGGTATTTTCGTAACTCTCCATACCCAAAACGACGTTGTTTTGGGTTTTTCATCCATTTTCACGGTGGCAACTAATGGAGGGGGCCATTTTATAAGAGGTTGGTAGTTTGGGGAGCTACTTTATACCAATTGAAACTTTGGAGGGCTAAATTATAAAATACTGGTAGTTTGAGGGGCCATTTTATACTTTTCCCTTTTTTTTTCTTTTTTTTTTCTTTCTATCCATAAAAGTCTCATTTTTTTTCACATTTACAAGTAACTTTCTTCATTTTTTACTCATAGAAACTTAAAAACTCATTTTACTTATATCATTCCACCTTAATTATGTCTTATTAATCTATTTCTTTCTCATTTTTGTTCAACTGACTTATTTGCTTGTGGTAGCCGATACTGGTTGGGACTACAAAATTTTTATACAATTAGAACTTCTAAGTTTAAGTGGGTAAAGACCAAATGATTTATTGAGTGGGCCAAATGAAATAGTGAGAATCGCATGTGTTTTATAAACAGAGATACAATAATTTTTTTCAACCAAATTGGGGAAAAAAAAAATAAAAATTTGTGTCTACACTATGTAAAGTTTTCATTTTGGTTCTTTGATGACTTCGATTCAAGCTATTTAGAAAGAGACCAGCCCACTTTCAGACTAGGCTTGGGCTTCCAAGCTACCTTTCTTGCTCGCTAGGCTACAACTTTATCGAGTTTGGGCTTTTGATGAAGGCCATCAAGCACTAATGAGTCTAAATGAACTTTTACCCAATCTAATACTTGGGCCATTGGATTCAATCAATGGATTACTATTCAAATTACTCTAATGGCTATAGAGTGGTTTGGCCCCTATTTGGTTAAAAGGGGTAACTTGACCACCCCTTAAAGGGTTTTTTTTTTTTTTTAATTGAATAAGGAAAAGGTTACAGAGAATGATCTTTTATATTTCTGATCCGAATGGAAGAGATAATAGGAGATCCTATGGGAATGCTTCCAAAAACAAGATGAGAAGCGGCCTATTTACCTAAAGCATGTGCTCGAAAATTGGTACTACGTGACACTTTCAAAGTATTCTAACTTTGAAAAGAAGATAAAACCAAACTAATGTCAGCTATACAATTGGAAAAATTTCAAGAGAAAAATAAAGCAAGACAATTAATAACTAAAACCACTAATAAAGCATTCCCTTCCAAGGCAAGCAACTTGTAACCCAAAGAAGCAGCTAAACGGGAAGTGAGCAAAGCTAAAGACAAAGAGAATGGAAGTTGAGTGTAGGGACAAAGAGCTAATTGCAAATGGATGTACTCACGAGACCTGATTTTGTTAAATTTGTTTTAAATAAATAAATAAAATTATTTATTTTGAGTATTTCAAATAATTATAAATATATTTTGTATATAAAAGATGTTATGTGCATTTACTTGGAAGATTTACATCTTTTAAGTCAATAAAAAACCAAAATTTTGAAGTGTAGGGAGAAAGTTTTCCCTTACATACTAAATACAAAGAAGCTAGCTAGTTTCTAAGGAATACTTCTTACTTAACACTAACAATAAATTGAGTGATGGATAAGAGAGCTAGCCAACTGTGACATACGTATAAGCAACGACTTTAAATGTTATGAGGCCCAGTTTCAATTGTAGAAAACTTAAGAAAACTTCAGGCGAATTGAGCCATTTTCAGGTGCAAAATGATTTTGAACGGTTAAATATTCCAAAAATAATTATAAATATGACTATTTGGTTATATGTATAGACACAATCATATTAGTTTGACTCTTTCTCCAAAACTTTGTCCGAATAACATTGTTTTGATGCCTCTGGTCGCTAATTAATTATATAAAGTGGGATCATAAGAAGCTTAATTAGGTGCTATAAACTAAAAAGATTATACCCAAACATGTTTTTTAATAATTTAATTAGAGTTTAAAGTTTAAGATTATTCGTGTCGGTGTCTACTATTTTAAATCATTAAAAAAAAAGGTACGTGGAACCAAAGTCGTTCCTTATGCGGTAAGAGTTAAGGCCTATTATTAATGCACATGACCCACCCATTTTCTTATTGGGCCATCACCGACCCGTACAATTATTCAAATCTGAAAAGTGCAGAGGACTACTACAAATCACTAATAAAATTGTCAGCAGATCTGAGACAAGCTTCATGGTGGATTACGGTCCTTTCCAGCAATGAATTATGATTTTTTTTTTTTTCATTTTATTTGGACGAAATAAATATTAAAAAGTGAAAAAAATAAAAGTGTTATTTTATTATAATTAACTAGATATAATTTATTTTATTTGAACCGGAGATAATCATATTCCTTCTAAGCAACTCGATTGGAGCAATTTTTTTTTTTATTTTTTTTATGATATATTATTGTTAAACCCTAAACCCTTAAAAATCAAATTTAGTTCTTGAATTTTTAATTTTGACAATTAGTTTCTTACACTCTCTTTGGGTATTAAATAGGTTTTTTGTCAACCTACTCTCAAAATAATTAATAGCATGCCAATGTACTTGCCGTTTGAAATAATTACTTTAAATTACAAAATATACAAAATAAAAAATTTAAATAGTTTTGAAAGTGGTGATCACCGCTCCTAATGACAACTTACGGATGAGGAGGGCCAACCCTCTCCTGCGAGGGCCAATGTCCGCTCACAGAGGGGTGGTCGCACCTCTAAGCGGCTCCTTCCCCCGTTAAGGGTGGTCAGTCACTCTATTCGATGGCTATTACACCCAAGCAAATCAGCATCAACCTAATAAGATAAATGCATAACGTGTGGTATTCTGTTAATGAAATAGACAGTAGATTCACTTAAAACTTACTTAAAATAAAAGAAAAAACTAAATTTAAGCTTTTTATTTTTATTTTTTTGAAGTACTAAAAATTTAATTATCATATCTTCACGCTGCTGAAGTCAATCCGACATCCGACATTAATTAGCTTTTTAATAAACGAATAGATGACAGATTACGTTCTTGTTTAGGTAGGAGTACTGCAACATGACCATGCATATATTAATTGTTTAATCCCAGTACTACTGACGTCACGCTCGCTGCACAGAATCCAAGGGACGCGGTGCGGTCTGAGGAAAAACACGGCTTTTTTTATTAATCTTGTTGCTTCAGAAACAGCTCATGATGATCTGACCATTGCCTGCTGCACTTCTTTCAAAGAGAGCCATAACTACACACTTCTTCCTCGATGCTTTCACGACACCGACATTTTATCCCGCCGAAGAAAGAGACTCTCAACAAAGCATAAAAAGATAAAGGAGAGATAGAGATTAGTGTATATTAGCTTTACAGAAAGAGAGAAAGAAAAAGAAAGAAGAGAGGGATTTGAGTTTCTCACTTTCAAGCTTTTTCTTTCTACACTACTCCATATCAATCCCACTTCTCCATTCTCCTGAAGAAACCCATTTGGTTCTAGAGAGAGAGAGAGAGAGAGAGATGGGAGAGCATACGAGTTTTTGCTCAGTCATTTTGGTGGTCTTGCTAGTTGCCTGCGCAAGTGGGGAAGACCCTTACAGGTTCTATAACTGGAATGTCACCTATGGTGACATCTACCCTCTTGGAGTAAAACAGCAGGTGCCTTCCTTTCCTTATTGTTTTACTTTTACTCACTTTTATTTCTGTTTTGTATGTTTTTAGTTTTTGAAATCATTTCAATGGTCAGTGAAATATGATTTTTTATTTTTTATTTTTTTTATCAAATGGCAGGGTATATTGATCAACGGGCAATTTCCAGGGCCACAAATCGATTCTGTCACCAATGATAACTTGATTATCAATGTTTACAATAGCTTGGACGAGCCATTCCTTCTCTCTTGGTTAGTGCTTTTCTTTTTCTCTTTCTTATATATATTTATATGCCTGTGTATGTTTGTATGCACCTTTTCTCATTGTGAACTGTTCTTTCTGCTACATTTAGACTTTTTCTTCTCTATTATCTCTGGGAACCCATTTTCTGGATTTATTGCAGCAATGAATCAATTTCATTTGGCCTATGTGAAAAGCTTAAAAATTTCAAGGCAAATACTTTCTTTAGACCCCCCATTGGTTGTGTTTGGTCATGTTGAACGAGTCACGAGTGGAAGTAGTTGTCCAAATGGGAGGATTGGATATGCCTGTAAATGGGGGACATGGGACCATATTCTTGTATTGTTCCATACTTTCTAAAGATGCAAATTTTTGAACCGGACATTGTATGGTGCTCCAATTCTTGCTGATATCCATCAGATTCTGCCTTTGTTCCCTAGCTGCTCAACTTCTAAACTGTGGAGATATGCTAATTCCAGGACACACCTTACTTTCAAATGGGTCACTTCCCATTAAGTTTTTGGAAGCATTCCCACCTCCCTTCCCATTTTCTCTTCCATTCCGTTTAAGATTGGGAAACGCCCCCCCTTATAATCCTGTTTCCCCTGTATTGATCAGGAAAAAAGAAGAAGTGAGATCCATTTAACCCATTGTGAAATCCACGTGTATTTATGCAATTTTAAGTTCTTAACAATATATTATAGAACATATAGTCATATTGTAATGGAATCAATTTCTAGAGCTTGTTGATTCTGGTATATTGGAATAGGCAAATGATGGTTTGAATCCCTTTCTTTTTAATTGTGGGCATGAAACAAGTCTAAAGGTTATCCTTACCAAGCAGGGCAAACCGAAATCTTTAGAGGCCGAATTGTCTATCTGTTTTAAATTCAATTGAATTGTCTTTTGTAGGACAAGGCCTCCTAGATAATATATTTAATTTGCCAAATTTCTGTTGTCAGGGAAAAGTGCCATGATGCTGACACTATATTTGATGTAACAAAATTAAATTCACACTAAGTGTAAGGAACTGTGGTTCTTTTTTAGGAATGGTGTACAACAGAGAAGGAACTCATGGCAGGATGGAGTGTATGGCACAAACTGCCCCATTCCACCAGGGCGGAACTTCACTTATGTTCTCCAAGTCAAGGATCAGATTGGAAGCTACTTCTACTACCCTTCCCTTGCCTTGCACAAGGCTGCAGGAGGGTTTGGTGGCTTCAAAATCGCTAGCCGCTCAGTCATTCCTGTACCTTTCCCACCTCCTTCCGGAGATTTCACCATATTGGCTGGTGATTGGTACAAGAAAAATCACACTGTAAGTGCTTGCTTAGAACAAATCTTAACTACCTCATTGTACACTGTGTATTGATATTGCAAAAATTTGAAGATGTAATGGTTTAAAATGTTTGACAAATGCTTAGTTGCATATAAGCATGTTATATTTGTTTATTCATAGTCTTGTATTGAATGTTGCAGGATTTGAGAGCAATTTTAGACAGTGGGAGTGATCTTCCCTTCCCTGATGGACTTCTTATCAATGGTCGCGGTTCAAATGGATACACATTCACAGTTGATCAAGGTAATTAATTTTGCTAAGCAGGAATGCAAGAAATTAGCTTAGTTCCTAATTTTATGCATATAACTTTTTTTATTTATAGAACTTAAATCCAACTTGTTGGCCAGGCAAGACTTACAGGCTCCGGATATCAAATGTGGGGCTTACAACCTCTATCAATTTCAGAATCCAGGGCCACAAGATGCTGCTGGTAGAGGTGGAAGGAATTCACTCGCTCCAGAACATTTATGATTCCCTTGACATTCATTTGGGGCAATCCTACTCTGTATTGGTCACTGCTGATCAGCCAGCACAAGACTACTACGTTGTTGTCTCAACTCGTTTTACCTCCCAAGTGCTCACATCAACCTCCATTCTTCATTATAGTAACTCAGCAGGAAGTGTTTCTGGCCCTCCTCCTGGTGGCCCAACTACTCAGATTGATTGGTCTCTAGAACAAGCTCGATCTATTAGGTACCGACTTCTGTTATTATTTTATATGTTGCATTTTATAGGAAGAAAAACTCTCGCTTTCTTATGTTAAATGTTAAATCACCACTTATTCTAAAAAAGGTAGAAGTCATCTCACCTTTTTTCCATAAGTTTAAGCCGACAGGAAATAGTAAATTTAACCGTTTAATAAATACTTTAGCGTTAGAAACTGGGACTAGACTTGTATCAATCCTTGGAACTTGAAGAACTGATCTTGTGCACGCAACACTCATAATCTAAAGCTATATGTAATACAAAATAAGCCTGTTTCAACTTATAGCTCTCATGGTACATCACTAGTAAAATGGCACAGTGTGGATGTGGTTGTGTTGCCTAATTATTTTGTGTCATACTGTCATGTACTAAACCAGACGGAATCTCACAGCAAGCGGGCCAAGACCTAATCCCCAAGGCTCATACCATTATGGAATGATCAATACCACTCGCACAATCAGACTTGCAAACTCTGCTCAAACTATCAATGGCAAGCAGAGATATGCTGTCAATAGTGTGTCCTTCATCCCAGCTGATACGCCACTTAAGCTTGCTGACTTCTTCAAGATCTCAGGGGTATTTTCCCTTGGAAGCATCTCAGACAGTCCCACTGGTGGTGGTGCTTACCTCCAGACTTCAGTCATGGCTGCCGACTTCAGAGGCTATGTTGAGATTGTGTTCGAGAATTCCGAAGACACTGTGCAGTCATGGCACATAAATGGCCATAACGTCTTTGTTGTCGGGTAGGCTTACCATATTTTACATATGAAATGTTAAAAAGTTCAAAATCAGATGTGGATATTGCCATTTCCTATTATTTTTTCAAGTACAGCACTTGTCTCTTTTGTTTCTCTGAAGACATATGATCCATTTTGACGTGCAGGATGGATGGAGGGCAGTGGACCCCTGCAAGCAGATTAAATTACAATTTAAGAGACACAATTTCTCGTTCCACTGTTCAGGTATATTGAGAAATCTCTTGTGGGCATCCATGATTTTGTGAATTTTACCTAATAACATTAAACTCTCTGGTGTTTCGATAAAAGTTAATTCTAAGAATGGTATGTAGAGATACATGCACTACTTTTTTTTCCCCCTCTCCGGGAAAAAGAATATAGATGCTTATGCCATGCAACGTTCCCGTTTGTTAATGCTTTTTAGAACGTGCTTTATGTTTTTTGTTTGAAAAAGCATTCTTGTGTAATGTGACATAAAAATAAAAGTAGTTTCTAAGTGTTTTGGGTTGTTTGTTAATGCTTTTGTTTTCGAAAGAAAAAACTTAAAAGAGTGTCATCAAACAAAGCTGTTTTTTACTTCCTCTCAACGGGACCATGAATTTTCTTCACCTGTTCCTATTGAATCACCCAATGAGACTCAAATTTGAAGTGGCAAGACATGTTTCTTTCTTCTAAAGACTAATTTTTTTTCTTCTTCTTATATGATGTTCTTATCACAGGTGTATCCCGTGTCATGGACTGCAGTTTACGTGCCTTTGGATAATGTGGGAATGTGGAATATAAGATCTGAGAACTGGGCTCGCCAATATTTAGGCCAGCAATTCTATCTCCGCGTCTACTCCCCTGCAAATTCATGGAGAGATGAATATCCGATCCCAACGAATGCCATTCTGTGTGGAAGGGCAGTAGGCCACAGCACACGCCCTCAGCAGTAGATGAATAATTGGGCCTTTTGGAAACTGTGACGAGGGGGTGCCAGGATCTTGTATGTGAACTAGGAGAAGCTACCCATCTCTGCAGTAGATGCAGTTGGGGCTTGACTCGAGCCCTTTCTCTCCCCTGTTTTTCTTTTGCACTAGTTTAATGTTAAGCCATTATTCCATCACTCATTGCAGGAAATGTTTCTTTATTGCATTGTGCAAATTAAAGCCATTACAGCTAATTAATTTGTAGTAGAATTTGGTATTCTTTTTTACCCCTCTATTATAATTTTTAGCCCAATTTTTATTTTTTTGGGCTCTCCATTTTTTGTTGATTATTTTTGTATGATTCGATAGAATTAGATTATAGAGGCAGTTTTTATTTTTTTTGTCAAATTGAGTTGGAAATTTTTTTCCCTGACATCGATCTTAATTGTGAGAATTACATGCTTTAAGCACAAATGTTAGTTTAAATAGACCAATTCGGAGGATTTCTCTACTAAAGCAATTGTTGCATGGTCTGACGACGGGTCAACTGCAATACATAGAAAACAGTGGTGCAGGTTGAAGGGGAGAATCTGATACCTAGGTTAATAAATTTGTTTTTTAAGAAAAATTTGAATGGGGAGAGTTTTGGGAGAGGGAGAGCTTATTAATGATTTGAGGTGGTAATCTTTTAGGATCCTCTGCATTTCAAATGAATAGGAGAGAGAGCCTTTGGACGCTTGCCACGTGGGAGCTTGCAGAGATTAGATTATTGCCAAGTAATAGAATTTTAGAGTAGTGATAAATATACAATTGGCGTGTATGTTTGTATGAACATTAACATACCAGTTGTACAGACAAATATTATTTTTTTCAAAAATTACTGTTCATCAAAATTTTTAATATTATTTTATATTAATTAATAATTGTCCGTACAATTGACGTTCTACTGTTCATACATGCCAGTTGTATGGATATCACTGCTCAGAATTTTATGTAGGCAGGAGGCTTCTATGCAATTTAGCCTTAGATAATAGGTCTTTATGCCAATTAGGCTCAAGGTTAATTTGTGGTATCAGCAATTTAAGCTTGCATAGGTCAGATTATTGCCATGTAGTAGAATTTTATGTAGGCATGAGGCTTCTAGGCAATTTAGCCTTAGTTAATAGGTATTTATGCTAATTGGGCTCAAGGTTAATTTATGGTATCATCAATTGTTCCCGATTCTTATAGAATATGATCGTCTCTAATTTAAATGAACGGAAAAGTATTCCATTAGTTACTTCTGTTTTTTTATTTTTTGAAGGAACAAAAATACCCTTTCAATAGTTACATGGTCAACTTCTTTAATTCGTCAGTGTTAAGAATTTTGTTTTGCTTCACAGCTAAGGTTAATTTTTTGAAATCACTAAAGTTTCTCAAGTATGTTTTTGCCTTTTGGTTTGTTTTCCCTTTTGGAGTTATTCCACTAGACTTTTTCGGGTTTCCCCACTCCTATAGGGGGATAGTTCTTTCAGGAAAATGCTAGAAAGCAATAATTTCTCTACATTCTTCCCATAAAATGCTGATGTGGCAAAGAGCACATGGCCTACTTGCATTATTTTTTTATTATTTTTTAAAAAAATTTAAAATCAAAACCAAATTAAGATAAATTAATTAAAAAATAAATGGTAATATAAGGGGTAACTGGCGACCCCAGTTTAGCATAAGGGTGGCCACCCCTAGCCGAACCACCCCCAATAGCCATGGAAATGAGTTTTGACCATTTAAAGGTGGCTGATTCACTCTCAAGGGCCATGAAAGCAACTTCGGCCACCTCCAAGGAACAAAAAATTTAATTTAATTTAATTTAATTTAATTTTTTTTTTTTTTTTGTAGATTTGGCCATTGGGGTTGGCAAAGGGAAGCCACTCCTATGCTAAACTGGTGGCCGGCCACCCCTTCTATATTTTCTTTTATTTTTTTATTAATTTATCTTAATTTGATTTTGATTTTAATTTTTTTAAAAAAATAATAATAAAATAATGCAAGTAGGTCATGTGCTCTTTGCCACGTATGGGGAGAATGAGGAGAAATTATTTCCCTTTCATAGACGCCAAACTCGTGGCTTGGTCTTTAGATGTCGAGCACATGGCCTGATCTCTTGGTGCCAAGCACTTATACATAGTGGCTTGGTCTTACCCCCCAAGCTCATGATCAAGAAGGTTTTCACCTTGGGGTCTTCCCGGGATATCTCCTACGACTTCGTCATGGGCTCCTTCATCGGTCTGAGGTTGTCCCCGAAGGTTTTCACCCTGGGGTACGGTTACAAGATGAAGTTATATCGATCCTAAGACTTTCATCCTTAGGTCCAATATTTAACGTTATCCCCTAAGACTTTTGTCGATATGAGGTTATCTTGTAAGGTTTTCAGCCTGGGTCGATCATCTCGAGATAAAGTTATCCTCCAAGACTTTCATCTTGGGGTCCTTTGTCAGTTTTTCATTAAGGTTAGTCTTGAAGGTTTTTACTCAGGGGTCATCTGTCGACCTAAGCTTAGCCATGAACGCCTTTACCCAAGGTCTTTTCGAGATAAGGTTATTCCCTAAGACTTCCGTCCAAATTAAAGTTCTTTCTCGGTCTTCATTGAGGTTAGCCCAGAAGGTTTTCCCCTAGAGTCTGAGGGAGCTTGTAGAATTTAGCTACTTCTTTGTTGAAACTTTCAAAGCAAGCACAAAAAGTGAAGTCCCTCTTGCATCCTTCTAAGAATGATGTGGCTCTTAAAATTATTATTTGATCAAAATTCAATAATAATCAATCACAAGTCCAATAGTAATTTTAAGAGTCATATCATTCTTAGAGGAATACAAGAGTGACAGGGACTTGTAGCATTACTCAGCTAAATATCATTTAGATTCAACTTATTTAATTTGGGTGGACTTGCTGGTAACAAAAATTAATTTTGAATATCAATTTCAAAAATAAATTCATATATATATATATGCTGAAACTAAGCTTTTATGTCATAGAATGAGCACAGTACTTTACCTTCTTCATCGCTTTTCCTTTTATTTTTTTCTTTTTTCTAGGAGTAACTTTACTTTAAATCCCTGAATTACCATGCGATTTGACAAGTCTCTAAACTTCAAAATCTCTCAATTTGGACTCATGAACTTTCAATTACAATCAATTTGAACTCCTCCGCCAGATTTTAAACGTTAAAAGTGAGATAATGACATTTATATACCTCTTATAAAATTTCAAATTTACTCTTAATTTCAAATTAAAAATAAAGCCAAAAAAAATTGCAGTCACATGGTTTTTTTTTTTTTTTTTATATATATAAAAAAAAAAACGAAAATCAGGGATATTTTTAATATTTTTAGGTATTGTCATTAGAAGTTAACGGCCAAATTTGATGGAAGGGTTCAAATTAATTACAATTAAAAGTTCAATGGTCCAAATTTAGAGGTTTTATAGTTTAGGAGAGCTTATCAAATCGTATAATAATTTAAAAGTTTAAAGTAATTAAAATTATCCATTTTTATTTTTATTTTTTTCCTTGAAATCATGTCGCTTTGCAATCTTCTGCAAATGCTTGATCATTTTGGGTGGTCTTGAATGGGAATTATTATGCAAGTAAATGAAAAGTTGATTTATTGTATTTCTATCATAATTTTCCTATAGATGAGACCTATATATATATATATAGAGATGAGACCTACATATATAATAACATGCATGCAGATCAATAATAATACGCAGAATGGGAGTACGAATAAAAAATCTCATGCACTTAATTTCCACTGCGGATACTTTTAGAAAAGTTGGATTTGGAGTGTCGGTAGACGGCCGTAGAGTTGACTACTGACTCTTTATACATGTAGCCGTGTAGGCAGGCATGGCAAGCGTAGAGATGTTGGACAATACTTATTGCATATCTGTCCCAGACTCGAAGTAATTAATACAGTTGGTAAAACTCTTTGAAAACATGTTTCCTCAATAATATTCTCAGGGAAAACACCAGATCTGTCGTCCAAGATATATATATAGATCAATGAATCAAAATTCACACTGATGCATTGAGTTCATGATCAGCATTTATTTGAAGAACATGCAAATTAAAGATTATTTTGATTCCTAAGCTATATCTCTGAGTTTAATCTCTTATTTTACGTCCACAATCAAACATAATTCTTGTTAAAAACTTTGACAAGATGTTTCTTAAAAACGCAATATACATTCAAGTCAACCTACTTTTTTTTTGATTATATAGATGATTTTTTGAAAAATATTTGGAGTACGTACTATAATTATCTTGCAAACTGATCGATGTTACAGTTCATAAATCATAATTGATAACAAGTAAACTCTTAACTAATTAAATTAATATGTCAAAATTTTACATAATCATTTTACCAATTAGTAATTGTCAACTAGCTACAATTGAGTCTTCTAGCTCTGACTTCCATTTTCTCAATTAATGTTCCCGCCAGACTCCCCCAACTGTCCAACGCGTCACATGACTATATTGCTCCCATTACTGAGTTTAGTTGAGATGCATCGATTTGGCATGTGGGGTGAAGCCTATATAAGGAGAGCTTTCATGCAAACGGATAGCAAATTAAGCTGTAATATCAGGGAGCCATGGCCATGGGTGACTCTTCGAAATGGCTCTCTTTGAGTCTTCTTTTCCTCTGCATTGTCCTCCATTTGAGCGCAATCACTACTCTTGGAGATGACAAGCTTGACAAAACTAGATTCGGTAACGATGACTGTGGATATGGGGGCCGACGAGGATGTGGTGGCAGGTGGGGTGGTCGTCGACCTTATGGTCGTGGGCCTTATGGTCATGGTCCCTATGGTCATGGTCCCTATGGTCATGGTCCTCGTGGTGGTGGCGGCGGTTTTGGTGGTGGAGGAGGTGCTGGTGCAGGAGGCGGTGTTGGCGGTGGAGCTGGAGGCGGTGTTGGTGGTGGTGGTGGTTTTGGTGGAGGGGGAGGAGGTGGTGTTGGAGGTGGGTCAGGTCATGGAGGAGGTTTTGGAGCTGGGGGAGGTGTAGGTGGTGGAGCAGGAGGAGGCATTGGCGCTGGGGGTGGAGGTGGAGGTGGTGCAGGTGGTGGTGGAGGAGTAGGTGGAGGGTCAGGTCATGGTGGAGGCTTTGGAGCTGGTGGTGTAGGAGGTGGCATTGGTGGGGGTGCAGGAGGAGGAGGAGGAGGAGGGGGGGGAGGAGGTGGTGGTGGTGGTGGTTTGGGTGGAGGATCCGGCCATGGGGGCGGGTTTGGTGCAGGTGGTGGAATAGGAGGTGGAGCTGGCGGCGGTGTTGGAGGTGGAGGAGGAGCTGGAGGTGGTGGTGGTGGTGGTATAGGTGGAGGGTCAGGTCATGGTGGTGGAGTCGGGGGTGGAGCTGGCGGCGGTATAGGAGGTGGAGGAGGAGCTGGTGGCGGTGGCGGTGGTGTAGGTGGAGGGGCAGGTCACGGTGGTGGGTTTGGTGTTGGTGGGGGTGGGGGTGTTGGAGGCGGTGCTGGTGGAGGCGCAGGAGGTGGTGGTGGTGCAGGGGGTGGTGGCGGCCATGGAGGAGGGTTTGGGATTGGAATTGGCATCGGAATTGGAGTTGGAGCTGGTTCAGGTCATGGATCCGGAAGCGGGTCTGGCAGTGGTGGAGGTGGTGGACGTTAAAACGTCTAATTTGTCCCTCAAAATTAGTCTTTGAGTCGAGTCGTCTTGTCATGGGAAAGCTTATAAATGGTCGTCAGTAGTCATGGCACTACCACTGAAGATTGTAATTTCGTAATCAAATGAGAAATGCCATAATATTATAATTAAATTCCCTGTTTTCAATCAAAAATACAATTACTGATCAGTTTCCGTTTCATTTTTTCTACGATTACAAGCATTAAAATCAAGTAGATAAAAACTCTGTCGGGAATTGAAGCTTGTAAATAAGACTTGACGCAGTACGAGCGACATAAAATTAAATAAATAAAGGTCAGCGGAAAATAAGGACATGTATTATGTATACATCTATGGCCACTGTTCAGCACGTTAAGCCGTTAATAGATCGATGGACCATTAATTGACCACCTACTCTTAACTTCAACCTCCAAAAGTTAGATGAAATAAAAACAAAGATCTTAAATAGATAACCAAATACAAAACTATTTCTTTAAACTTTTGATGTATGAGCTCACGTCTCTTTCTTTCTTTTTTTTTCCTCAGAAAAACTTATATATATTTTTGTTTTGAGAAATGTTGTACAATCATTTACTTATAATTTGCACTCTCACATGCACACTTCTTAACGTGACACACCTTCAATCCCGGCCCGACTGATCCTAAGTTTTTGTAATGCATTTCCATTTTTGGTTTCTTGCGGAGATAACCAGAGACAACTTGGGGGTAGAGGAGGAAGAGTGCGACTGATCGTGCAAGCAAGCGAGCGTGTGTGAGTGACTTTTAAGAAGTGCGAAGACGGGGGAAGCATGTGAGATTTAGTGTATATAGTGACAATTGTGGTGTTGTTGTTTCCCATAGAAACCAAACCACCGCACTCCCAAAGGGCTAAACAATTGTTTCCCTTATCTAAGTAAATTAAGAACCATGCCATTGTCATTACAAAAAAAACAATCATTTAGTGACGAGTGAAAAGTCACATTTCAGTCCCAAAAATATAACTATTCAATTAGTAACGTTTGAATAGTAATACTTGCTAACCAACATTAAACATGGGTCGAGAATCAGTGTTAGTGTTATTTACTGTTCAAATGACACTATTTCAGGTCTTGTTAGCCCACACGATACCTTACCAATGGTTTCATCATTGCTAAAACGACACCTCATGAAAGATGGCGTTTGACTAGTGAAGCGTCACTTGTCATAAGATGACTTTTCTTTGTGAAATGTGTCGTTTGAACAGTGAAGTGACACCTATTAATCTTGCTTTATTAAAACAACACTAAAGGAAGGCATCACTATCCTAGTCGTTTTTTTGTAAGCGTGTGCTTAATTTTTAATTTTTAATTTTTTTCTATGTAGACTTTCTCTTTTTCAACTAATAGAGGTCAACTCATCGGTCAACCAATTCAATGCCAATCCCCTAACCGTCCCAACGCGTTTCATGATCATATTGCACCCATTAATTACTGTTTAGTTGGGCTGCTTAGATTTTGAAAGTGGGCGAAGCCTATATATATATAGCAAATTAAGCTTCAGTATCAAGAAGCCATGCATGGGTGTGTCCTCTTCGAGTGTTCTTGTCCTCTGCATTGTCCTCCATTTGACCCCAAGAACTATTGGAGTTGACAAGATTGATAAAACTAGATTTGAGAGGGTGTTTGAAAACCGGTTTGTGTTGCTGTTTGGGTTTGTATTGTTCATTTTTTTGTCTTTTTCTTAATAAATCTTCTAACATCACCGAAATACCCCTCTTGTTCTTGTTCTCTTCATCCATGGTTTCCGTTTCTCTGCAAGTCTCACGCCAAAAAGATCCCACCCACCTAAAGCAGGTGAAGGAGGAGGAAACGAAGAAGTACCTTCCTCGAGCATCAAATTCTGCAACCCAGGTCTCAACTCCCTGTTACAGAAGTCCTCGTAGTCTCCTTTATCCCCTCCTTTCTTCTTCACCTCCACCACCACCAACGACAGCGTCAACTTGCCTCCTCCCCTCCTTCCTCGAACAACCCAGAGAGATCGAACCCGCGCGAGAACGAGATAATGTCGAACGCGTTCAAGCTCGCCGGTCTCGGCAACGCGCCCTTCCTCCTAATCAGACTCCGAGTCGTCTCGAACCCAGATTCCGATTCCGAGACCAGAATCATCATCCTCTGCGCCTTCGCCTTCTTCCTCTTCCACGACATTGCAGAGCTTATCATCCTCTATATAAAACTTGATGTGTTTGAACCCTTTTTTGAACCACCTGTTCTCCATGATCTCCGGGATCGTAATCCGGGTCTCCGGGTTCGTATTGAGAAGACAGGTAAGGAGCCGAGTGAGAGACGGCGAGAACCATCTCGGGCACCGAAATTCTCCCTTGTAAATCTTCTTGTACATGGACATGATGTTCTGGTTGTGAAAGGGAAAATACCAGCCATCAAAATGAAGAGTATAACCCCACAAGACCAGATGTCGACCTTGGAGGCCTCGTAGCCCTTCCGATCGAGAACCTCGGGGGCAACGTAAGCCGGTGTGCCGTAGAACGTGTGGAAGAGGCCGTCCTGGCGAATCTGGTCGGAGACGGCGCTGAGGCCGAAGTCTGAGACCTTGATTTGCTCAGTTTCTTCAACCGTTTAGTTCTGGGGTCGATTTCCCAGAGGCTCCGTCGACTGTTGAAGTCTTGCTGTACGGACTCGGGGATTTCGAACCGTTCGATCCCGTGGATCACCCCGTCCGGCCGGTTCACGGCTTGCGGGTGAGTCACCCTCGCCGAGCCCACAAACATGTCCCCAGAAGCCTGGCTTGTCAGCTCCAGCCGTTTATGAGCGAGAGAATCGTACACCGGCAGTGTTGGCCAAGCATCGAGGGAAACACGTATTTTGGAGGGTAAAATTATATTTTTACTGTACAGTGCAAACGTGCACAGTGCAAACACAAACTCAAACCTGGTTATCAAACAGGGCCTTGATGATCGACGATGATGTTAGCATACAAAATAATTATTATGCTAAATATATGGAGCAAAAATGATTCATAATTGTCCTCAAGCCATATTTGTTGCTAAGTGTTGAGAAAGTCTCACATTGCTTGGGTATTAAAGAGATTGACCATTTATAAGGGTGAAGGGAAACCTCAACCTATAAGCTAACTTTTGGGTTGATCAGTTAAGCCCAAAGACCCTTTTCTTGATATGGTATCAAAGCTAGGTTCAATTGGCTTGGCCCATCATCTCCCATTGCTGCACGTGTTAGCTTGTTGCAACACGTGTAGCTCGGCCCAATTAGCTGTGGCCACCGTCTCTCATTTGTGTTCACGTGTTGGTTTGGATGTTCCCGCCAAATATGAGGGGACGTGTTGAGAAAGCCTCACATTACTTGAGTATTAAGGAGATTGGTCATTTATAAGGATGAGGGGAAACCTCAACTCATAAACTAACTTTTGGGTTGAGTTAGGCCCAAAGACCCTTTTCTTGATACTGAGCAAATAAAAGAACCATAATTAACAACATAAACCTGAAACAATAATTAGTAGAGTACGTAGAGATGTATCTTCTAACCTATGATTCTCTTTTTTTTTTCTCTAAACATCTTCTAACCTATGATTCTTTTTTTTTTTTTCTAAACATCTTCTAACCTATGCTTACTGATACCCTTATCCATATTTCCTCCAAATAGTATATACCTTGACTTCTTCAACCATGTTTCACAACGGTTTTCTAAGATTTAGAACCAAAAGGCCTTGAGCATGTAGTGAAACTTGTTTTTAGCGTCGATCGATGTAAGCCTTAAAGATAAGAGAAATGCTTCTTTGCAAGCAAATCTTCATATTTTCTCCATCAATACTGAGGTGACAAGCCTACTTGTTATTATTTTATTATTTTTTTAAAAATAAATTTAAATAAAAATAAAAATAAAGAAAAGTTTTTTTAAAAAAAAACTTAAAAAATATAAGGGCCGGCCTAACACTGGGGTGGCTCGGCCACCCCCAAGGGCCAAAAAGAATTTTAATTTTTTTTTTTTTTTAAAAAAATGGGTTTGGCCCTTGGGAGGTGGATCGGCCACCCCTTTTTTTTTAAATATAAGGGGTGGCCGATCCACCTCCCAAGGGTCAAGGGGTAGCTTCGGCCACCCCAGACCGCCAATCTGGGGTGGCCGAAGCCACCCCCTTTGCTATACTGGGGTGGCTGGCCATCCCTTATATGTTTTTAAGTTTTTTTTTAATATTATTATTATTTTATTTAAATTTATTTTTAAAAAATAATAAAATATTAGTAAGTGGGCTTCCCACCTCAGCATTTATGGGAAAAAAGATGGACTTTTGATTGCATTCTAGCAAGACCCTAAAGATAAATACAGACCATTTAAGATCGAATGATAATATATACAACTTAATTAAGAAGTTTTATCCTCAAGATTTTACTGGGTACGAAAACAGCTATTTAAGATTTCAATTGCAACATTTAGGAGTTTGATGTGCCAAAACATTCGAATTTTCAAATTGTGTCTACTTTATCTAGTTAAGTTATGGAGTGGATTAGCAATTTTGGGAAATTCAACGATTTATCGTTTGATTGACTGGTTGATTTATTTAATGTTGTTTTTCTCTGACTCTATTACCGTTATTGAACAAGTTATTTTTACTATGAAACTTGTAAAAACTAGATTCATTTGAAAGTTTATATCGGGGAAAAAAAAATTTGTTAAAGATTTCACTATAAAGGTGATAATTGATAAATTTCATTTTAAAAAAGATTGTCGCCGAGCATAATTCAAAAGAGATGCCAAGAACTCTGAATTATATATGAATTATTAATAGGGAATTAATATGAGCAGTTATTTACGTGCATATATATCACATGCAAATCTCTAGATCGAGTTTCCATCGCCGTCCCGACATGCGGATAGTTTTGGAAAACAACGACAGACCGACGAGTATGTAGGATTTGTTGAATGCTGTCGGTAGAGTTGACCGACTTCTATACATAAAGATAAGAGAAATGCTTCTTTGCAATCAAAAGTCCATATTTTTCCCATAAATGCTGAGGTGGCTAGTCCACTTGTCATTNATAATGATAAGTGGACTAACCACCTCAGCATTTATGGAAAAAATATGGACTTTTGATTGCATTCTAGCAAGACCCTAAAGATAATATTGGATAATACTTAATTACTGCATAGTCTGCATATATGTTGGTCACAATCTCCTTGCAATTACTACCGTTGGTCACAATCTTATACATTAGATGAAGTATAGAGTGGGAGTTGAGATTGTATGAAGTAAATATATGTATAATGCTGCCGAGCAATTGAAACAGACGCGACCGGCCAACTGCATCAAAGAATCATCCATCACCACATCCGTGCTGGCATCAAAATCTTCACCGCCCCTGCCTTCGGATGAAGCATTACTAACACTCATTGGAACCACATTCTTCTCGGGCTTCACCTTCCAACCATCAATTCTCTCTTTCCAGGCTACACTGCTAGACCCTGAGAACCCAGGTGAGATTAGCTATCTCAATGCTGAAATCAAATTTGAATAAAAGAATTCTAAATTTTAAATTGGGTGTTGTTTGACTTCCATGTAGTCAATTAATGTTCCAGCCAATCCCCTAACTGTCCCAACGCGTTTCCATGACCATATTGCACTCATTAATTACTGTTTAGTTGGGCTGCTTAGATTTGGCAAGTGGGCGAAGCCTATATAACGAGAGCTTTCATGCAAATGGATATCAAATTATAAGCTTCAGTATCAAGGAGCTATCCATGGGTGTCTCTTCGAACTGGCTCTCTTTGAGTGTTCTTGTCCTCTGCATTGTCCTCCATTTGAGCGCAATCACTCTTGGAGATAACAAACTTGATAAAACTAGATTCGGGAACGATGGTTGTGGATTTGGGGGCCGAAGAGGATGTGGTGGTCGTAGAGGTGGTGGCATTGGAGGAGGTTTTGGTGGTGGTGGAGGTGGAGGTGGAGGTGCAGGTGCTGGAGGTGGCGTTGGGGGTGGAGCTGGAGGAGGTGTTGGTGGTGGTGGTGGCTTTGGTGGAGGAGGAGGAGGTGGTGTTGGAGGTGGGTCAGGTCATGGAGGAGGATTTGGAGCTGGTGGAGGTGTAGGTGGTGGGGCAGGAGGAGGCATTGGTGCTGGTGGTGGAGGTGGAGGTGGCAAAGGAGGTGGTGGTGGAGTTGGTGGAGGTTCAGGGCATGGTGGAGGCTTTGGAGCTGGAGGTGGTGTAGGAGGTGGAGTTGGTGGGGGTGCAGGAGGGGGAGGTGGTGGAGGTGGAGGAGGAGGTGGTGGTGGTGGTGGTTTGGGCGGAGGATCTGGCCATGGGGGTGGATTCGGTGCAGGTGGTGGAGTAGGTGGTGGAGTTGGTGGAGGTGTTGGAGGTGGAGGAGGAGCTGGAGGTGGCGGCGGTGGTGGTGTAGGGGGAGGATCAGGTCATGGTGGTGGATTTGGTGCTGGAGGTGGAGTAGGAGGTGGTGCTGGTGGCGGTATTGGAGGTGGAGGAGGAGCTGGAGGTGGGGGTGGGGGTGGTGTAGGTGGAGGGTCAGGCCATGGTGGTGGATTTGGTGCAGGTGGTGGTGTTGGAGGTGGCGCTGGTGGAGGCATTGGCGGTGGTGCAGGAGGTGGTATTGGTGGCGGACATGGCGGAGGATTTGGGATTGGAGTTGGCATAGGCGTTGGAGTTGGTGTTGGAGCAGGTGCCGGTGCAGGACAGGGATCCGGAAGTGGGTCTGGCAGTGGCGGACGTTAAAACATAGTTGAAAGAATTTGTTAAGCTGCAATCCTTATATACATTTTGAGTCAAGCGTCTAGGCTTAAACTGTGTAATAGCTTTCTATGAGAAAAGCTTACGGTTGTCTGAAGATTGTAATTTCCTAATTATTTTTCTGTAATCAAGAGGTGATGCTTCCATCTCTCAAATGAGGTCATAATAATATTATTAAATTTCTTCTGCTCTTCTTTCTATCATCCTAAATATCAAATGTTGGTGGCATTGGATTGCAGGAATGAAATCAATCTAACCGTTGTATTTCACGTAAACCCAATCATCTTTCTCTTTTTCTTTTCTTTCTTTTATTCTCTTACCATAATTCATTGGAAATTAAGATGGTTATCAATTATCAATTATCAATTATCATGCCTTCAATCATGCATATTAAAGTTTGATGCTTAATTTCGTTCTCTTTCCAGATCTTTTGAATTGATAAGATCATGCTTGCTAATAGGTCAATCGGCTAATTAATTGGCCATGATGGATATGATGATCTAATAGAAAAATATGGCCCATGAGAATGACTAGTAGTCTTGATCATCTCATTGGATCTTATTTATTTTCCACAATTATTGGGATAGATATTTCAGATAGGAACTCAATGGGCCATAAAAGGTAATTTAGAGAGTTTGGGAGGAGAGTGCATGCCGATTTTTTTTTTTTTAATTAAAAAGTCAGGCAAAAGAGACAAATTATAACTATTTTATTGGCGTGATCATAATAGCACTTATCCATTAGGAACCGCACAAAAAGAGCCTAAACTATACGAACCGTAATCGTTTATTCAAGTCTGACTGAACTATACCTTGACATAGTTTTATAAGGACATCAGTGAAACTTAAATTAGCTAATACTAATAGAGAGCCCCTTACATCCGAATGGGCTGCAAATGCCATCTTTTACAGCACCCAATTAGAAGCTGCCACGTCAGATAAGTACACAACCTGCAATACACTAGGAAACACTAGATCCGTAAAAAAATTTCATCATATCTCTCTAGTGTTGCCCGTTCAAAGCCATAACTCAACTTCTTTCCAAAAAAACAAAGCCCTAACTCAACGGCAACGACCGGAAGTCCGAAGCAGCCGAACGCCAAAATCCATAGAGCCTCGCCGGCCACTGCCCAAAACCACCAGTTTATAGAATAGGATCAAAAGCACTCGATTTTTTACCAAACCTTTCTTCTTGAATTAGCATGATTTGTAGAATTTTGAATTAGCTTTCCAATGCCACTGTAATCACCTTAATCCGATAATTGAGCTGAAAGTTATGGCCAAAATACTGAGACGTGTTCAAAATCTGAAATTCTATCCGATCCGATTTTGACTATAAGTGGAGAAATTTCGATTTTATCCTTTCCTTGATTTAATTAAACTTAACCACATATATATCTTCTATTGTGATTGGTTAAGCTTAATCATATCTTCTAGGTCCTCTCAAATTGTGCTTTAAACCCAAAATTAATGGTTTTTCTTGCATCTTTATTAAATACCTGAAAACACAAAAACAACACAAAATCAAACAAATAACAATGCTAAGAAATTAACATATGCAAATTAAGGGGATTGAATGTGCAACATTCGGCGCTTATCACTCATCATCCATTTCTTCTTCATCGCCGAAAACTCCATAGCCACTGTGATCCAATCATCCAACCTTTCCCACTCTTTGATGGAAACTTCATCGCTCATCACCAGGTGACCCTTTAGAAACCATGTAAAATAAAATAAACCAATTCAGAACTCATGAGATAGCCAAAGGAAAGTAACCCAGAAATCATATTAAGGCTTACCTGCTGACTGTTGAGTACTACTATAGATGGAGTTCAAGAACTCCAGAATATCAGATACAATAAAAGAAACCCAATATAGAAACCATGTAAAATAAAAGAACCTCAGTGCAGAACCCATGAATGCAGAAAAAGAATCAAGTTTCATAAATATATATATATATAAAATAATAATAATAATAAATAAATCAATCAATCAATTGGATCATACCGCCGCCCACTGCCCAACGTTGCCAGCCATTGCCCCAAATCTAGCCACTTCCCATAATCGCCGGAGAAGAAGAAAACCAAACCAAAACAAAATCCTCCAGAAAAAGAAGAAACTCAAACCAAAACAAAATCTCCCAACAAAATCCCACGGAAAAGAAGAACAGCCCAGCCACACTGGAATCGATGGTCAGGCCGTGACCCATGAAATCCGCTGTGGGTCAGGCCGTGACCCAGTGTGACCCATGCCTATACCCAACCGTGGTTGGGCTGATTCCACTCTTGGGCTGATTCCGGCTTGAGGGGTGGGGTGGTTTACGTTTGGTTGGAGGGTTGCGAGGTTGAGACAGATCGAATGGATGGTTGGCATTCGGCCTTCGTGGTGGGCGGCGAAAATTGGAGGCACTACTTGGTGGTGCCCGGTTATGGTGGTGGGGTGGGAGGTGGCAGGGGAATTTGGGAGAGAGAGGGGGCGGGAGCATGTGGGAGAGAGAGAAGAAATAAAGAGAATCAGGTGTTTTCATTTCAGATGAATTTTATGCTATTGGCTGATGTGTCAAGTTTTGATTTGTTGTTGTAAAAGGTGCCTTTTGCAGATTGTCTGGATTCAAGGTTTTCTCATACTAATATGATTTGAAAATTCTAATTAAAGAGTCAGCCCTCATCCTAATACATATCCAAGCACTTGAAAATTTCCATAATATGTGCCTCATTTTTCTTTCAAACTGCTTTATCAAAAGAACTTTCATGAAGTAAAATTAGAAAGAACGTGAGGAGAGTTTCCAAATTACTCTGCTACGCCGCAATCCTGGCTTTTAACAGCATTTGGTCACCGGTTTATGTTCTTTATTCTCAATTTTCAATAAAAAATAATTACCTAAAAGTTTTTTTTCTTTAATTTTTCCTCAACTACTTCATTTTTTTTCTTTTCAATTTTTAGAAGAATTATACTTTTTTTTTTTTATTAAAAATATTGGAACTGAAGAAAAGAATGCATGGGAAGAATACCACCAAGTGAGGATTATGGTTTTTGAACAAGGGGCTAATGTGACAGGGTTGTTCAGTCCATCTAATCAAGTTTAACGTCGGTTTGGGTTTATGATTTTAAAATACGCAAATTGAAACCATGATTTTAAAAATGTAATTAAGTGTTTAATAAAATGATGATTTGGCCATTAAAATTTAAAACCATAGTCTAGCTTTAAAAATATGTTTTCAAAATTCCATTTTAGCTTCCGAAATCCCTCTCCCAACGGCCATTTTATTCTTTAATATTCTTTTTTATTTTTGGGCTAAAGTATCTTTCTAAGCCCAATTGGGCTGAAGTCCAAAAGCTAGGCCCTAATTTTCAAAGTTGATGAATTTATTAGCCCATTGTGGGCCCATTTCTCCTCTCTTGGGACTTTTTCTCCAAACCGGGATTTTCTTTCTCGTCCGGTACCATTGCCATTGTGAAACGAACGTGTTTTTTTTTTTTTTTTTAAGTACCTTGTGAAACTACAAACCCCAAACGAACTACAAAGAAAGTAAAGGAGGATCGGCACTAGGAGAAGCAGAACTTAAAAGAGGAAAAGAGGAAATGGGAATGCTGCCAGAGCGGGATCCGAATGCGGCCCAGCGTGCCATTGAATGGACATAAAAGTTTGCACTTCTTGAAATCTTTCTGGCCTCCCAGACGGAAGCAGAAGGAATAGTGTCTAGAGAGTCTAGAATGATAGATGAGATCCTCCAATCTCTAACGAACTTTGGATTTTGGAGAGAAAGAACCACCATTTCAGAATCACCCTCAATGATGAAGCGGTCCGTTTTGAGAGAAATTGCTGAAGAGATCGCCAGTTGAGCTGCCATGGCTTCCCCTTCATTTGGGGAGCAGGTGGGGCTTATTTGAGATATTGCTTGAAGAATATGCCCCTTGTCATCGCGGCAAACCGCGGCTTGTGCCGTGAAAGATGCTCGAATGGCCGTATCAAAGTTTATCTTGACCCAATTTGATGGGGGAGAGGTCCACGTGTCCTCCAGTGTTGAGGAGGAGGAGTGCCATGCTTGAAAATGCTCAAGGGTTATTTTGTTGATATGCTTTGACACAGAGATAGCATTAAAAGAATTTCCATCATGGTAAGCTTTGTTTCTATAAAACCATAAAATATCACACGCCACAACCGCAAAGATTTGAAACTTGTGTTGATCCACTAAAGGGATACCAAAGGAGTTTCCCGGAGAGATGATTAAATTGATCCACTCTACCAGTGATGTAAACTGAAAAGCTATTGAATCCAAAGGCCATAATGAGTGACGCCAAACAACACGCGCAAAATGACATTCGAAGAATAGATGGTGCAGGGAATCATTTGCCACATTACAAAAAGGACAAGAATAGTCCGTGGTGGTGATGCGTATTTGACTTAGGCGCTCCTTTGTTAGAAGAATATTCCATGCTATTTTCCAGAGGAATAATCTCAGACGATCATTAAGATTTAATTTCCAGATAGACTTCCAGTAATTGGGGAAATTTGAAGAAGAAGCGTTATTGAAGGATACCTCAGAGAGAAACTGGTAAGCTGAAGAAACCGTGAATTTCCCAGATGTGGAGGGAGCCCAGATATAATTGATACCAGCATCCTCAGATATGCAGATTTTGAGAATCTCCTTAGCATAAATAGCATCAAATAAATTATGAATAGCTAAGGCTTTCCAGGTAGCAAGAGTGGGATCAATCAAATCCCTTATAAGAAGTGCCGGGATATATTTGTTGAGAGGAAATTTCGGCCCTGGCTTAAAAGATGGGATAGAGGGAACCCAGTTTGAAGACCAAATTAGAGCCGTTGAATTCCTGGAGACTCTTAGACAGGCTCCCGCTGATATAAATGGTTTGATCTTTTGGATGCCTTTCCACAGCCAGGAAGCAAAAGATGAGATCGGAGCAGATAAGAAGTCCCCATACTTTATATATTTGTTCTGAAGTTGTTTGACCCAGAGACAATCTGTTTTAGCAATCATCTTCCAACCCAGCTTGGTAATCAGGGCTAAATTAAACTCATGCATTCGGCGAAACCCTAGACCCCCTACTTGCTTCGGAAGACAGATAGAGCTCTATGACTTCAAATAGAGTTTTCTAGCTCTATCCTTTGGGAATCCCCACCAAAAGTTTTTAAACATTCTGTCAAAGGAAGAGGTAAAAGATATAGGCATAAAAAAGGAGCTCATAGCATAGGAGGGAATAGAAGCAGCCATTGATTTAATGAGCACAGTTCGGCTTGCCTGGGAGAGAGTTTTAGCACGCCATCCCTCAATTTTCCCAGAGACTTTTGATTTACCAAAAAAGAGAGGAAGACCAAGATATTTTGAAGAATTCGAAGTCCTCTTGTATAGAAGAATACTGCTTATACTGGCAATAGCAGCTGGAGTTGTGTTTTTACTAAAATGTATAGAGGATTTCGAAACATTAACAGCTTGACCTGACCAAGAACAATAACGATCTAGGACCGAGCTGAGAATGTTAGCCTCCAAGGATGTAGCCTTTGCAAATAGAATGAGATCATCAGCAAAAAGAAGATGAGAGATAGGAGAGCAATTTTTAGCTATCTTAATGCCTTTCAGAAGATCTTGGGATTCAGATCGGATTAAAATATGGGATATTACCTTAGTTCCCAAAATGAAGAGAAATGGAGATAAATGATCTCCTTGCCGTAGACCACGCTCTGGGTGAAAAAGATTGAAAGGACTACCATTGATAAGAATGGAAAAAGCTGGCGAAGTGATGTAGATATGGATCCAATTAATCCACATTGGAGCAAATCCCAGTTTGGATAAAATGGCTAAAATGAAACTCCATTCCATACGATCAAAAGCTTTTTCCATATCAATTTTAACAACCATAAGTCCTCCACGACCCTTTTTCAAGTTTATAGTACTAAACAGCTCATGGACCAGAATAGTATTATCTTGAATATTTCTGGAGGGAACAAATGCATATTGGAACGGAGAAATGAAGTGATGCAGCGAGCCTTTGAACCTGTTCGCCAAAATTTTTGAGATAATTTTGTAGATGATATTGCATAAGCTTATGGGTTGGAACTGATGAACTGAAGCTGCCCCTAGTTTCTTTGGGACAAGAGCAATGAAAGTGTGATTTTGTTCTTTCAAAAGATTATTTTTCCCAAAGAAATCCCAAATGCTAGAGAGAACTTTTTCTTTGACAATATGCCAATATTTTTTGTAGAAAAGTGCAGTGAAACCATCCGGACCTGGAGCCTTGGTAGAATCCATTTCGGACAAGGCCGTGAAAATTTCTTGTTCTGTCGGAATATCACAAATATAAGCATTTTCCTCATGAGAGATACAATTGTCAAAAAGAGATAAAAGATCTTCATCTAAAGTAGGCCCAGAAGAGTTGAAGATAGTTTTAAAATGGGATGTAAAGCAATTACCAATTTCTTGACGCTCAGTGGACCAAGCTCCAGAAGGGAGCCTCAGAAAGTCAATTGCATTTCTCCTCCTTTTGATAATAGTCGAGGTGTGGAAGAATTTCGTGTTCAGATCTTTGCAAGTAAGCAAGGTTTTCCTAGATTTGTTACGTCAGAGAGATTCCTCTTGAAGAAGGAGATTGTCCAAAGTATTATGAAGCCGAAGTTCTTGATTAAAAGTGTAGGAAGAAGGTGGAGATTGCTGAACCTGGTCAAGATGACTGAGAGTGTTTTCAACGAAACCTGTGTATTTCACCGAGAAACAATCCTTCTTCGTCAACTGTTTATGGAGCAATTTGATAATCTCTACAAATTTTGACAAATAATCTCTCTCTCTTCCTCATGAAAGGAATAATTTGTACGTAGATGTATGAACTAAAGTTGTCGGGTGGAACTGACTCATTTTTAGTTTAATCGAATGAAATAATATTCAGTTAGTTATATTTTGAGAGATATTTTTATTTTTTATTCTTTTAAGTAATAAAAATATTCATTAAATATAATTAATTAAATAACTTTTAGGAGTAATTATCTTTTGCTCTCATAAATTATAGCACTTTTTTCTTATGAACTATTAATTATGACACTTAATCCCATCAAACTACTATTTATAATATATTTTTTTTCTTTCCATCAGTCAAAGGGGTTAAAATTAACGGTTAACGGTCATGTGACTTGTATGTGTCATTTTAAATTTTTTTCTTTTCACTTTTGTCCTCACTTCTCATGTGTTAGATTAGGATTTAGGTCTTTTAGGATGATATAAGTGTCATTTTATTGATCGGAAGTGAGGGTAAAAGTTGAAGGAAAAAATTTAAAAGGGCATGTGTAAGTCACATGATCGTTAACTGTTAATTTTAACCTTTTTGACTGACGGAAAGGGAGAAAAATATTATAAAATAATAGTTTGATAGGTTCAAGTGTCATAGTTAATTATTTATGAAAAAAAAAAGTGATATTATACCGTAGTTAATGTGTAAAAAGTAATTACCCTAACTTTTAGTTAAAATGAACCGGATAGGATCATAATCAGTTGATAAATGTGGATCAAGATCCCCAGCAATTTTGGAAAATTGCTAGCTAGTTTTTTTGAAAATATCAGTCATTGAAAAAATCTAATGGCTCAAAATTAAACACAAATTTAATATAGGAGAGATAAACTTAAAATTTTGAATTTTGAAATTCAACTTCGAAATCTATGATATCTACTAAAAAAATAGAGTATTTTATTTTGAGCCATTAGATTACTTCAATAGTTGAGATTTTCAAAAAAACTAGCCGGCAATTTTTTTAGCCGGCAATTTTAAAAAAATTGCCAGGATCTTGATCCATAAATGTGAACCCATCAGCTATCACCCAACAAATAGTCCCTTTAATGTTCTCCTTTCCTCAAAAACTCGGCGAGGGTTTTCCCATTTTTCTGCATCCGAGCCGCTCCTTCGACGCGCGATCCAGATGTCAGACTATCTGCCAAACGAGGTGATCATCGAAGTCCTCTCGGCACTGCCCGTGAAGTCGCTCATCAGATTCAGGTGCGTTTCCAAGACATGGTGCTCTCTGATTGCAAGCCCCCACTTCATCGCCACCCACCTCAATCGCGCTCTTTCCAAATCCAACCCCAAAAACCCATTCTACTTTCTCTTCCACTGTTTCGATTACGAAGACTCTTTTACTCTGCGTTCTTCAGATGATCCATTCCCTCTTGACAACAGCATCCTTGGCTCACACATCCGCGAGCTTTCTCTCGACCAAGAAATAGAACAATTTGACATGGAAATGGAAATGGAAAATTTCTTGCAGGTAGTTGGTTCATCTAACGGTGTTGTCTGTCTCGCGGATAATATTTTCCCTAGGAACTCGGGGGTATGTCTTCTCTGGAATCCTTCTATTCAAAAAGTTGTATTACTTCCGGACCCTAACATTGGAGCAAACTTTGGAGGATTTACCTCAAACTGTTCAATTATTCGTTCTCTTGGCTTTGGGTACGACCCCAAGACAGATGATTACAAATTGGTGAAGGTTCTGTATCTTCGAGACCCTACTTATACTCTTCATCCTCTGCCGGTTGAGATTTATACACTTCGAACGGGCGCATGGCGCACTGTTACGGCCCCAGCTCCTCCCTACGTCACCGAAAAGTGCTTCATGTCAGTTTTCTTGAATGGGGCGTTCCACTGGCGCTCGCACACTCCACGGGGGCAGGGGCAGGGCGCGTTTCGGAATGTGATCGTGTCATTCGATATGGAAGATGAGACATTTGGCGAAATGGCCATGCCCAAGAGTTTGGAAGGGGTGGGATACATGGACATTAATCTGGCGGTAGTTGATGGGTTGCTTGCAATTGTCCCTTGTTGTAACTATTGGGGCATCTATATGACGAAGACCCACTCCGTGTGGGTGATGAAAGAGTATGGAATAGCAGAATCTTGGACAAAGCTATTTGATATTTGCATTCACAAAAATCTGGTCAAGATGTTAGGATTTACAAAGAATGGTGAAGTTCTAGTCGTCGACAGCGATGACAACTTGTCTTCCTACGAACCAAACAGCCAACGAGCATTGGATCTTCATATTGGTGGTATACAACAGTCGTTTTCTTTGGATTCTTATGTGGAGAGCCTTGCTCTGTTGAATGTAGCAGACTGATCAGTTCTGGGAAGAAATATAATGCCGTGTTTGGCGCTTAGTAATTGAAAAGGTGTTTTTTTTTAATATGATTGTAATATAGACATCATTTTAGGATTAAAAAAAACGTGAGACGATTTTGGTTGTTTGACCAAATCCTCTGTTTTTTGGGGGGCTTCCATTGCCCGTTGAAAATAGAGGTACGCACGTGTGGATGAGATGAATAGATATATTGTACGTGTGGATATTGTATTAATTAAGTATATGCGGGCTTTACTTTACGAAGAAGTAATTGTTGCTGATGCTGAACTTTACGTGCGGAGACTCACTTCCATTTCCATATTCCATCTTC
Source organism: Carpinus fangiana (assembly GCA_006937295.1). NCBI lineage: Eukaryota > Viridiplantae > Streptophyta > Magnoliopsida > Fagales > Betulaceae > Carpinus > Carpinus fangiana. The sequence goes on along the minus strand of CM017326.1, from coordinate 2,464,899 downwards.
CACTGTTTTTCCTTTCTTTCCTTTTCCAGAGACACAACGAGAACGCAAAAAGAAAGCCCAGAATTTTGATATATATTGTTTCTTTTCTTTTCTTCTCTTCAATAAGCAATGGAGTCTCGCCCTTGTAGTCGTAGACGAATATCTGACGCTCCTTTCGATGGTAAAGTCTCAGACTCAATTCTTTTTTCTTTTCTTTTTTGATTTATTTTCTTGAAGATTTTTATCCCTGTGTGTGATTACCGAGGAAGAGTAAAGACTGGGAAAAGTTGAGAAGCTCTCTCTCTCTCTCTCTCTCTCTCTCTCTCTCTCTATATATATATATATATATAGTATTGTTGTTTTCCTAAGCCTGTTGGGTTACGGAGAAAGTACAAAACCTACCTATAAGGAAACTAGCTCAAATATTCCTTTTATTTATTTATTTATGTACATATTTATAAAAAGGAGCTGTGTGTGTGCGCGCGCGCTTACTGTGAAAATGAGAATTTATATTTATATTTGTTTTCTTTCTTATTTATTTAATTTTAATTGTTTAAACCAGAAGCAGCCAGTGTGGAAGTGCTTCAGATTACTGATGATAGCTCTGACGAAGCGGGCTCTGATTTGAAAATTTATGTGCCGTCGAATGCCCGTGATGGAGGTACTTTTGATTTTTCTTTATGGGATTATTTGTGATTTCGGTTAAGTTTTCAGTCATTAAAAAAAAAAAAAAATTGTTAATTTTGAATTACCCCACTACTAGCTTTGCTTTAAAAAATTTCCGGGACAGTGTTTGCCGGAGAAATATAACAAGTTGAAAGCTTGAAAATTTATGCATTTGAAGTAGGTAATGTAAGTGGGGTTTAAATTTAAATGAAAATGTAAAAATTTATGGGCAAGTGTTCTTAGCCTGCAAAATGGAATCTTGTAGTCTATTTTAGCTATTTCAGTGGTGGCTTATCTATAGTGACATACGATGATGTATAAATGTAGATAAAGAATATGGGGGGGAAATGGATTTGGATTTGAACCAGAAACCAAAAGATATAATGGAGGTTTATGATGGGGAAGATGGTGATTATAATTTCAAGGATTATGATAAGCCTTGGACAAAAAGTAGGAAGGCAGGACCAGATATGAAAACAGTCGTGGAGCATGGAGAATTGAGTTGCGAAGAGAATATGGCAGAGTACGGAGGACCGGTTTGGGATGAGAATGCCATGCATTGTGGAGGTATAGACGGAAATCAGTTTACTCAAGAAGGTGTTGTTGAAATTGATTTCCTCAGGCTGAGCGAGATGAAAAGATGTGAAGAGAGGACAAGCGGTGCAAAGCCAATGCTAATGTGGAATCAGTGGGAAGAAGAGCACGAGAGATGGATTGATGAAAATTTGACGAAAGATTTTGATTTGGATCACCAGAATGAAGTGATTCGTGAAACTGCTGAGGCACCGCCTGAATTGATCAAGGCTTTGTACAAGCACCAAAAGGAATGGTTGGCCTGGGCTTTGAAACAGGAAAACTCTCCAACTAGAGGGGGAATTCTTGCGGATGAGATGGGAATGGGGAAGACAATTCAAGCAATTGCACTTATCCTTGCCAAACGGCAAGTGCACAGGATGATTTGTGAACCAGATGAACCCTCAGCATTACCAGGTCCATCCAAAGGCTTGCCTGGAATTAAAGCCACCCTTGTAATTTGTCCTCCAGTTGCTGTGAGCCAGTGGAAGAGTGAGATTGGTCAGTTTACTTCAGAGGGAAGCACCAAGGTGCTTGTTTATCATGGGGCCAATAGAGAGAAGAATTCTGAACAGTTCAGAGAATATGATTTTGTCATAACAACATACTATATTGTTGGGACTGAGTACAGAAAGTGCATGATGCCTCCCAAAAAGAAGTGCCCTTACTGTCGCAAATCATTTTATGATAGTGAGCTGTCAGTTCACTTGAAATATTGTGGGCCTGATGCTGTTAGAACAAAGAAGCAGTCTCAACAAGCAAGGAAAAAATGTAAAACTGTAATGTCAAATCAGAGAATGGAATCTGCTGAAGATAAGATGAGTGAATGTGATGGCAAGAAAGGAGAGGGAACTTTTAAGAAGACATCATACCAGCAAAGCAAAGAGAAGGATATGGGAATTAGATTTGGAAATGAAAATTCAGACAGCGTTGAAGGTTCAACCAGAGTGAAGTCACCTTTGCACGCTGTGAAATGGGAACGTGTAATTCTGGATGAGGTAAGTTGGCATAAATTATTTGCAATAAGGGAATTACCATTCTTCTTGGTTTTCTTTGAATTTGCTAACAAATATTTTATGGTCTCTTGCCCTCTTTCTCTCTCGACATGAACAAGCATCTGCATGCACACTCACACTCAGTGTTTTCCAACATGGATAAGTTTTTTCCCCCTTCATGTTAGTAATAAGGAAAACATTTAGAGTTACAATGCCTAGGACTTGACAGTTGTACATTCTATGGACATTTTTTTTTGTCAATCGTTAAAAACCATTCATGTAACCTCATGTATGGCCGACTTATTTTCATCATCCAGTAGGTAATTGAAAACAGTGATTAACCTTGGTTCCAGGTTTCACATTACATAAGCATAAGGTGAAGTAATATGACCTTAGTATGAATATGTGCTGGGGTGCCCAATCGCTTATGATTGGGAATTTTGAACAGAGCCAGCTAAAGTATAAAAAACGTTTCAATATATAAATCTTTTAAAGTTCTTATTGGTTGAAATGGCTGCTGGAATTTCATTTCTGTTAATGTCTTGCTTCTATAAAGATAAATGTTTGTGATAGGTGTTGCTTTTTTATTGCTGCCAAATTGTTTAAGTATTTCCTCGAACTCCATTGTTGTGGGAAATGTGGGCTTCCATGTTTCTTCTTAATCAAATAATCAGCCAAAAAAAGAAAAGCTTGATCAGATTCTTAATCATAAGTAGAAGCTGCCTTTTTCTATTTAACCATGTTCATCGGCAGACAAATATTTGAAAAAAAAATAAAATCTGATAACATTCTTAATAACAATTTGAAGTTGCTTTTGTTCTGTGCTGCCCATATGCCAAATCTAGTATTTGCTTGTCTTGTTTATTTTTGTGTTTTTCTGTTGCAACTTTATTTCTGTCCACTAGTCTCTGTGGGCGTGTTTGTTTTCCTTTTGTTATTAAATGATGGATTAAAACATCAATTACTACATTGGTTATGCTTTTGAGAAGTAGTTTCACCTGCGTTCTATTCTTTCATTTGAAAATAGGCCCATTATATAAAAGCTAGACATTGTCATACTGCAAAAGCCGTTTTTGCTTTAGAGGCTTCATACAAATGGGCTTTAAGTGGCACTCCCCTTCAGAACCATATTGGAGAACTTTACTCTTTGGTAAGTTTAATGCATGTTAGAAAAATTTGCTATAAATCAAGCAACTTTCTCTGGCAAACTTATATAGTTGCTATGCTGTTTACACAGGTTCGCTTCCTGCAAATAATTCCATATTCTTATTACTTGTGTAAGGACTGTGATTGCAGAACACTAGATCATAGGTATGCTTTGAGATTCAGCATTGTTTATGACTGCAATCTATAAGTATGAAATAATTGACATAATCTACTAATATGACATACAATTGGTAGTTGCTCAATTTAGAAACCTGAACTGGAATGCTTTTTTCTAGTATGAAAATTGAAGAATTTGATAATCATTCTTTTATTTGGTACACTTCAAGCATGAGCAAAGCCTTTTTCTTTCTTTCACTGAGATAGAATAGTTTATGTCTTTATTTTTCTTGTACTGCCAACTTCTTATTGTGGGGAGGTTTTGGGGATATTTTTGGACCTTCTTTTCCTTTGTGTTAAATGAGGGTCTGTAATTGGTTTACAATGATGTAGGTACCTGCCAACAATGTAGGTACTTGCTTAAATGAGGTGTTCCTTTTTGTTTTCTCTTTCTAGTTGTTATGTACAAACAATGGTGGGATTCTTATCATTTTCAAGGCTTCCTGAGCTTCATTTTGGTTCGCAAACTTAAAGCCTTGAAAGCTGATTTAAGATTTTGGAACAAGTTGGTGCGTGATAATGTGGAGAACCAGAAAAAGTTCTCTTGGATTAATTTTGAGTTCTTGATGGTTTGGAGGAAAAGAAGCTTTATGTGATGAAAAGAAGTTGAGGAAAGATAAAGTTATGAGTGATTTAGAGAGGACTACCTTATTAGAGGAGATGAGTTGGAGGCAGAAGTCAAGGATGCTTTGGTTAAAGAGAAAGTGACAAACGCACAAAGTTTTTCTATCAAGTTGCTAACTCGAATAGGAGAAACATCTACATTTAGTTGTTTTTGATAAATAGCTCAGTTACTTTTGGGAACACATTGTTTGTTTACCAAACAATTTAGTTGGTGACCCAAGTTGAATGGACTTGCTTTTGATCCCATTGACGAGGAGGATGCCTTTTGGTTAGAGAAATTGTTTGAGGAGACTAAGGTCCTTGAAGTGGTGAAAGGTATGAACAATGATAAGGTGTGAGGCCCGGATAGTGTTATTGTGGCTTTCTTCCAAGCTTGTTAGGATGTGATTAAAGAAGATATTATGAGGGTGTTTCATGATTTTCATGCCAAAAATAAGTTTGAAAAAGGCCCTAATGCCACTTTCATTGTTTTCATTCCGAAGAAATTTGGGGTTGATGTTAAGGAATTTTGACTTATTAGTCTAGTGAGTGGAGTTTATGAGGTTATTGCCAAAATCCTAGCAAATAGGTTGAGAATGGTTTTAGAGAAGATTATTTAAAAGAACTAGAATCTGTTTGTCAGTGGTGGGCAAATCCTAGACCCTATTCTTATAGCGAATGAATGCTTGGATAGTAGGATCATATCTAGTGAGCCAAGTGTGCTTTCCAGGTTGGATATTTAGAAGACCTACAATTATGTCAATTGGGAATTCTTATTATATTTGTTGAGGAGGTGCAGTTTTTTAGAGAAATTGTGTACTTAGCGCATTGTATCTCTTTGGTGCGCTTTTCTCTTTTAGTGAATGGCACTTCGTTCAGATTCTTCAATAGCTCCCATGTCTGAGATAGGGAGTCCTTTGTCTCCTTTATTGTTTGTCATCGTCATGGAGGCTTTAAGAAAAATTCTATCTGCAGCTGTAGATGGGGGCTTTTCTTTCAGGCTTTTTCTATGGGGTATAGGAACATTGGTGTGCTTAACATCTCCCACCACCTGTTGATGAATGGAACCTTAATATTTTGCGAGGCAAACCCAGACCACCTCTGCCATTTGCGTGCCTTATTCTTATCCTTGAAAATTGTATTCAGTTTGAAAATTAATCTGGCTAAGTTAGGATTGGTTCATGTGGCCAATAATGTTGATGGATTGGCTAGTATTCTAGGTTGTAGGGTTTCTTCTTTGCTTTTAAAATATCTTGGTCTTTCGTTGGAATTTCTTTTAAATCCAAATCGTTTTAGGATGGTGGTATTGAGAAGATTGACCGTTGTATGGTTAGCTAGAAGATGATGTACAGGTGGAAGGATTACCTTGATCAAGAGAACTCTATCCAATTCTACCTTATTTCATGTTTCTTTTTTCCCCCCCTGCTGGTGTTGTCAATTGCATAGAGAAGTTGCATCAAGATTTTTTAGGGTAGGTCAGGAATTCAGAACTTGCTCTTGTTCAACCAGGTTCTTCTTGGGAAGTGACTTTGGCACTATTCGCATGAGAGAGAGGTCTTATGGAGAGTTTTCGTGGACTCTAAATATGGGGTGGGTGGTGTTCAATTGAGGTTCATGGGTCATATGGGGTGGGACTATGTAAAATATCAGGAGAGGCTAGGGAGAGTTTTCTGTTCATATACCAGATTTGAGGTGGGAGACGGCTGGGGAGAGTTTTCTAGTCATACCAAATTTGATGTGGGATATGGCTCCAAGATTAGGTTCATGCATAGCAAGTGGTGTGGGGGATTGGGCCTTTAAGGAAGCTTTTCCAGATTTATATAGTATTGCTCATGCTAAGGATGCTTCTGTAGCAAAACAATTGGAGTTATGTAGTGACTCTCATCAGTGGAATGCAAGCTTTAATAGAGCGGCTTTTGATTGGTATGTGGATGTCTCTTTTTTGTTTCTTAACTTGTTGTACTCCTTTAGATTGAAATAATGAAGTGAATACAAGCTCTGTAGAGCCCCTTCTAACAGAGGGTTTTTCGACATTGGATTCTTCTGTAACGTCCTTGTTTCTCATGATAGTACTCAATTCCCTTGAAAGAGTATTTGAAGGAATAAGATCCCCATGAGAGAGGCATTTTTGGCTTGGTCGGCTGCTATAGGGAAGATCCTCATCATGGATAACCTAAGGAAGCAACATATCATTGTGGTTGATTTGTGTTGTATGTGTAAGAGAAGTGGAGAGTATGTAGATCATTTTTTACTCCATTGTGAGATTTCTAGTGCCTTATGGACTGTTGGATTAGCTTGGGTTATGCCTAGACAAGTGGAAGACCTTCTCTCTTGTTGGAGAGGGTTGTACGGCAGTCCTCAGAGTGCAGCAGTTTGGAAGATAGCCTCGTCCTGCTTTTTGTGGTGTCTTTGGAGGGAAATAAATGACAGAAGTATTGAAGGGCAGAAGATGATGGTAGAATTAAAGTCTTTATTTTTCAAAAACTCTTTACCACTGGATAGTTGCCTTACACTATCTTAATTTGCTCTGTTTTCAAGATTTTCTTCTTCTTTTTTTTTCTTCTCTTTCTAGCTTGGTGTATTTCTTGTATGCTTTATGTGTACCTTAGCTGTGCCTTTTGCGCTTTTTAATGACATCTCAATTATTTATTAAAAAAATGTACATAATAAGTAAATGTTTTAGTGAATCTTTACTTTGTTACATGGTAACAAGGAATTGTTGTCAAGAATCAGTGACTGTTAATAATGAACTTTTAGTTTCTTTAACATAGATTTATCTTATTCTTGTTATGTTTTTTTATTATCCATTCTTCTAATTATGCAATCATAATTGATTAATTTTTTTGATGGCCGCCTGCAGTTCAAAAGACTGTTCAAACTGTTCTCATAGTTCTGTGAGACATTTTTGTTGGTGGAATAAAGTGAGTCCTAAAAGTTTTTGCTCTCATGTTTGTTTTTGTTGTTTATGAGGCTTTTTTTTCTTTTTTTTTTTTCCTCGTAGAAATACTCTTTGCTGACGTATCATTGAATCCTTGATCCTTTTAAGTATGTGGCTACACCAATACAAAGATATGGAAATGGTGATGGGGGACGAAGAGCTATGGTTTTGCTCACGCGCAAAATTTTAAAGAACATAGTGCTAAGACGCACGAAAGCTGATCTCGCACTTCCTCCTAGAATTGTAAGGCTTTATTGTCTTATGGCTAAGTTTTCTCTATCAATCTTTCTTTTCTTTGCGCCTTTCAATTCTTCCATATTCTTTGTGCAGGTTTCATTGAGGTGGGATACCTTGGATATCAAAGAACAAGATTATTATGAAGCAATATACAATGAAAGTCAGGCACAGTTTAATACGTATGTCAACTTTAAATCTCTTTTGCTTTGTGTTTTGGTTTTGAAATTCCACCATATTTATGTATATGTTATCACGAACACCATTTCATCTTGATCTAGATGCTAAAGGTTCATGTTCAATTTTCTGGAAGTTCAACATCTTTTTATTTCATCAATTTTGCTAGAGAAAAATTGTCATTTGAATGATTTTTTTTGTTCTCTTGAAATTCCCAATACAATTTTACATGGAAAAAGTTATTTCCATTCTATTTTTATACTTGTAAACACACGTGCACATAAACTGCAAATAATTATTTCATCTTTCTTAAATTAATTCAGCATGTTTGTTCAAATTTGCCTTTATTCTTTACAGATATGTTCAGGCGGGAACTTTGATGAATAACTACGCTCACGTATTTGAGCTTCTGACACGCTTGCGGCAGGTGAATGATAGTTATACTATAAACTTAAAGTAGCATTTGGTTACCCTTTAAAACTCAGAAGGGGCCTGTGTTAATCATGTGTACCCTTTTGATTGGAAAATCTGACCCCTCCTTATTTGGAACTTCGAATTTTTTTAATTATAAAAAGAATTTAGCTCTTGATTATGAGAGTTTGAAATTTACAGAAAGTAAAAACTGTTAATCATCTACTATTTCTGTAGACAAATCTCATTTGCCAATGCCTCTAATTTCTATTTTGTGTAAAACTACAGGCAGTGGATCATCCTTACCTCGTAGTATATTCTAGAACTGCTGCACTAAGAAGTAGAAACTTGGTTAATAATGACAATAGTGAACAAGTTTGTGGCATCTGTCACCATCCACCTGAAGACACTTTGGTAAGGTCATCTTTTTTTTTTTTTTAACATTTTTTTCTTTTTGGAGTATGGAATTTTGGCAGAAACATTGATAATCGCCAACAATTTTTTTTTTTCTTTTATGCTTTGGAGTGAGTTCCTCTAAATCTACCTAATTTTATGGGTATAAAGCTTTTCAGTATAATTCTTGATGGATGATATGTGAATAAAATAAAATCTGATTAAGTTAATGCAACTAATAAATTATTACATCAATCTTATTAGGGTATGTAACTTAATTGTGAATCACATCTTTGGTTCTTTTATCAGTAGAATAAAAATAAAAATAAAATAAAAAACTTTGAATTGCATCTTTGGCAACCAGCACATTTTCCAACTTAGTTGAACACTTGAAGATGTGAAACTTAGGAAGTTTGAATGAATACCTTTATTGCATCTTTGTTGTATCAAGACTCCCTATCAAATAAAGTTATTGTAACAAATTAATATTTTGGATGGCAAACAAGTAGAGAAATGGAAGAAGATTGATATTACAATTACACACAAGATACATAATTTTGTGTGGTTCGACATAATAGCCTATATCCAATGACCACAGGCAGAGACGAAATTCACTAATAAAATAGAGTACAAAAGGTGGTCACCATTAGACCCAAAGCCTCACTCATTATCGGAGAGAATTTTACCCTAATTCTCTAAGTAGGTCTATCACTAACCTCTCTAATTAAAGAGGACATAAAACCCGGTCAGCTGCTTTACCCACAACAAGAGAAAACCCACTGATGAAACTTGGTTGATTAATTGGTTCACCAGTGGTCACTTAAGTTGGCTACTATGAATGTGGCAAGAAGGATCAGGTCACAATCCTTGTCAAAGAGGAAAAACTATGAGCTTGCCAGCTGCCAGCTGGAAAAGTTAACCATCTTATGGAAAAATACATGAAGATGTAATTAAAGAGGACAGAAAACCGTCGGCTGCTTTACCCACACCAAGAGAAAACCCACTGATGAAACTTAGTTGATTAATTGGTTCACCACAGTTGGCTGGGCGGCAGGAAACTGAAGCTGTGAACCTAAGAGTGGTCACTATGTTGGCTACTATGAATGCGGCAAGAAGGATCACCTTACAATCCTTGTCAAAGAGAAAAAACTATGAGCTTGCCAGCTGTCAGCTGGAAAAATTGACCATCTTGTGGAAAAATACGTGAAGATGTGGTGGCAACACAAACTCAAGCCACCTACAAAAAGTGTTGTGTGTCCATTGCTGAATATGTGGTTGACCAGCGTTTTGTTAATGAGATGAAGGATTACATTTCATAGTTAATAGAGTTGACTTGTCAAAAAAAAAAGTCGACTTTTGGAGTTGACATCTAGATGCAAATTGAAACTGCATGAAGGCTATGTAATGCTGGAGAACATGGATTTATGCTTTAACTTGGTTTTTCGGGTATTCAAATTTGTTATTTTGCCCTTAATACAGTACCCTGGATAGGAGACATATCTCTAATGTATTTTTCATCAATTTTGCAATGTATTATTTAACAACTTGCTATTGGTTAGTAATAGGCCAAGCTTACATGGATTCTCTGCTTTTCCTTTTTGCCCTGAAATACTGCACTTGCTTTCTGAATACCCTATGTATAGCTTTGTATATGTAACTTCGTTTACACCTAGTCCTTGATTGATTTTCCATCTAAAAGCTTTTTCTTATTGTTGCAAGATACTGCTTCTGAGCATTTTTTATTAAATGCTGTTTTAATTGGTGTCTATGCTTCCTTGGGACAGGACTTTTGCTCTTCATGTTCAAATTTATTAACTGTTGATTCACCTAAAAATGGGGATGGAGATCAAGCTTCTAAAACTACCATCAAGGGGTTCAGATCCTCAAGTATTTTGAACAGAATTCAACTTGACGATTTTCAGACAAGCACAAAAATAGAGGCTTTGGTATGTGTACTCAAAATTGTTAAATATTATTATTATTATTTTTTGCCATTCAGATCGCAACCTTGATAATTCTATAAAAGTAGCTCCCTTGATTTCAATAGCATATCTTGTGTACCGTTTCTCGTGATATTTTTTGACATGATTTTTTCTAGCTTGTAATGTCTATATTTTTCTATGAGTATGATAGAGAACAAATAGAGTTCTTTGAAGGCAATTGTGGAAGTGATTTCCTTTTATGCTTATTCTTCTAAACTAAGAAAACCTTTAACATTTAGTCTTGCAAGAAACTGCTTCAAATGCCACAACAGTGGTCAAATTATATTGCAAATAGCAAAGCACAGGTGAAGAAAGAATCAGTTTTAAGAGCAAATTGTTATTTATTGTCCATGAAAAGGGGAAATAGTGTGTTGTGACAATAATTGAGGATCGCCAAGAAGCAAAAGAAGAACATAATGAAAATAACTCAATTACACTGGACAACAAAATTTAACGTGGTTCGGCTTAACAGGCCTTCATTCACAAGCGGAGATGACCAAGAGAAATTTACTATCAAAAGATGGAGTACAAAGAGAGTAGTAAGGAAAAAACCACTTAAAACCTAAAGCCTCAATACACCCAAATCTCACTTTTACACAAAAGAGAAGTTTTTTTTTTCTTAGTGCCCTGCGGCACAAGACTAAGAAAACTTGTGAGCAGTGCTAAGTCTCTTCCTCTCTCGTTGTTTGTCGCACTGTGAGATATCCTTTTTTTAAGAGCAGAAATCGATGAGCTTGAATCCAAAATCAAATGGGAAAGGAATGAAAGTTGGCTAACCTTAGAAGTCCAAATTTGTTCAGAATTAGTTTCTACAAAACCAAGTCAACAAAGTAAAAAGGTTATGCCATGGGGCCCACTTCAAGACTTGTCAAAGACAAATCATATATATCACATAGTGTGGCTTAACTTGCAGATTTTTCAGGCCTAAAATTGCAAGCTTTTCTAGGAAGTTGCCTAGTCAAACTTCAGAGGTTGCTAAACCATTAATTGATGGAGCCAAGATCTTCTTTGATCATCTGAAGGTTCTTCCAAGCAAATAGCCAAGGAACAAATTGATTTCATTTTTTGGGCAAAGTGAAAAATAATATTTTTCTATATCCAGTTTGGAAATTAATCTGGCTAAGTCAGAATTTGTTTATGGGTTGGCCAATATTCTAGGTTGTGGGGTGTCTTCTTTGCGTTTGAAGTATTTGACCTTCTCTCGATATGGGATGTTGTTATTAGGAAGCTTGAGCGTTGTTTGGTGGGATGGAAAAGGATTTATTCGTCTAAGGGTGGAAGGATTACCTTAATCAAGAGTACCCTTTCCAATTTGTGTACGTATTTTATGGCTTTCTTTCTCCTTCTTGGCATTGCTAATCACATAATAAGTTACAACGAGACTTCTTATGGGATGGGCTAGATGATAAGTTCGAATTTCACCTTATCAATTGATCCAAGGTTTGCTCCCCAATTTCCGAGGGAGGGTTGAGGTAAGAATCTTGCTTTTGTTCAAATGTGATCTTTTGGGGAATTGGCTTTGGCGCTATTTGCATGAGAGAGGCCTTATGAAGAGTTGTAATGGACACCAAATATGGCAGCTCATGGGGCAGGTAGTGTTCTAATGAGGTTCATGGATCGTATGGGGTGGGATTATAAAAAAATAGGAGGGGTTGGGTGGGAGTTTTCCAGTCATACCAGGTTTGAGGTGGGAGATGGATCAAGATTAGATTATGGCTTCACTTGTAGTATGGGGATCAGGCCCTTAAGGAAACTTTCCCAATTTTGTAAGTATTGCTCACATAAAGGATGCTTCAGTGGCAGATTACTTGGAGTTATCTAGTGGTTCTCATCAGTATAATGTATGCTTTATTAGAGCGGCTCATGATTGAAAAGTGGATATCTTTACTTTCCTTTTTAATTTGTTATATTCTGGCTTCTTGGGTGGATTGAGGATCGGTTAAAGATCAACGAAGAGGTTAAGGGCGAAGATCATTTGGCGTTCTTGAAGATCATGGAAGAGGATTTTCGTTGGATTAACCTAGTTGCCTGTGAGCAGGGGTGTTTGGAGGTCGATGAGGAGGATATCCGCTCGTTAAGTATGGTTGAATGCGAAGGAGGGCGGTGGGAGGTCGATGAGGAAGAGGATGCTCGGAAGGTCGCTTGGCTGATCGAGATGAAAGAAAAGCTTAGCTTATCGGTCGAGTGGCCTGGGTCAAAGGGCAAGATGGTTTACCTGTAATTCTTGGGCTGTATAGGGTTTGTCTTAGGGTGTTTAGGTGAGGGTGGTTTGTTCGGGGAGCTCCTTGTGAGCTTTGGTGTTCCCTTGGTGTCTAGACGCTCTCTTTTGTATGCTTAGTTGTGCCCCTTGTTCTTTTGTGGTGCACTCCCTGTGTTTTTGATTGCGCCCCCTTATGGGTTTTTGATATATACAATTTTTACTTATCAAAAAAAAAAATTGTTATATTCTTTAAGATTAAGACTAGGAGGTAAAAGCGAGCTACATTGGGTCTTGTTCAAGAGATGGATGTTTGATGTTAGATCTTATTTTAAGGTCCTTGTACCTCATGAGAGTGTCTCTTTCCCTTGGAAGAATATTTGGCAGCATAATGTTCTCCTAAGAGCGATGTTTTTTTCCATAGGGAGGAAGATCCTCCCTATGGATAAATTAAGGAAACGATGTGTCATTGTGGTTAATTGCTATTGTATGTGTAAGAGGAGTGGGGAGATAGTGGATCATCTTCTTCTCCATTATAAGATTGCTGGTGCTTTGTGGAGTCGTATCTTTAGTTGTCTTGATTAGCTTGGGTTATGCCTAGAAGAGTAGTAGACCTTTTCACTTGTTGGAGAGGGTTGGGAGGTAGTCCTCAATGTGCAGTTGTGTTTAAGTTGGTTCCGTTTTGCCTTTCGTGGTGTCTTTGGAGTAAAAAAAAAAAATTGATTGAAGTTTTGAAGATCGCTAGAGGATGAAGGTGAAATTAAAGGATTTCTTCTTCCAAACTCTTTATCATTGAACAACTGCCTTAGATCTTAATTTTCTAAGTTTTCATAAATTTTTACTTGTTTTCTCTTTCTAGCTAGGTATTTATCTTGTGTACTTAGTTTGCGCTTTTTGAGTTTTTCAATAATATTTTAATTACTTATAAAAAGAAATGTTTTCTGGTGTGTCCTTATATATTGCAGGGGTTTTATATTTTCCCACTTGCCGCAAAACTATTAATTGGTTTTAAGATAACCTATGATCATTTGATAATTATGTTTACTGCATCATGTGGCCATAAGAATATTATCTTCCCTCTCTATCAAAAATCTGTTCCAAAGAGAAAAACTGGTCCTTTTTTTTTTTGGCTATGGTAATTTAATGATTTTTTATTGATTTGCCTTTATGTTTTCTAGCGTGCCCATATCTACCGCAATTGTTATATTTATGCACTTGCTGTTGACTGAGTTTGAATGGTTCTAGAGGGAAGAAATTAGGTTCATGGTTGAAAGGGATGGTTCTGCAAAAGGAATTGTTTTCAGTCAGTTCACATCATTCTTGGATCTTATAAATTATTCCCTCCACAAGGTACTTTAAAATCTGCATTTTGATCTTTTCTTTTTTCACTTTGTGGAAGTTGAGAAAGTAATTCATTGAACCTGTTGCAGTCCGGTGTCAATTGTGTTCAATTAGATGGAACCATGTCCATGTCTGCTAGAGATGCTGCTATCAAGAGGTTTAATGAGGACCCAGATTGCAAGATTTTCCTTATGAGCTTGAAAGCTGGTGGTGTTGCTCTGAATCTTACAGTTGCATCACATGTGAGCAATTCCTTTGTAGTCTTGTTTAATTTAATTTGTAATTTCCTTCAGGCTTCATTGCATGCATTTTTACTTGTTTTTCTTAAACTTAGTTTTTTATTTATTTATTTATTTTTATAAATAATGTTGTATATATCAAAAAGCGTAAAATGACGCAATCCTAATGCACAAGAAGTATACAAGAGAACGCTTGAGACGAAAGAGAAAAGAGAACAAGAAAGTTGGAAAACCTAATTACTAGGGTGACCTAATAAGCTGCTGTCCAAGTAAATAGGGGAAAAAAAAAAAGGACTTCAGCTCCTCTATAGTCCTCCTCTCTTGGTTTTCGAAATGCCTATCATTTCTTTCCCTCCACAAGCTCCACGTAAAGCAAGAGACATCATCTTATAAATTGCCACACTCCAAGAGTTACCTCCCAACCACCGACAGGCGAACAAATCCACCACACAATTAGGCATAACCCAAGATAGCCCAAAGTGACTGAAGATGGCATTCCAGAAGGCGTTGGTGACCTCACAATGGAGGAGGAGAAGATCAACAGATTCTCCATTCAGTTTACACAAACAGTACCTATTAACCAGGATGAAATGTCTTTTCCTGAGATTATCCATGGTAAGAATCTTCCTTAGAGCTGCCGACCATGTGAAGAAAGTCACTTTTAAGGGGGTCTTGGTCCACCAAATACTCTTCCAAGGGAAAGAGGAGTTGTCTTTGCATGCTATGATCTTATAAAAGGATCTGATGTTATGTGGTGTATTTGGAGGGAGCGTAACAATAGATGTTTCGAGGACTCGTCGAGGTCTCGAGAGGAGCTCCTCTATTTTTTTCTTTTTACTCTCTATACTTGGACTACAGGCTGGCTTGCCCCGCGGGTCATTAGCTCTGTAGATTTTCTTTCTTTCTTCTCTATCTCTCCTTAGTCCCCCTTGTATACTCTCTGTGTACTAAGGGTTGCGCCCCTCTGTGTTTTTAATATATTCTATTGAAAAAAAAAATTCTGTTGACTTATCAAAAATAAAAAATAAAAAGATGTGACATCAAATATCCCTTTGCGAGACGATATCCACCGGAGCTTGTCCTCCCCTCATCTTCTCCCTATATTGGAGTACAAAAGGAAATAGAAAGAGGCCAGGACATCCACTTTCCAATCGTGAGCCAAGCAAGCAAAGCTAACGTTCCACTTAAGGGAGCCACTTGAATAATCCATATTAGTAGCCACAGGCGCATCCTTCACACAATCAATGTTATATAAAGCTGGAAAAGCTACCTTGAGGCTCACCTCACCACACCACACCACACGTCATCCCAAAATTTGATCTTCAATCCATCACCCAAATCAAATATGGTATGACTCAAAAAAAGCCTCCACCCCTTTATGATGTACTTCCAAATTCCCATCCCATACGACCCTGTGAGATCAATAGAGCACCAGCTGTATTTGGCGTCCACGATAATTTTCCGCTAAGCCTCGCTTTTATTCACGTAACTCTAGTTATTTTCCTAAAAGGGCTTGATTAGATAGTCTCAAGACCCTAAATCCCTAGGCCTCCTTCAGAGATGGGTCTAAACCTTATAGAAAAGCCTGAGAGAAAGCCATTGTAAATAGTAGCGGTAATCATTCTACCAAGAGCCTCCATGACAATAACGAACAAAAAGGAAGACAAGATCTCCCTACCTGACCACACGAGAGCTACTGAAAAATCTGGACGAAGAGCCATTAATCAAGACGGAAAAATGCACCGACAAAATGCAATGTGCTATCCATGAACACCATTTATCTCCAAAACCACATCTTTTCAGCAAATACAAGAAGTTCCAACTAATGTGGTCATAGGCCTTCTCCATATCCAACTTGCAAAGCACCCCTGGTTCACCAAATTTGATGTGACTATCCAAGCATTCGCTAGCTATAAGAACATAATCAAGAATTCGCCTGCCTTTTTAACAAAAGCATTCTAAGGCTTTGAAATGATCTTCTCCATGATCTTTCTCATTCTATTGGCAAGAACTTTAGCAATGATTTTGTAAACCCGGCTCACAAGACTAATAGGACGGAAGTCTTGAGATTCGAAGCCCCAAGCTTCTTCGGAATTAGAGAAATAAAGGCGGCATTAAGTCTTTTTTTGAACTTACCACGAGTGTGGAAGTCTGAGAATACCTCCATAATGTCGGCCTTAATCAAATCTCAGCAATCTTGGAAGAAGGCCATGGAGAACCCATCTAGGCCTGGAGCCTTGTCTCTATTCATACCTTTTACCACCTCAAAGACCTCCCTTTCCTTAAACGGAAACTCAAGATGGGAAGCCTCCTCCGCATCCAAAGAATTGAAAGCAAGGTCGTCCAACCTAGGCTGCCAATCGTATTATTCTGAAATAACCAAGTTTTCATTTCTTGAGCTGGTTTTTCATAAAGAAAAAGTTTGTGATAATCTTCCTTAGGCTCCATATGATTCGAGGGAAGTCCTTTTCTGTTAGACTCATGTTTTATTAATTTTTGTATTGGGAAAATAGATCTTGTGATATTTGAGAAGCATTTCTGGGACAGTATTTTCAATGCTTTATTCCCTTCTTTTTTTTTTTTTATGATTTTACCACTGATGTCCTTCTGCATGCATTTGCAAACATGAGCCAGGTCAGATACCTTCAAATTATATTTATAGATTGCGTTTATTCATTCTTGGGTGTTAGTTGTTAATTTGAGTTCCTTATGCCTCTGTGTTACACCAATCCTCTTTTATGTGGCTTATACCTCCAAAATATGGACGCACCCTTGAGCTTCTGCATTTAATGTGGATGCCTGAATGTAATTCATTGCTAGTTTCTTAAGTTTTGGTATCCCTCTTGTGCTGTGCCTGTGTCTAGGTCTTCTTGATGGATCCTTGGTGGAACCCAGCTGTGGAGCGGCAAGCACAAGATAGAATCCACCGAATAGGGCAGCATAAACCAACCAGGTGCTTTTTTTTTCTCAGAACTCTAATATCCTGAGTTCTTATAATGTTACCCTTTCAATCAGGATTCTAACTTGGTCTCTACATTTGCAGAATCGTGAGATTTGTTATTGAGAATACAATTGAGGAGAGGATTCTGAAGCTGCAAGAAAAGAAGGAATTAGTGTTTGAAGGGTAAGTGTCATTTGCCTGGTAGTGAGGATGTATTATTCAAGTCGTTTCCAGTTTCCACCAGTTGGCTTCTATTGATTGAAAAACATAAAAGAAAAGACAAAAAAAAAAGGGATAAATCGATCACTTCGAACAAGATCAACCTTCAATTGCCTTAACAAAATTAGGTTTCTTCTTCACTCTATTGTCATACGGCATCTGCACTGAATTTCTAGAATAAAGCAAGACTTATTAGGTAAGAAAATCTTCGGTTTAGCTAATTAGGAAATGGCCTATTAGAGAAATAAAATCAAAATATATTGATACAGCTTATTAAGGAAATAAAAATCTCTAGGATTTCCTAACAGTGCAATACTGACCTAACCATTATTGTGTTTTGCAGGACTATAGGTGGGTCTTCAGAGGCGCTCGGAAAATTAACTGTGGAAGACTTGAGATTTCTGTTTGTTATCTGAGCAGGACCACAAGATGAGGCTACTTCCAGTTCTAAACCTCAACTGCTTCCAACCTAGTATCTGCTACTTCTTTTACCTGGTACATATTTCCTTTAGGAGATGAGCCGGCATCAAAAGGTAAGCAATCCAGTTATGGATTGATTTTTGGGTAATATTTAGTGATATTTTTGCTAATTCCTAGTTTACATTTAAAGAAAGTTATTATTATTTATTGTAAAGAATCAACATTTGGAATAATATAGGGTTTTTTTTGTTTTTTAAGAGTTTTTCTTAAATTTACATCCGATTGATCATCTGAGATCATACTATTTTCTTTTCAACTGACCTTCTGAGATATGGTCTTTAATAAAATGGTTTATCTATTCTATTAAAATCATATTTGAAATATATATTAATCGACACAAGAAAAACAAATCTTCATATGTGCTAAAGTAAAACGTTAAGGTACTTGCTTTCTAAACCAATATTCTCTCATGTATTGGAGATTTCTCACACTTTAATTTACTAGAAATATTTTTTAAAGGGAAAATTTCATTCAACCCAATTGAACTTTCAGTGTTTTTGCTTGCAATCGTCCTCCTAAATTTTAAAAACTTTTAATATAGTCTGTCTTAATGTTAAAAATTTTGTAATGTCACTTCTTCTAGTAGGATTTGGGGTTAAATCAACTGGAATATAGGTGAAATGTCCCCCAGACCATTATAAATTATTTAATTTGTAAATAATTAAAATTCTAAACAAAAACATGTCACGCGTAACTTGGTCATGGTTCGTCATGGTTCAATAATTGGATAGTCCGGCAACAATTTTCTTTTTCTTTTTCTATTGATTATATATATATATTTGTAAACAAGGGTATTTTGAGTATTGGATGGGTGATATTGTAAACTTTTTAAAGTTTAATACGTTTAATTGAGAGTTTTTTAAGTTTAGAAAAATGATTGTAAAAAATTGAGATTTTATGAGGTTAAGTAAAGTTTTCCTTTCTTACTTTTAGCGAGCGGGAAGATAATAAGGTGTTTTATCAACAACTAGAAGTGAAAAGACAATTGTATGGGATCTCGATCCCGTCATGAGACTAGGGCCGCATAGAGATAGATTACAAATGCAAAAAAAATTGTGTAGTTATCAATTCCAACATGGTCAAACAGTTAGTTGATCGAGTAGTACTCGTTGATTTTATTTTTTTTTATTCAATGTGGGAAAGGGAAAGGGGACTTACAAGAAAATATAAAACAAAGGCAACAGAACCTTTCAAAGGACAATTGGGAATGAGTCAAATAAATGACCCGGCTTATCAAGAGAACTGAAACGGCCAACAAGGGTCATAATAAATGGCATAATTCCGTAAACGGAACTAAGCCCCAAAGGGTTACCATCACAACCATCAATGGTCGGAAGAAGAAACCAAAACCAACCATCAGTAGTTGGCAAATAAAAGAAAAACTCTGTCAAAAAACAAAAGAGTGGATAGCTCAAAGAACTACTCAAAAAAGAGAAATACAAAGAACAAAAAATTACAAGGAAAAATAAAAGAAAAGCAGCTAAAATCGGGTACTACTGGTTGATTGAAATGCATTTCATGGATTTGGGTGGTATAATCTTTAACAATCTTTTTCCACTTAATAAATCTTTTAATAGCTATTAAAAATAATATTATCTACTATTTATAAAATAAGAGATGTATACACATGTTCATCAAACCTCTTCATATATCCATTAAAAGATAATATTCTTTTTGCATAAAAATAATATAGCTTAGAAATCCTAATATCAATAGGTCAAGTGTTATTAATTTCCAAATCAAATAAGAAAACAAATAAATACAAAGAATTATATATTTTTTTATATAATAGCATAAAACAAGTAGCATATTAAAATTGAATCGGGCCATACATTTAAAATTGAATTGGGTCTTCTATATAATAGCAGAAACCTTGAGAAATTAAATATAGGGTGCCTAAAATCTCAACGAATAGCATTTTAGGAGTATTAAAATGGTAATAATTGGCATGGTAAATTATGACAAGTAAAAATATTATTTTGTGATTTAGTGTTTCTTTAATTCAATCCTCTAAGGATTAAAATAGCTATGCATAACGAGTAATTATATAAGTAGAACTAAAGTCCTCCTATAAATGTGATATGACATTTAAAATTATCAATAAATTAAAATTCAATAATGATCATCCTAAATGGACAAGGTTTTCCTCCAAACTGGGTTGGAGGAATTTCCTTTAACCTAGTCTATAAACATGACATGTGTCCCTTAAACATGTGAGATACACATGTTTTTTAATAGCAGAACAAAGTTGGAATAAATTTTATTAAAAACTCATTTGCATCTCACATGTTACTAAAAAAATGGACACATATCATGTTTATAAATTAGGTTGAAGGAAATTCCTCCAACCCAGTTTGGAGGAAAACTCTGTCCATCTCAAATTGAATGGTAATTTTAAATGTCACATCACATTTGGGATGACTCTAGAAGGACTCTCTAGTCCTCCTTATATCATTACTCTTGCATAACACATTAGTCTGAATATTAAGACTAGAGAATAAGAAAAAAAAAAAAGAAGATAAATAAAAATAATTTGTTTGCTAGTAAATATGTAATAAGCTTTGAATATAGATAAAATCCGTTTCTGTTTTTAGTCATTTAATAGAAACATGGAAATTTGAAAATAAATAGTTAACCTGGAAATTAAAGAAATAATAAGCATCAATACTAAATAATAAATATATATAATATATTTTATATTAAAAATATAACATTAAAGTGACAGAGTTTTGGTGTTTATCCGAATTGTTTCGTTTTAAATATGAGTTAAGGATAGGGTTTTATTATGTTCATTATTTTTTGAAATACTTTACACAAAACTATCTAAAATAAGCAAAAAAAATAAGAATAAAAAGCCCCAAAACACCTTAAAAAGTCTAAAAGCCCATATAAAAAAATGGAGTTAAAAACCATTGGTTATTGGTTTGAATAACTATTAACTACCTAAGCAAAACTGCTACGGTTATTAAAATCCAATAACCGTTTTAGGCAGTTGCGGTTAGCGGTTTTAATCAATAACCGTTAATCGCAATGGCTTATACACCCCTACTATTTCCAATTAAAAAAGATAATTATAAAACTTAAACATATCCCTGAAAAGTTTCACTCACTCAACACATATCAGAGGAAATTTGAGATTTATTAAAATGGGTTCAAAAAAACATTTTTCAAAAAGAAAATTTGGAGAGTCCACGTATCCCCCTCAAACTATCTTCTAATTGACAATGTCCCCCAAACTTTCAATTATGATAATGTCCCCCAAATTATCAAAATATTATCAATGTCCCCCCAATGACGAAAATACCATTAGTAAAATTAAAAAAAAAAAAAACTGAAACTGAAAAAAATAATAATAAAACCAAGGAGTGACCAAATTTTTTTTTAAAAAAAAATTCATTTTTGTAAGAAAAAAATAAAAAAAATATATATTTTTTCTTTCTAAAAATTGAAAATTTTCGTTTTTATTTTTATTTTATAATTTTGTTTTAAAAAAAATCGTTTTTAAAACAAAATTTTTTAAAAATTATTTTTTTAATGAAAAATTTTCGTTTAAAAAAAATCATTTTTTTAAATAAAAAAATAAAATTTTTCTTTTTTAAAAAAATTTATAATTTTTTTAATTCAAATTTATAAAGATACTTTTATCTTATTAAGAATTATGTATAGACATTTGTTACATTTTTATCTTTTTACTAGTTTTAGGTCGAGCATTTACAATATTTTAATAGTTTTGAAATATTGTTACAATTCGTTGTTAATTAACGGGTAGCTTTTAGGGATATATTATAACGTGGACTTTACCTCATGTCCCTTCACAAACTTCTTAAGATCTACACCGTCCACATAAACCTGATTTCCTAGTGGTACCCACTGAAGACAACCCTATAAACGGCTGTGATATGTTCATTATGCACAGCCCCCTGAAACAAACCACGTGGGCTTGCTAGGAGAAGCTGACGTAGTTCCCGCCGCTTGGCACTATATAAAGCGGCTTCACGGTCGTCGTTTCCATCCCACATTCCAAAACCTCTCTCTCAGACTCTCAGTATTAGAACGGTCTTCCACTTCTTCCACCGACCCTTAAAAAGCCCTAACTTTTTATTTTTATTTTTTTTATTCTTAAAATATTAATAGGTTGAATAGGCAATGGAGCTTCGTCCTCGAAGGGGAGTCTCTAAATCTCCTATCGATGGTAAAGTCCGAGACTCAATTTTTATTTTTTTATTATTGATTTATGTTGTTGGGAGTTTTTATCGCTGTGTGGTTACTGAGAAAGTGTGGTAAAAAGTTGGTAAGGTTTTAGATTAGTATGAATCTCTCTCACTGTTTTAAGCCTGTTTGGTTACTAAGAAAGTGTGAAATACCATAAGGAAACTGAAATTTTGGACGTTAGGATTTGGATAAATTGGTATAACGAAAAAGCTCAAATGTTTTCGTCTTGTTTATTTATTTATGCACATTGTTGTGAAAAGGAGCTCTGTGTGCTTACTGTGAAGAAGGAGACGAAAAGGAATTAAAGTTTTGAAATTAGGTTTTGGATTGTTGTGGGACGGGATATAAGGTTCAAAACTTTGAAATCAGTATGACTTGAAAACTCATACTAAAATGAGCATTTTTATCTGTTTGTTTTCTTTATTAATTTTATTTTTTCTATTTTTTCTAGCTAAAATAGAAGCAATCGATGTGGAAATACTACATTTGAGTGATGATAGCTCTAACGAATCCGGCTCTGATTCTGAAATTTTTGTGCCGTCCGATACCAGTGATGAAGGTACCGACTTTGTTATGGGATTAATTTTTGTTTCAGTTATAAAAATTTGTGGATTTTGAATTATCCAACTACCGACTTTGTTCTGGAAAAATTCTTGGTACAATGTATGCTGGTGAAGTATTTTGAGCTTGAGGATTTATGTATTTCAAGCAGGTAACTAGATAGATGTAAGTTGACTTTTTAATGGAAAAAAAAAAAGAAGAAAAAATTATTGAAAAGTGTTCTCAAGGAGATATTTTTACATGAAACAAACTAGTCTGCCAGATGGAATCTTGTAGTGTATTTTAGCAATTTTACTTGTGGTTTATATAATTGAGATGTGTTGATATGTAAATATAGATGAAGAGTATGGCGGGAGAGGTGATTTGGACTTGAACCAGAAACCAAAAGCTACAACAGAAGTTCATGATTGGGAAGATAATGGTTATGGATTTGAGAATTATGATGAGCCTTCAAGGAAAAGGAAGAAGAAAGGGCGAGAGAAGAAAACAGTGGAGCGTGGAGGACCAAGTTGTGAAGGGAACTTGGTGGAGCATGGAGAACAGGTTCGGGAAGATAATGCAGTGCATCATGGAAGTGTAGATGGTAACCAATTTACTCGGCAAGGAGCTATCGAAATTGATTTCCTTGGTCTGAGCAAGAAGAGGGCATACAAAAGGAGGACAAAAAATGGTTCAAAGCCAATCCTTATGTGGAATCTATGGGAAGAAGAGCACGAGAGATGGATTGATGGGAATTTGACAAAAGATTTTGATTTGGGTTGTCAGAATGAAGTGATAATTGAAACTGCTGAGGCTCCGCCTGAATTGATTATGCCCTTGCTAAGATACCAAAAGGAATGGTTGGCCTGGGCTTTGAAACAGGAAAAGTCTGCAACAGGAGGGGGAATTCTTGCGGATGAGATGGGGATGGGGAAGACCATTCAAGCAATTGCGCTTGTCCTTGCCAGACGGGAAATCCACAGTATTTGTGAACCTGATAAACCCTCTGCATTACCAGGTCCATCCGAAGGTTTGCCTGAAATTAAAGCCACCCTTGTAATTTGTCCTGTGGTTGCTGTGAGCCAGTGGGTGAGTGAGATTGATCGGTTTACTTCTGAGGGAAGCACCAGGGTGCTTGTTTATCATGGGGCCAATAGAGGGAAGAATTCTAAACAGTTCAGAGATTATGATTTTGTCATAACAACATACTCTATTGTTGAGGCTGAGTACAGAAAGCACATGATGCCTCCCAAGAAGAAGTGCCTTTACTGTGGCAGGTCATTTTATGATAGGAAGCTGTCAATCCACTTGAAATATTTTTGTGGGCCTGATGCTGTTAGAACAGAGAAGCAATCTAAACAAGCCAGGAAAAAAGGGAAAAGTGTAATGTCAAATCAGAAAATGGATTCTGCTGAAGACAAGATGAATGAATGTGATGGCAAGAAAAGGAAGGGAGCTTTTAAGAAGACATCATGCCAGAAAAGCAAAGAGAAGGATATGGGAATTAGATTTGGAAATGAAAATTCAGATGTTGTTGAAGGTTCTTCCAGAGGGAAATCCTTTTTGCATGCTGTGAAATGGGAACGTGTAATTCTGGATGAGGTAAGTTGGCACAAATTATTTGCAATAAGGGAATTATCTATGGTCTCTTTCTCTCTTTCTCTGTCCATGTGAACAAGCATATGCTCACGCATTCACAATCAGTGTTGTCCAACATGGATCAGTTTTTGTTCAGTTTTTTTTTTTTCTCCATTAAATGTCAATTTCTACTAGGTTTATGCATTTGAGAAGTAGTTTGACCATCCTTTTTTTTTTTTGATAATAGGCACATTATATAAAAGCCAGACATTGTAATACGGCAAAAGCTGTTCTTGCGTTAGAGTCTTCATACAAATGGGCTTTAAGTGGTACTCCCCTTCAGAACCGTGTTGGAGAACTTTACTCTTTGGTAAGTTTAATGCATGTACGAAAAATATGCTATATAATCAGGCAACTTTCTCTGGCAAGCTTATATAGTTAATATGTTGTTTGCACAGGTTCGGTTCCTGCGAATAATTCCGTACTCTTATTACTTGTGTAAGGACTGTGATTGCAGAGCACTTGATCATAGGTATGTTTTGAAATTCAACATTCTTTATGACTGCAATATATAAGTAAGAAGTAATAGTGTACATTGGCTATGGTCTATAGTTGATTGATTACATACAATTGGTAGTGGCTTAATTGAGAAACCTAAACTGGTATGCTTTTTTCTTGTATGCAAATTGAAGAATTGGATAATCGCTGTTTTAGTTGGTATGTTACAACCATGAGCGAATGTTTTAAATGTCTTCATGTTTCTTGTACTGAAAACTTCTTACTGTTGGGAGGTTTCAGGGACATTTTTGGATCTTATTCTCCTTTGTGCTACAGTGATATAGTTACCAGCCAACAATGGAGTGGACTGTGTTATATAATTCATATCTTTGCTTAAATGAGGTGGCAAAAAAGAAATATCGTCAAGAATCTGTAGCTGTTAATAAAAAACTCAATAATTTTCTTTTACTTAGATTTATCTTAATTCTTCTCATTTTGTCATGTTCTTTTGTTATTCATTCTTCATAATTATGGAATCATAATTGGGATTACTTTTTCGGCAATTTTGGTGTAATTGTTATTTATATTTTTGTTTCTCTGATGGCCACCTGCAGTTCTTCAAAAGAATGTTCAAACTGTTCTCATAGTTCTGTGAGACATTTTTGTTGGTGGAATAAAGTGAGTCCTGAAAGTCATTGCTCTCATTTTTGTTTTTGTTGTTTATGAATCTTTCTTTCTCAGAAATACTCCTTGCTAACATATAATTCAATGCTGATCCTTTTAAGTATGTGGCTACACCAATACAAATATATGGAAATGGTGATGAGGGACGAAGAGCCATGATTTTGCTCAAACACAGAATTTTAAAGAACATAGTGCTAAGACGCACAAAAAAAGGCAGGGCTGCTGATCTGGCACTTCCCCCTAGAATTGTAAGTGTTAGTGATTTATGGCTAACACCCCCCCCCCCCCCCCCCACCCACGGGTTTATTTCCTTTTCATCTTTCAGTTCTTCCCAAAATCTTTCTGCAGGTTTCATTGAGGCGGGATACCTTGGATATCGAAGAACAAGATTATTATGAATCATTGTACGATGACAGTCAGGCACAGTTCAATACGTATGTCACCTGCAATCTCTTTTGCTTTGTGCTTCAGTTTTGAAATTCCATATATTGATGGATTAGGGTGGGGCTATAGCTAGGGTGTTTGGAACCTACCTTGGGTTTTATTTTTTTTTTTGGGGGGGGGAGGGGAGGGGGTAATGGGGGTGTTTTTTGCTTGTTTTAGTTAGGTGTTTACTTTTGTATATTTCCTTTGTACTTAGGGGTGCCTCATGCTTTTAATAAAATTTGTTGATTACTTATAAAAAAAATGTTACCACGAACACCTCCCCCTCCTTGGGGGCCAAAAAAGGAAAAAGAAATGCAAGAGGAGAAACTGTGATTCTAATGAGTTTTTTTATTTTCCCTCTTGAAAGTCCATCTACAATTTTACATGGCAAAAGGTTTTTCCATGTTCAGGAAGGAACCATAATGAATAACTATGCTCACATATGTGCTTTTATACTTTACAGATATGTTCAGGCGGGAACCATAATGAATAACTACGCTCACATATTTGAGCTTCTCACTCGCTTGCGGCAGGTGAATGATAATTGTACTGTAAAACTAAAGTTGCTATTTTTTAACCTTTTAAAAGTATATCTTCTGTGGTCAACAATTTACTAAGAGAGGGCCGTGCGATAATCATGTGTGCCCTTTTGATTGGAAAATCTGATCATCCTTATTTGTGAGGTTCAAGCTTTTTAAATCAGAAGAAAAATTTAGCTCTTGATTATGAAATTTTTTCCAGAATTCTTTGATGGGTTAGGCTTGACTGACCAAGTTTAGAGGTCCACTCATCTATATGGGTCTTCTCTTAGAGAATAGTTTGCATATCAACTCAGCATTTGAAGATTGAAATTTACAAAAGTAGAAACTGTAAATCATCTGCTAGTGCTTTGGATTCAAAAGTAAAAACTGTTAACGATCTGCTAGTGCTATAGACAAATCTCATTTGCCAAGGCCTCTAATTTCTATTTTTGTGTATAACTACAGGCAGTGGATCATCCTTACCTTGTAGTATATTCTAGAACTGCTGCACTAAGAAGTGGAAACGTGGTTAATAATGACATTAGTGAACGAGTTTGTGGTATTTGTCACCATCCAGCTGAAGATCCTAGGGTAAGTTCATCTATTTAGTTTTTGCTAGTATGGAATTTTGGCACAAGCATTGATAATCACCATTTTTTTTGGTGGGTGTTAAGCTTTTCAATAAAATTATTGATGGATGATACAGTGAATAAAATAAAATCTGATTAAGTTGATACTGATAATAAATGAAACTTGTTCATAATTTCTTTTCCTCTAATCTTGTAGATTTTATAACTTTTTAGATTTTCGACCCCAATAAGTTTTCATATACGGGAGCTTTTCTTCTTCTTCTTCTTCTAATAAATTATTATTCATAAAATAATAATAAATGAAACTTTTTTTATTGTTACAGGTCTCTGCTTGTGAGCATGTTTTCTGTAGGACTTGTTTGATTGATTTTTGTGCTTCCTTGGGACAAGCCACATGCCCTTCATGTTCGAAATTACTTACTGTTGATTTGAATAGAAATGTGGATGATGGAGATCAGGCTTCTAAAACAACCATCAAGGGGTTCAGATCCTCAAGTATTCTGAACAGAATTCAACTGGACAATTTTCAGACAAGCACAAAAATAGAGGCTTTGGTATGTGTATACAATACTTTTAAATGTTACGTGCTCCTTCCACACACACCCCTTTCAGATTCCAACCTTGATAATTCTATAAAAGCTCCACTGAATAGTATATATTTCTCAACATGATTTTGCTACCTCGTAATGTCTTTATTTGTATATAAATATGATAGAGAACAAATAGAGGTCTTTGAAGGCAATTGTGAAAGTCATTTTCTTTTGAGCTCATTCTTCTTTGAGAAAACCGAATATGAAATTACAAACAAATGTTTTTATTTAATAATAAGGCCAAAATAAACTTAACACTTTTAAATATGGTTCTACAAGAAACCACTTCAAATGCCACAGCAGTGGTCAAATTACATTTCAAATAGCAAAGCAAATGTGATGAATGAATCAGCCCTAGGAGCAAGTCATTATTCATTATGTCCATGAAAAGCAAAATGGTGAAGTGGAAGTTGCAGGTTTCTCAGGCCTGAGGTAGAAAGCTTTTGCCTAATCAAACTTCAGAGACAGCTAAACCATTAATTGATGGAGCTAGGATAGTCAGGATAGTCTTCATCTAAAAAATCTGTTTCGTGCTTCAATATGATCAAAAACCATCTTCTTATTGGCAAATAGGCCGTCCAAAATTTTTTAAAAATAAGGTGTTAAGGACAAAATTGATATTATTTTTTGGGCAAAGAAAAAAAATAGTAATATTTTTCTGTTGATTTGCTTCTTCATTTTCTGGTGTGTCCTTTTTTATTGCATGGGTTTTCTATTTTTCTACTTGCTGCTAAACCATCAATTGGATGATGTTAAAATAATCTTGTGAGTCATTTCTGGAGTCATTTGGGGGGGATGGCGCTCGGGAGTCATTTCTGGCTCGCACGGGGTGGGCTTGTGGAAATTTATTTGTATGGGGTGGCTAAATTTTAGGAAATTCTTTAAGTATGATCCTGGAGATGGCTCTAAGATTCGCTTTTGGGATGATGTTTGGTGTGGGGATAGGGCTCTCAAAGAGGTTTTCCCAGACTTGTTCAGTATTGCTAGCTTCAAGGAGGCTTCTATTGCGGATAATGTGGAGCGTTCTAGTGGTTCTATTCAGTGGAATGTTCAGTTCTCTTGGCTGATTCATGATTGGGAGGTGGAGGAGTTGGCCGCGTTTTACAGTTGTCTTTATGCTTGTAAGATGAGAGGGGAGGGGCTAGATAAGTTGTGGTGGGTGCCTTCTCGGAAGGGTTTGTTTGAGGTTAAGACTTTCTATAGAGCGCTATCGCCTCGTGGGTCACTCTCTTTTCCATGGAAGAGCGTTTGGAGATCCAAGGCTCCTCCTAGAGTGGCGTTTTTTGTTTGGACGGCGGTGCGTAAGATCCTTACGTTGGATAATCTTGGGAGGAGGGGTATGGTTGTGGTGAACAGATGTTGGTTATGTGAGTCGGATGGGGAGTCGGTTGATCATCTTCTTCTTCATTGTGCGGCTGCTAGTAGCTTGTGGACTACCTTCTTCGCTCGGTTTGGCCTGTGCTGGGTTATGCCTCGTTCCGTTAGTGAGTTATTTGCGAGTTGGTGGACAGGAGGTCGTACAAGAAGTGCGGTTGTTTGGAAGATGATTCCTCATTGTATCATGTGGTGTATTTGGAGGGAGCGCAATAATAGATGTTTCGAGGACTCGCCGAGGTCTCAAGAGGAGCTCCTACATTATTTTCTCTTTACTTTGTACACCTGGACTACAGGCTAGCTTGCCCCTCAGGTCATAAGCTTTGTAGATTTTCTCTCTTTCTTCTCTATCTCTCCGTAGTCCCCCTTGTATACTTCCT
The DNA here is from genome assembly GCA_006937295.1 of Carpinus fangiana. Classification (NCBI taxonomy): domain Eukaryota; kingdom Viridiplantae; phylum Streptophyta; class Magnoliopsida; order Fagales; family Betulaceae; genus Carpinus; species Carpinus fangiana. Next base: position 2,435,815 of record CM017326.1, on the reverse strand, counting down.
GTGTACTAAGGGTTGCGCCCCTTTGCGCCTTTGATATATTCTATTGACTTATCAAAAAAAAAAAAAAAATCTTGTGACCATTTGATAATAATTATGTTTCCTGCATCATATGGCCGTAAGATTAGTATCTTCCCTCATTGGCAAAATATTTTCCAAGGATTTTAAGAAATTAGTTTTGCAAGAAAAAAAACTGATCTAGTCTCTTTTGGCTATGGTAAATTAATGTTTCTATATTTGTTGATTTTCCTATATGTTTCCTTGTGTGTCCATATCTATCGTAATTGTTGTAGTTTTGCACATGCTGTTTGACTGAGTTTGAATGGTTCTAGAGGGAAGAAATTAGGTCCATGGTTGAAAGGGATGGTTCTGCAAAAGGGATTGTTTTCAGCCAGTTCACATCATTCTTGGATCTTATAAATTATTCCCTTCACAAGGTAATTTAAAATCTGCATTTTTATCCTTTCTTTTTCTTTTTTTTTTCAATTTATGGTAGGAGAGAAAGTAATGCTTTTAACCTGTTGCAGTCCGGTATAAATTGTGTTCAATTAGTTGGAAGCATGTCCTTACCTGCAAGAGATGCTGCTATCAAGAGGTTTACTGAAGACCCAGATTGCAAGATTTTCCTTATGAGCTTGAAAGCTGGCGGTGTTGCTCTGAATCTTACAGTTGCATCACAAGTGAGCAATTCCTTTCTTGATCATTTTAAATTTAATGTCTAATTTTCTTCAGGCTTCATTGCATGCATTTTTACATGTTTTTTTTTTACATTAGTAAGTTTTTCATTTCTTGAGCTGGTTTTTCGTAAAGTAAAAGTCCATGATAATTTTCCTTAGGCTCTATATAATGAGGAGTCTTATTCTGTTAGACTCATGTTCAAGACTATTGACTGATTTGTGTATTGGGAAAATAGATCTCATGGCATTTGAGAAGCATTTTTGAGAATTTTTTATGCTTTATTCCTTTTTTGTTTTCTCTAGATTTTACCACTGATGTCCTTCTGCCTGCATTCGCAAAAATGAGCCAGGCCTCTTTTTACGTGGCCTCTGCCTCCAAAAGATATAGACAAACCCTTAGCTTCGTTATTTAATGTGACTTGGTATGCTTGTGTTGTATGCCTAGGTCTTCTTGATGGATCCTTGGTGGAACCCAGCTGTGGAGCGGCAAGCGCAAGATAGAATCCACCGAATAGGGCAGTTTAAGCCAATCAGGTGCTGCTTTTTGCTCACAACTCCAATATCCCGAGTTCTTATAATGGTTAGCCTTTTCTATGCGGATTCTGACTTTCTCTCTACGTTTACAGAATTGTGAGATTTGTTATTGAGAATACAATTGAGGAGAGGATTCTGAAGCTGCAAGAAAAGAAGGAATTAGTGTTTGAAGGGTAAGTGTCATTTGTCTGGCAGTGAGGATGTATTATTCTAGTCGTTTTCACCTGTTTTTGTTGCAATGCTGACCTTTCTTCCCAATATTGTGTTTTGCAGGACTATAGGTGGCTCTTCAGAGGCCCTCGGAAAATTAACTGAAGAAGACTTGAGATTTCTATTTGTTACCTGATCGAGCAGGATTATCCACTAGATGAACCAAATTCCAGTTCTTGGTTATGGATGCTCGCTTTAAGCCTAACATTAAATGATCGTCATCTTCCAGCCAAGTGTATTACTACATGGTGTATGTTTGTTCCTTCGTGTAGGAGATTAGCCGACATCAAAAGGTAAGCAATTCTGTTATGGATTGATTTTGGGTAATATTTAGTGATATTTTTGCTAATTCATATTTTCCAATTAAAGAAAGTTTTACCTGTCCATCAACTCTTGTTATACGGAATAAAGAGTGATGATATTAGTTTTTTGTTGTAAAAGATGAGATTTGGATTGGATATCTGAATGACTGAATGACTGGATCTGGAGATGAGTTTGAAATTTAGGTACATCTCCAAATACTGATAATATATAACGTCATCGTTTTGGAGTTTTTCTTACAATTTCGTATTTGGATTGATGTAAATACGGTTAAAAACCAGATCCATTTACAGGGTTATACTCAACTGCTCACAGAGGTGAATAAATGGATATATCAGCTTGAAAGGTGAATAAATGGGTAAAATAGCCGCTCTCCAGGAGTGGACCTAGTTTTCTTCAAAACTTGGTTGAAATAACTTCTTTCAACCCACTAAAAAAAAATGGTGTTTATTTTTTTAATAGCATGTGAGATATTTCAACTATCTTTGCTGTTAAAAACACATGCGATTTTTACTTGCTTAAGGTATGCGTCATTTTCACATATTAGGTTAGAGTTCCTCTAACCTAATTTGAAAGAAAATTTTGGGCATGAGAAACTCGATGGTTTCATTCTCTTATGCTTTTTTACACGTTTGGTTGCTGCATTATAGAACCAGATTATCTTCTATGTTCTCTCTTTTAAGGACTGATAAGAATGTTGATTGGTACGAACAAAGAGCTAAGCTCTCAGCACTCCATAGTGGGGGTCGAGACGAAGACCAAGATCTATGATGAAGACGAATTATGTCATCTTCCAACCCCCTCGCCGAACTCGGTGATTTTGACTTCCCAAGAGGTGAACTCGGTGATTTTGACTTCCCAAGAGGTGGATACGGAAAGCGGAAAACCCATTTTCACCTCTGATGCCCACGCCTACTTCCAAAGACGGTACTTTGTCATTTTAAGGTAGTGCCTTCCTTCTGTCGTGGAGTGGGTTCAATTGTCCAAATGGGCTAAACTCGTTCAATTCTAGAAATTGCCTAGGAAAAACGAGAAGGCACGATAATAAAACAAGATAAAAACGGAGTTTTAACAACTCCAGCCAACAGATAAATAACATTGTTATACATATACTGTGTCAATCCTTCGTTGAAGGATCTTGTATTACAGACTCGAGGCTTATACATGATATTGAAAAGAATTATTATTATTTTTTTGTTTGTAAAAGAGACATCTACAATTTGAACACATGAAAGTACTTTGGTATGCAGATCCAGAATCCATAGCATGAAAACATGACAAAGTTCTTTCTTGTAAACACGTGAACTTGAGTAGTTTCGGAACTTTATGGCATCGCAGATCAAAAAAGACGTCTCTACAAAATTTTAGAGCTGAGATGTTATTCTGGCTAAAATTGAAGTGGGGTGCATTACCAATTTACCAGCAAATTGGGAATTCGAGAGAAACTTCATATATCAAGGAGAAGCCTGCGAGGGTCCTCTACAACATCTTTGATGCGGCGCAAGAAAAACACAGCCTCCCTCCCATCAATCAGCCGATGATCGTATGTCAATGCAATATACATCATTGGCCTAGGAACAATATCACCCCCAACGACCATTGGACGGCTCACTATTGAGTGCATGCCTAATATAGCCGACTGCCAAAATAAGCAATGGGGTGAATTGGTGGGAGGTACCCCGGCAAATAATAAGAATACTATTAAAAAACAAACAAATTTTAATAATGCGATATTATTTACACTATTAAATGCATGAAATAGCCTCTCTGAAAGGGAAAGGATTCTCTCCGAAGAATAATGTAATAAAAAAAAAATCAGTAACCAAGACAATTGCATGAGCATTACCTGTGGTGGGTTGATGATTGGTGTACTCAAAAGACTTCCATAGACACCACCGTTTGATATTGTGAATGTACCTCCAGCCATCTCATCAATTGATATAGAACCATCATTTGCCTTCTTAGCTAGAGTATTTATCTCCTTCTCTATATCGGCAAAGTTCATCTTCTCAGCATTGCGGATAACTGGAACAACCAGGCCCTTGAATAAGAAAGGAATTTCGTCGTTGTTAGTTGAACATATATAGATAACTAATTTGATGTGAAGCAGCAATTCATCTGACTAAAAGCTCATGTCGCGTGGCTGAAGAACAGCTCAAGTAAGTTGAACACTGGATATTAGCAATAGCTAAGAATAAGGCTTATCATCCTTCAGTACCACGGGAAAATTTTGATTATCTATATAATGTAATTATAACTTGAGCTTCATCAAAGCTAAGAATAAGGGTTTGTCAATTAAATCTGCGGAAGCATATTTGGTAATAGATATCAAAGAATAATTTCCTTATCCTCCCGTGGATTTGGACAGTCCAGGACTAGTTCTTAAAAAATAGCGACAAATAAAATGAGAACATTGAAGCTGACAGTCTACACAAACAGAATTTGATTCTTGATAATTCTGGGGGCTCTAGTTAATTAATTGGGTAAAAAAATATATTAAAAGCCTTTAAACTGCCAATTCAATTAAATCCATCTACATCTTCTGTATCTTAAGCAATGAAAACTTTTACTTGTTCTGAATTTTAAAAAGCATAAGTTATTAATCTCGGGATTTGACAACTTAAATGGAACTCATTTTTCAGATCAGATTCAGAAAGTCTGAAAAAATACAAAAATGAATTGATGGAATTCGGCCATACCTTTGGAGTGCCAACAGCAATGCTGATATCAATGTAATCTCGATATATGATATCATCACCATCAATGACAGCATTGACAACTGGCTGACTCTGAAGCGCAGTAACAGCAGCCTGAACCAAATTAGATTGAGCTTAAGAACATGCGCAAACAGTACACATTTTCCAAGATCATCAAATATGTGAAGGCACTTCAAGCATATGACATACTACTTTGTACATACTTTCACGAAGCCCGACATAAGTCCTAATTTAACTCCATGCTTTTCAACAAAGGCATCTTTATAATCTGAACGGAGCTTCATCAAGTTTGTCCTGCATTATACATAAAATTAACCAGGTGAGAAGAGAGCCATTTAACAATCATTTCAGGAGCAAAAAGGAAAAAATGACATAGTAAAGTAGCACTTCGAAATCCATAATTATGATATTCATTAGTTTATCGTCTTTTCCTTTCTCCTTGAGGCATGGCATTACATTCAGTAAAAATAGGACAGTTGTCAAATTCAGTGTAAACAGGAAAAACCTGATAATCAGATTACAAAGACTTTTAAAAGAAAGAAAATTTAATTTTAAAATTAGCCATGGTTGATCCTTAAATGTGGAAAGGAAAGATGATTCACACTTACATATCAACCTCATTAAATGTGCTCAGCAAAGCAAATGTATTCTGAGAATCTTTCAAGCGTGTTGCAACCCGTTTCCTGAGTCTTGTCATAGGAACCTAGACAGGACAAGACAAGATAGTACTTGAGTATTTCCTTACCACTGGAGGAGAATACATACTAAAGATACAAAGATGTATTTTTCTTCCATGAAGAAGAAACTCTCAAACTTACTCGTCTTTCCCTGTCCTTAGGAGGAAGCTGGGGTTCCGACGCTGTGTGTTTAGGAGCTGGAGAAGGTCCTTTTGCCTTGGGTTGTGATGGAGATGGTTCTTTAATCTTCTCCTTGATAGGGGCGGTCTCTGCTTTGGGGATTTGCTTCTCTGCACTTTCCTTCTGTTCAGGAGGTGGTGGATGAGCAGCAGCAGCCTTTTCTGATGGCGCTTGTGTCACACCTTCACCTGATTTTGAGATGACAGCAATCTTGGTACCTGGTTCCACAGTATCACCTTCCTTGGCCACAAACTAGAACCAAATGCATTTGCAAAACAGGAAAAAGAAAGGGATCACCACAACAATATAACTCAATCCACTTTAAGCAGAGAAAAGTGGTGCTGAACGAACATTTAACTATTTCATATTGCCATATTACTGAAATATTACCTTTTGAATGATGCCAGCTTCAGGACTAACTACATCGATTGTCACCTTGTTGGGAAAAAAATCAATCATATCAATGGTAAATAATATCAGCGATGACTCTTCTTGATACTTCAAAATTAAAAGATCTATCAATTTTTTTTTTTTAAAAAAAAAAATCCTTCTCTGCAGTTACCTTATCAGTTTCAATTTGAGCAATAGGTTCATCAACTTCAACTCTATCCCCAGGTTCTGCTCATAGTGTAAAGATGAGTCTCAGAAGGTATTCAATTCATGCAGATGTATGTCAGGATGTATATAAGTTCAAGCACATACAATTATACAATAAAATTTTCAAGGAATGAAAAGCATCACAATTCACAACGCAGCTGGAGGATAACATACTCTTTAGGAAATTTGCTAGAGTGCCATCAGTTATAGATTCACCCATGAAAGGAACAACAGCCTCAACCAGGTCTCCTACAATGCATGATCGAACAGTTAAAGCATACACAAACATAAACACACATAAAAGCATATGAAAAAATCAAACTAAGATAAGGGATCCGCAGAAGCACATAAACTATAAATTACCATTGTCCGAAGAAAATGATCTAGTCCTCAATTGAACAAAGGGCTCAGCTTGAAATAGTGTTGTAACTTCCCTGCATACAAAAAGAAAAAGGGCGCAAAATGAACAAGAAACCAGAGGACGAGAAAGATTCACAAGGAGTAGAACCCTTTTTTATGTTTCAATCATTCCTAGCTTGGAAGACTCGGATTCTCTTCCCATTTAAGGATGTAAGCAGTAGAAAACAGAAAAAGGTTTTCATTCTAGAAGAAGAGAGCAAGTTTGCAAACATCAAGATGCATCCTAAGTTTTATAGAAGTAAAAGGCGTGGCATAGTACAATCAGATGTCTTGGACCACCTGTTTTCTCATGTTATATGACATGGTTAATATGGTGATAATTTCCAAAAGAGGCTTTTCAAATCAAGTGGTCCAAGACTATCAATTTACAATCTATTAAGTCAGATTTGTCTGATATCTCATATATTTCCAATTATGGTGTTTAAGACATGCTCGAAATTTGGACTAAAAATGTTGGCCTATGCAGCCACCATCCACCCACCTTTCCCCCTCTCTCAAGAAAGGATTTAACCCAAAAAAAAAAAGAGGGACAAGAAAGTACAGTCAGAAACAGCTCTTTTTTTTTTTCTTCGGGTGGGGGGAGGGGGAGACAGAAAAGACAAAAGATGAGAGCTCACTGACCTCGGCTTTGAATGGGCATGACCTCCTATAACAAAGGAATTTGAATAAATCAATCACAGCAAAAGAAAACAGAATCACACATGTAAATAAGTTCCCAGCAAGTAGCACATTCACTCAATAAATTTTTCCAAAAGATCACCTAAAAAAGTGTGGTAACTAGAGCTCTGGACATGCTCAAATCCTTTCCCAGCGAGCAAAGCCTGCAAATATCAACAGCCATAATATTGGAAACTTTCTACAATATTGGGGCAAGGACAAAATATACAAGGGAGAAATCTTTCTCAACTTCAAACACAAGCTAATAGGTGGCAATAAAGTTTTTTTTTTTTACTTTGATGAACACAAGCTGCCTTGTAAAGCTATATTCTATCAGAATTTAAGCCTAGATATTTCTCAGACTTTTTTTTTTTGGTAAATGCTGCTCAAGTATGAATTGAAAATGGCATATTTGCGTGAAATCCCTGCTATTTTTTATGGAATCTATTCCAAACATATATGCCATGGTTCCTTACTTCGACAGGTACAAATTTTCTTATTTTTAGGGATGGGTGCTAAGTTGCCTCAATATCCTTTATTTGACCCTGATTGGTAAATAATCCAATAACCATCCTTCCTTTTTTTGTAAATGCTGCTTAAGTATGGGACCCTCACAGCTTATCAATTTCAGTTAAATGACTATTAACGGGAAAAAAAATAGTAATAAAGAAAAGCTTTACCAAGTTCTGTGATTATAACCATCAATGACTCTTATGGAGCAATTTTTGACATTGTTTAACATACTCAACCACATTCCACATATATTCGCTTGCACCATCCACATTTCTTATATATATACATATATATATATATGATCATATGATGCTGTTCAGGAAAAGTGATTGAAACCAATTCACCAATATTACAATGAAATCTCCAATTATTTACACGGAAAATCCACCCAAAAACTTACAAGAGCAACTAATAACAATAATTCATTGGTACCTCTTTCCGAGTTGTCCTGTAACATCTTGCCCCAGACAACACTGAAGGTCTAATCCTCTGCACTGCCTCTCCTAACGTCTTCGGCTACCGATTAACACATGCACAACAAAACCATCCATTGGAAACATAATCACACCAATAAATAAATCGAAACAAAACCTCAACCATTACATTAGAATCAGACGCAGCAACTAAGATAACGCCATCGATAATTAACAAAAAGAAAATTTTATAGCAAAATTCTAATTGATACCGAAGCAACTTTTTTTTTTTATAAGTAAAAATTTGATACCGAAGCAACTTTGCGGCGAATTATCCCCCAAATCATTTCTTCGACACTTGCGAGCTGACCTGATCACTACGATATCAAATCCGGTCCAAATTAGTCATAGATAATAACTCAAAAAACTACAACACCATCTCATGATCACTGTTTGGTTGCCAAGAAAATTTTAGCAGAAAAAGAAAATCAAAGCAAAAAANACAAAAAGAAAATTTTATAGCAAAATTCTAATTGATACCGAAGCAACTTTGCGGCGAATTATCCCCCAAATCATTTCTTCGACACTTGCGAGCTGACCTGATCACTACGATATCAAATCCGGTCCAAATTAGTCATAGATAATAACTCAAAAAACTACAACACCATCTCATGATCACTGTTTGGTTGCCAAGAAAATTTTAGCAGAAAAAGAAAATCAAAGCAAAAAAAAAATTGACTCTGAAGCTGTAATCACTTTAATCAGCACAAAAAAATTTCAGTTCAGCTGAATTCCACGGCATCTACTTTTTCTTTTCTTTTCATTTTCTCGGTAACCAAACGGACTAAAGAAAAATAAATGCAACACCGAATTGAAAATCTTCAACTTAATATAAAACAAATTAAACCAAATATATAATCCAAATTCATAGATCTTATTGAACAAAATAAGAAATTGGTACCTGGTAGAAGATTACGAAGAGTAAGAATAGAATTGGAGACTTTGATCAGAGGATGGACCAAAACGGTGCGCTTAACGACGACGTCGACGAAGAAAAGTATAAATTCGAAGCGGCGATTGGCTAACGAGAGCTTTTAGAGCTTTTATTAGTGCCAACTTTCTCTACGAGAAGTACGACCGTCAAATGTGCGTTTCAAATCTTGGAATTTACTTTCTGGTTTTTTGGAGGGTTATAGGACGCTGTCCAATAAGAGTAGCCCACGTCATGAGAAGAAAAAAAAAAAGAAAAGAGATTATCATATCTATATGAGGTTTGCTAGGGGTTCTCCCCATAGTGTTCTCCTGGCGTTCTCCTAGTCTTACATAGAACATGATTTAAGAAAAAATAAAATTGTAGTACCGTTTTTTTGACAACCGATTAATTTTTATGAGTTAATAGTTAGGTTCTAATGCTTTAAAACTTGTTTTTGGATTCAAAACTAAAATCTAAAGGTGAAAGGTTAACCCTTTAGGGATGATATCACTCAAAATGGATTTGATCATCCTAAATTTGGTGCTAATGCCTCAATTTTGGTGCTAATGCCTCACAAATTTGGTGCTAATGCCTCAAATTTGATGCTAATGCCTAAAAAAACCGGTGTGGAGGCCACTACAATTTTATTTTTTCTTAAATCATGTTTTATGTAAGATTGGGAGAACACCAGGAGAACCTATGGGGAGAACCCCTAGCATTTTCCTATCTATATTAATATACTAATATATCACCATAAGGACTAGGCTGTAGGATCTTCTAAATCTTATAAAACAATTCTATAATTAAATTCTAAAATAATTTAGAAGAACAATTTAGATTTCTAGATTAATACATGCTCTTGTTGCGATTGCATTTGTTAGAGTTAAGTATCACGTTGAAAAAATATCAAATAAAAATAAAGTATTTAATTTACATAAGTGGGCACAAGTCTATAATCTATTAGCTTAGACTTTTGAACTCGGGACAACTCTTAACATAAGATACTCTTAAAAATATAAAAAGATTTACAAATTATAAAAAATTAAATAAGTGAGAAGGAAATTGTTGTTAAATAGTTCATTGTTGAGCCACAAACTAAAACCCCTAAGGATTAATAAATCCATGTTAGCAGGATTTTGCCAACACAATTTTAAAGAAAATTTTGTTCTTTTTACATTTTTATTTTTTATTTATTTATTGTATTTATTTGATAATAAATATTTACATTAATTTTTTTGAATTATTTCATTTAAAAAATAAATTGTGATTTGAAAAGCCTTATTAGATAATTATTGTATGTATTTGTCAGCATACAACTTATTAGTTAAAAGGATACCATCAATGGTAGTAGTTCAATGGTCAAACAATATCTCCAAATTAGTTAGACATATATTAGGGCATTAGTTCAAATTTTCGCAATGAATAATTCACACATATGTTTGATTTTTTTTTTTTTTTTTTTACATGTTCGCACAAGAGGGGGGAAGAGAGATTCAAACTAGTGACATTCACTTTATTAAGCGTAGTCTCAACCGATTGAGCTACCTCTTAGGGACTATATATGTAATTAGTATTAGACACATTAGTTAATATTGATGTCTTAGTAGCGTTGAGACAAGATATGACTTAGTTTGACTTAAAAGAGTGCTTGTTGTTTTTATTATCTAAGCTCTTTTTTGTAGGCTCTCAGTGAATAGATATTACTACGGTCATATTCACATCGGACTAAAATAGTCACAATTAATCTTTCCAGCCTACTATTTTTTATTAAAAAAAAAAGGATTTCTTTGGAATTAATGTATGTTAAGATGGTAATTTATTTATTTTTTTCAATTAGAATATAATTACTAAATTTTAGAATTTAGAAAATTGGGAAAGGAGTAGAATGTTCCATGGGATTCGCGGGTTACAGCGTGGCATTTTTCCAGTACCGTCCACGTGAGTGTTTGACCTGAAGGAGGCATGTCGAACTTTTCCTGATCATGCTGGTGACGGTCTTATCGTATGTGAGACTTCTGGAAATCAATAATTCTGCTCCTAATCTTAATGAACGTTCTTAGAGAATTCACAATAACTACTTTAAGTTTTCCTATTCAAAATAACTAAAAGTATATTTTTAATTATTTTAATAATTCATTTTTTTCGAACATCAATTTCAATTTTACTACTTTAACAATTCACTTTCACTATTTAATTTAAGGATTAAATACCTAATAGCCCCTTGGGATTTAACAATTTTATTTTTTCCTCTTTAGGGTTTAATTTTTATCGCAAAGGATCCATGTAATTTTGATAAATGATTAAATTAGTCCATCCATTAGTTGACCATTAGTTGACTTAACGGACGTCCAGTCACTTGACGCATCATTAATGCTGACTGTATATTAAGCTGTCATCTAATTTTTTTAATTTTTATTTTAAAAAAAAAACAGATTGTAAATTAAAATAGAGCTGTATTTTATTTCTCAAAAAAAAAAAGAGAAAGAACTTGGTTTTATTTTGTTAATAGATTGGGATATATAATCTATTTGTGTGTTCGTGGTCATCCCCAACCCCCGGCGTCATCCCCACCCCAACCCACAGAATCCGACATGAATATACTTCTCAACTCTCTTAGTTTGAACTTCCTTGGAGCCATAGAAGACCCTCGAATCTGGTCTTCTATCCTTGGATATGCATCTTCTAGCTGCTCCCTGTGTTTTCTTTCCCAAAAATAGTAAAAAACAATCCCGCTAATTATCACAATTAGCATTGCTGGAACTGTGATCCATACCCACAACAACTCTATACCTTCATCAATATCTTCAACATCGAATTCCCAAGATTTTACGCAATTTAGTTCGATGTAATTACTTATTGAAGCAGATAACCCCACGTAAACCATCTCTGGAAGATGGTCAAAGAGATTAAGATGTCGAAAAATCATTGGCATGTACTCCCCTGTTCCATTAACAGAGACTAATATTTTCGCCATCATACTCGACCCTCGCCCATGTATCATTGCTTGAAGCGATATTAGCAAGAGTGATCCCATAGTCGCGTAAAGATACTTGTTCGATTGAGTAAATGCTATTTACATCCAAACCAACATGTAAATCTTCGAGATCTTCCGGATAGCTTTGCAGCCTTTGCCTCGTGTCAAATTCTACGGCCACCACTCGAGAGAATTCATTTGTAGACGCGTTTACAATCCCAAGCCATTGCCCGTCATTGCCCTCTGGAAGAGTGGGATCTGCAACTAATATGAAGGCCAAGCCTTCGCTGCCTGGATTTGTCATGTTTTTGATATTAAAGATATTGTGACGCCTTTGCTCTTGCTCCACAATCTGAATCTCTTATTGTGAAAGGCACGTCCGGATTTATTTGCCATATCGCGGGTGCCATTACGAGAATCTGGTGTAACTTGGGTAGCATTCAAATAAATTGTTGAATGGTTTGGCCATGTACCAATGGTGGGGTCTGTCAGAGAAGATTGGGGCCGAACGTGGGTCTACGATGTTTTGTCTGTCGCTAGAGAGTGGATTCGTTGCCAAACAGTGGGTTGGGGAGAAATCAAAGTCGCCAGAGTCTGGGCGAACGCCAGATTCTGCGGGTGGACGCCGGATTCTGTGGGTTGGGGTGGGGATGACGCCGGGGGTTGGGGATGACCACGAACACACAAATAGATTATATATCCTAATCTATTAACAAAATAAAACCCTTTTTTTTTTTTTTGAGAAATAAAACCCAGCTCCATTTTAATTTATAATTTGGCTTCTTTTTTTTAAAAAATAATAATAAAATTAGGTGGCAACTTAATATACAATCAACATTAATGATGTGTCAAGTGATTGGACTTTCGTTAAGTCAACTAACAGATGAACTAATTTGGTCATTTATCAAAATCACAAGGACCCCCTATGATAAAAATCAAACCCTAAAGAGAAAAAAATAAAGTTGTAAAACCCCAGGGGGCTATTAAGTATTTACCCCTTAATTTAATTATTATTTTTCAAAGATTTGTTTATTCGTTCTTTAACTTTTATATTTTTGAATGTTTATATTTTTCTAATGGTTTATTTTACGAATATTTGTCTTATTCTAACGGTAATATTTTTTAAAATTTATAATTTTTTAAACAGTCATATTTTGCTGAGAGAGAGAGAGAGAAAAAAAAAAAGAGAGAAAAATGAAAAGTAAAAAGGAAGAGAGATAAAATATATTTGTTTAATGGATACGTGAGTAAATAGTAAATTTTATATTTCATGATTTACTGTTCATGGTGTTATTTTTTTGGTTAAAATGGTAAGGCTGAAAAGTGGCATTTTAAGCTATTTTAGTTAAATTGCCTCTTCAAAATAACCAAAAAATGGCTTTGAAGAAGCTGCAGTGGATGTTTTTTTTTTTTTTTCCCCTAATTATTCTCATGCTTATTGACAGCTTAAACAAAAAAGAAAATTACACATTGACTTATGTTACGATCTTAGTGTCTCACATTGATTAAGTATAATCTTGATTATGTGTATATAAACTCTTGAACACCTTTTCCATACAAGCCGATATTCAAGGGCGAGTTCTACTAAAATTATTTAACATTTAGCTAGCTACCATATCGAGGGGGTTTAAGTCACGAAGGGGACAACCTATAGTTTAGATTAAAATACTAATAAGTGAGTAGAGTTTCCAAAATAGAAAGAGCTGTCATCGGGTCAGTGTTGATAGAGTAGGCTGCCATAGACATCGGGCATGAAAGCGTGGTGTCTCCAAAATAAAAAGGGCTGCCATCGGATCAGTGTTAATAAAGTGAGCTGCCATAAACGCCGGCCACGAAAGCGTGGTAATATGTTACGATCTAAGAGAATGGGAACTTGCTAATAACTTATTCTTCTTCTTTCTTCTTTCTTCTTACTTCTTACTTCTTTCTTCTTTCTTTTTTTTTTTTTTTTTTTTTTTTTTTTCACTTTGGGCATACTCTTATGTCAGCAGAATATAATGTGGCATCTTATCTTATCTGCTTGAAGTTAACTATAATAAAAAAAAGAAAAAGGTCTCCAAGAGGTAGCTTAATTGGTTAAGACTACGTCTAATGAAGTGGAAGTCACTAGTTCGAATCTCCCTCCCCCCTCTTATGCGGACATGTCAAAAAAACAAAAAAAGGTGCTGGCACACTATGCAAATAAACAATATAAATTATTAAATTCACAATGAGCCACGCTATATATATAGCACATCATTATTTTATTATAATGTCGTGAAATTGTTAATTTATTTTTATTATTTTTTAAGTACTACAAATTTAAAGATAAATTAACAATGTCACATCATTATAATAGGATAGTGATTAAATAATGCTAGGATATAACATGACTTATTCACAATATTCCCAACATCTGAATATATATATATATATATATAATGATTAATGGGTGAAGTGTCAATGTGTCACTCTCTTTAAGTCACGTAAAATAAATAGAGGGATGATAGGGACCCAACTTTTTTACCCAATTTTTACCTTTTTTATTTTTTTTTATAAAAAACAAAGTAAAAAATAAAAAAAAGTGTCTAAAGCAATAATATATATTTTTTGTCATTATTTTTATTAGTATTTTTTAAAAAATAAAAATTGCATTTTTCTAAAGAAAAATGGTCATTTTTTTATGAAAAATGACCATTTTTATGAAGAAAAATGCAATTTTCATTTTAAAAAAAATACCAATAAAAAGAATGACAAAAAATATATATTATTGCTTTAGAAACTTTTTTAATTTTTTACTTTTTAAAAAAATAAAAAATAAAAAAGGTAAAAGTTGGGTAAAAATTGGGCCTTTAACATTTTCCAAATAAATATATCACTTTTTTAAAACAAAATTTTAGTTATAGTGTCGAATTTTCCCAACATATATATATAATGTCAAATAGATAAAATATACAAAATATAGGTAATTCTTATTCAATATTAATACTAGAAATTATATTTTTATTTTAATATTATTTAATTCTGTTAATGCCGGACAATAATTATATATATATATTTTAACAAGAACATACTATCAGATCAACAAATTAAAATTGTAATAAAATAAAAATATAATTGATAACATTATCTTCTTATTATTTTCATACAGCCTTCCGGAAGATACCACATAAAAGGTGTGAGCAGTTGAGACTTTAATTTTGGACAGTTCATAGTAACTTCAAAAATATCAAAGACCATAAGATCGTTGGGACCAACGACAGCGATTATTAATTTATTACGTATGGTCCTCAGTTTCCTTTATAACGTGTTCAAGTATGATTGGAGTACTCACAAAATTAACCTGTACTGAGCCACACCCGAACATGAGCCAGTAGGGCTTATAGGACCGACACAAAATTCAAATCGACCAGTCTCTCTTGCTCTCTTTCTCTGAGTCTCTGCTTCTCTGTAGTGTGGTAGCTAAGCGCTCTGGAGGACACACCACCATAGAGAATGATTCAGCTGCTCTACACCGTGATCGTGGCCGAAATGTTTCTGATCCTGACCCTGCTCTTCAAGAGCCCTCTGCGGAAGCTGGTGATCATAACGTTGGATCGGGTCAAGCGCGGGCGGGGCCCAGTCATGCTCTCGACTGTGGCCGGGACCCTCTTTGTGGTGCTTATGTCCAGCGTCTACAGCATGAAAAAGATCCAGGGCCGAACGATGGAGGGCGGCGTGGCCAATCCCACGGATCAGGTCCTCATGGCCAAGCACATGCTCGAAGCCTCTCTTATGGGTAATTTCTCACCGTTGATTTGTTTGATTCTTTATTTCTATGGCCAGAAAATAAAATGAATGTGTGCGTGCGTGTGTCAATTATTTCCCAATTAGAGTTTGATGCTACTTTTATCACTTTCCTTTTTTTCTCTGTTTGATGTCATGAACTCGTTATTGGGAATTATTTTACCATTTTTGGTAGAAAATTATATAAATAATTAAATTTGTGATTAAATAAGTTGGAACCCGATTCCATGATGAAGTTCGAGCTCAGTGAAAGAAAACATTAAAATATTAATTAAATAATTAAGCACTTTATTTATTTATTTATTTATTTTTTAATTTCAAGTGTTTAGAATAAGTGATGATTTAACCGTTACATCAGTTTTGTGAATCTAAGGCTGTTGGGATACACACTTAGGTTTAGTTGGGATTTGATGATTTAACCTTTACATCAATTTTGTGAATCTAAGGCTGTTGGGTACACACTTGGGTCTAGTTGGGATTTGATTAAATCAATTAAAGAAGTAGATAAAATTTCATTATTTTTTTATTGGTGTAGCCAAATGCTATGGAATGTTCTGTTCAAATTTTCCTAATGCAACCTACATGTGGCAACATACAATTTGTTTCAGTCGTGGTGCAACCGTGTTGATGTGACATATTGAGAGCCTTTCATCAGTCGTACGAAATCACTATGTTAAATTTGTAGTTATTGTCCTTCACTTGTCAACAACAATTGTAGCATCGTGGAATCCTAGAATTTTTAATAAAGCTATGTCTTCAAATCAGTTGTTTGATGTCATGAAACCTTGTTCATGAATATTATCAGTCTATATGTTGAATGGGGCTTCCACCCAGCTGAAAACCTCTGCGTTCTTTATACGTTGTTGGGCCATTACAAATAAGAATTCCTTGCGTGATTGCTATGAGCTCCGTCTTTAACCGGTACAGTTTTTCTACGTATTGCAACTAATTCATTTGGTGTCACGTATTGTTCAAGCTACCAAAGCACTTAGCGGATGATAAGGCCCTTAGGTGCATTTTGGTCAAAATAGAAGTGCTGAGATTGGCCAACATGGTCTCGAGACGTAAGGAATTAAAATTGGAAGCTTGATTCGTAGGCATCTGGTGCTCTATTTTGGAAGCGTGACCCAATAATGGCTTGATATAAATTGTTCTACTTGTATTGAGGAATTGGATGGGGCTTGAATGATTGAAGGGAGAGTTGGAGAGTTCGTAGCAAGCATATGAGGTTGCCCCCTTTTGAATGCCCTTTTGTATTTAACTTGGTCAGTTACTGCACTTTTATGCGTGCACACACACACAAACGTTAGAGTTTATATTATGTGCTTTTGGTTTCTGCAATCTGTTTTGGTCATCCCATCAAGATATGTAGTATATATTAGGGGTAGCAATTCATGTTTGCGTGTCAGGTTTGGGTCGAGTTAAGGTATGAGTATAAGATTATATAGGTTAACCTTAATCCGACCCATTTAATTAAATAGGTCAAACTCCTCAATCTTAACCATTTAATTTTGTATTAGGTTTGTGTTAGGTTTGCGGGTCATGTAAAAATTGTAAGTCATTATATTGTGTGTTGAGTTTGGGTCGTGTTGAGGCATGTGTATAAGACTATTTAAGTCAACTTTAGCCCGACCCATTTAATTAAATGGGTCAAACTCCTCCATCCTAACTTTTTAATTTCATGTTGGGTTCGCTGGTTGTGTCAAAAATTGCAAGCCTTAGTACATATAGCTCTATGCTCCTATGGTTTTTGCATAATTATACCTTGTATGGTCTTTGGGAATTTAAAATCTAAATCCTAGTCACCTCTAAGAGATGAAGAAGGGGGACAAAATGCATGTGGAAGATGAAAAGTTTTTGGTCATCTTAGACCACTTCATTGTTGGAGATGTAGAAAATATTGGTTACAATGACATAGTTTAAGAAATGATGCTTTTGCAGGGTAGCCTGCCATCTAGAGGATCTTTGATACGAAAGTATTAACATTTAAGTTGAAAAACTATAAATATATATTATTATATTTCATTTTGAAAAACTTTCTAACAAAGCATTCTATAATTTCATGTAGAAAGGCTAAAAAAATATTAATGATGACTCTGGTCTCGAAAATAGTAAACCTGAAAGAAGAGCACTTGGAAAAGTGAGAAGAAAATGAAGGTATTTATTAAGGCAAACTCACATCAAGCTATTGTTTTAAAGCAATGCTTGGTGTATACGCTAGTATGGTGCTTCACATCGTACACACACATGCATGTGTGTGTGCGTGGTTATGGGTTGTAGCTTGTAGGGCGCTAGTGGCACTTTTGTGGTGCCTCAATGGTGCACTTGGCACTTGGCTCGAAGCAGTAGAACAAGAAGTGATTGGATCATGAGTATTAAATTTTGGACGGTTGTGATTATGCAATCTAGCAGTTTGATCTAGATCATAGATGCTTATAAGTATGGTCCAACAATTGGATCTACTTGACTGTTAATAATATCAAGTGTAAGATTACATCAACTGAGATCTAACAGTTGAAATTAAGTGAACAAGGTCTTATGGACAGTCCTCTGGTAGGTGGTAACTTCACGTGATCTAATAACTGTGATCCTCTGTAATGGTCCAGGATTGATAGGTTACTTTGTTCTCCTAACTGGGAAGCTCAATTTCCTAATTATCTCTCAAAGGATGCTCCCTAGATTTTTATCAGATCACTTCCCTCTATTACTTGATTGTGGTTATCTTGTTTAGAGTAGAGGATATTTAAAGTTTGAGAATATGTGGCTAAAATATGAGGGCTTCGTGGAAAATGTGAATCAATGGTGGTTGTCTTATAGCTTTAGAGGCTCCCATAGTTTTGCCTTGACTTTCAAACTAAAAGCCTTGAAACTCAACTTGAAAAATGGAACAAGGAGGTATTTGGCAATGTCAAGAAGCAGAAAATGTTTTTTTTGGATGAACTCCGTGATCTTGACATTATTGCAGAAGATTCTTCCTTATCTGATGTGAAAAAGGCTAGAAACTAATAACTTAGAGAGGATTACTCTATTGGAAGAAGTAGCTAGAGATTTGTGGGTATCGGTTTTTCATCTTTTCAGGATAGAATAGGTAATGTCCCAGTGGGTGGTGGAGTTCTTGGCTAGTTGGAGAGGTTGGTTTGGTAGCGACTATAATTTAGAAGTATGGAGGATGGTTCATCTTTGTTTGATGTGGTGTATTTGGAGAGAACACAATGCTTGGAATTTTGAAGACTGAGAGAATGGTGGCAGAGTTAAAAGCTATATTGTTCAAAACTCCTTTTGGGAAGATGACTGCTTTCAACACTTCTTGCGTTTCTAATTTTCTAAAATTTCTGAATTTATGTTATTCTTTTTCTCCCAAATGGGATGTTTCTTTTGTATACTCTCGGTGCACTTGGGGGTTGCACTGCTCTGCACTTTTTATAAGATCGAGTTACTTATAAGAAAAAAGTTCATGATCTTGGCCCTAGTTTGTCCATTATAACATTGGACTTAATATGTTGGTTTGTTCATAATCTTAGGCCTTGGTTGTCATCTTCTTGGTTCATAGGCTTTTATTTTTTATGGGTTTGTTTTTTTATTTTGGAATAACTGCCCACCCAACCTGGCACGACAATTCTGAACTGATCTGACCCAAAAATTCTGGTACGATTGGTGTTGACTTGGGATTGGCGATCTGACTGTGGGATGCAAGATCTTGCACCTCCATCGCCACCCAGCTACTGCCAACCACTGACTCGAAACTGCACCAACAGTAGTAGGTATCGGCTCGATTTGGCACGCTAAACGCATCAGTCAGGGATAATATCAAAACATCTTTTCCTATCCCCGTTGGGTTGGTAATTGGAAAGGTTGAAGATAGGGACGGTACTCATCCCTATTGGAATCAGGGCAATGAGGAGTCATAGGATAGCAAGTAGCTCCCTGCCATCAAAAGATGCCCGCCCCCTTCATGAGTTGAACAGTAGACCTTTCCTATATTAGAAAGGAAGATTATGCAACTTGGCAAAAGCAGCTTGTGGCAGTAGTTTTGGATGATAAGATAAAGACATATATTAATGTTTTTGGTACTACTATGCTGGTAAATTGATGCATATTGGATTAATTGTTTTGCTAAGCTGCTTAGACATGGAATGCTAAACTTTCCTATTTGCTTGCTTTCTCTATTTGGTTTGTTTTGTTTTTTAAATTTTAAATTTTTGTTTTTTGAGTATTATTGTTAGTTGTCAAATCTGATATCCATGTAATCTATTACACGCAGGATTCTTGCTCTTCCTCTCACTGATGATAGATAGATTACATCATTATATAAGAGAACTTCGTTTACTCAGGCAGACAATGGAGGCTGCAAAAAAACAAAATCGAAGCTTTGAGGATAGCAAAAATGGCGGTGCGGCGGAGCTTAAGGCCTTGGGGGATGAAATTGCTACATTGAGGGCAAAGACGAAGAAGCTGGAATCCGAATGTAAGACAAAAACAGAGGAGGCAAAGGCCGCTAAAACAGAAGCAGAGGCTCTAAGAAAGCAATCTGAAGGATTCCTACTGGAATATGACCGTTTGCTGGAGGACAATCAAAGCCTTCGCAACCAGTTGGAGTCAATTGACTCAAGCTTGTCACAGCCTGATAACAAAAAGAGCACTTGAGCCAACGGATACAAAAAATGAACAATTTTCTCAATATGTATTGAGTACTTTAAAATTGCATTTAGGGGAGGAAAGAAAATGCAGGGGGTGCAGTTCCAATTAGGTGTACTATGTTTATGTACAAAGTAAACTGATGCTATGAGTAAAATTTTCACTTCAACTGGAAATGCTGCTCTTATTAATACACGGTAATTACTCTTCTCTCTATCTCTCTTATGATTTGATGAGATTGAATTACTCTAAATTAAGGGATTTGATTATGATTATATTATATTTAAATCATCTGTAAGCTCTATAAATAGTCTTTTTCTATTATAAATTTATTAAGGAACTATAGGCTTAACGTTTGAATGTAGGCCATAGATCAAATTACCTAAACTCTATGTATATTCTCTTTCCTTTATCTCTATTTGGTTTATTATTAATTTCTAAACCGGATATTGCTTTCTTTGTCAACCAATTATGTCGGTGCATGCACAATCCCACATGCATTCACTGAACAACAACCAACTTATTCGTAAGAAATGAGAATTAAGGTTGTCTATAGATTAAAGTTTGCTGATTTGTTCTCTAAGGGCGACACAGCAGCAAGATTAATTTTGTTTTGGGAAAATTCAGTTTTAACCCCTGAAGTTTTAATATTTTTTAATTTTAACTTCAAAGTTTAAAAATTTGCAATCCACCCTCTTCAAGTTTCAAAAACTTACAATGTTAACCTCTCGTTAGTTTTTTTCGTTAAAATGGATGAAAATTAAAAAAAAAAGAAGCCTGAGGGCAGTTTTGTCATTTTATACCTTTTCATCCACTTGACGGAAAAAACTAACGGGAGGTTAAAATTGCCAATTTTTAAAACTTCGGGGGGTTATATTGCCACTTTTTAAACTTTTGAGTTAAAATTGAAAAACCATTGAAATTTCAGGAGTTAAAACTGAATTTTCTCCTTTTGTTTTTTATGGGACAAACAAGATATCAGTTATCATTTCAAACGATTACATAGCATGTCCTTTTTATTTTTTATTTTTTTTAACATGTCCGCACAAGAGGGGGGAGGGGGGATTCGAACTAGTGACATCCGCTTCATTAGGTGTGGTTTCAGCTGATTGAGCTACCTCTTGGGGACCCTTTTTATTTTTTTTGGTCTGATTACATAGCAATATAGCATGTCCTTATCCAACAAGATGCTTTACAAAACGCCTAACTTGTCTCAAGCTAAGAATTTTCTCCAGCGCCACAAAGAGTGATTATACAGAGAGTGATTTGGTTGGGTGTCGAGTATTGCATGTGTAGGATCACGGCCTTATTTGTTAAACAACACATTCCCCCACATTTTCACCACACTATTTACTTCATTTTTTTTTAAAAAAAAAAACATATCAAATTATTCATTTTTTATATCATATCATTTACTATTTAAAATTAAAAAATCACTACAAAACAAAATTTTCTACTTTCCAATACTACTTTTTCATTTTTCTATATCAATTATTATTATTTTTTATTTCATGAACAGTGTCCTGAAAAATTTTGAAGGGGACTGTGATGGTGTTTGCCAAACACCATCTAAAGTCATGATTTTTCATTAAATTGATTAGAATAATTAGTGCAACAGCTGTACATCAGGTGAGAAAATAGATTGAAAGCCCTACAGGAACTGTCAATAAAACCAGAAATTAATTTAGATGGGGGCAAACTAAAGCAAAGAAAATTTTTGGGAGTAAAAAAAAATTAATTTTGGAGGTTTCAACCCACGAGACTTGTACATGAACACATCGGCTTGGACGCATCGGCCTAAGTCTTCACTTCATGTGTTAAGCCTTTTAAACTGTAGCGCTTCTAACGTTGAATTAGATTAGAAACATAGCTTAACATTTTTGGGTTAACATCTGCTCCGATGTGAAAAATCTTGCCATGTTGAGCTGAAAGCTAATTAAGAACTTTAATTTGTGTATTATATAGACTTTGTAGAACATGTTCCTGTTTTGTATATAGCCTTTAAGGGTGTTTGTTGAAGGAAAGGATAGACTATTTTGGTGCCCAATATATGCACCAGTCTCTACGAGCAAACATTTAAAATGAATTCACTTAAACCTTTTGAGATTATATTTTATTTAACACTTTTTTTATTCTATAATTTATTTAATTCTTGGACCTAATGCTTAACAGTTTAATACATGGCCATATATATATATACGTGAAATTAAGGACTTGTTATTTCATATTCTCTTATTTATCTTTCATTCATGTTCTGGTAAAATTAATCATTAAATCCTTCAGACTCGTACCTTCACCCATATGAATCTTACAACAACTTTGAAGAAGACAAAAAGTAATGAAATACAACTTTTTTATTTATTTTTAAAAGGTAATAAAACAACACAGATTTTGGGTCCCATTTTTGTCAAATATATCTCGTTTGGTGAAAAATAATTAAACCACTCATGTGCACCATACGTTAATCATTCACATAAATCGAGGGATAGTTTCATAGTTTTGCTTTGGCAGCAGAGCCTGCGCTAGTCAATTTTCATACTTTCTTGAAGCAAAAAAATTGACAAGAATGAATGAGGTTGTTGAATAAAGTCATACGATATTTGGCTTGTACAGCATATAAGTTATTATAAATTAAATGGTGAAAATTTAATTGAAAATAAATGAAAGATTTAAATTTATTATAATAAATATTAATAAATAGATAAAATAATGAATAAAAGAAAATTGATATTTATTATAACATATTTAAACTCTTCAATTACTTTTAATTAAATTCTCACAATTTAATTTTTTAACAGCAGTTTTAACTAGGGCATACAAACTGGATCCAGTCATACGTACGTGGTTTAGTGACATAGTTGTATTGATATAAAGGAAAAACAAATATCCTTGGAAGAAAATGTTTGTAACACACATTACAACATCTAAGACAAGTATTGTGGAGTGCCGCACAGGTAGGTTTCCCCTGGGTTGGGGAGGAGGGACGGTCGTTTGGTTGCCTCCTCCTCCCCGCACCCTCTCTCCTTGGTTAGCTAGCCTATTTACTTGATGTCTCTTACTCTCATCTACCGCCCCTTTCTCTCTTTGTCCTGCTAGCGTTTCTCCACTATGCTGCTGTGTTGCCTATTCCCACCGCCACCAACCTTTGTCGTTTCTCCTTTGGGTTGGGCTTGGTTGTTGATTGATTTGTCTCTGCTCGATCTCTCATTCTCCATCTGATCCACCTCATTGTGGGCCCGGCGTTCTACCGTCCAGATCCGTCCATCCCACCTTTTGCTCAAGATCCGTCACTCCGGCTTTGGTTTGATTATGTTTTGTTTTGTTTTGTTTTTTTTTGTTTTTCCATATTTTTGCCTGTAATAAGGCTCGGTCCTCTCTCTTTAATATGTCTGTTTATATCTTGATGCTATGTGGGGTATTTGCTCTTGGTCCAAACCTTCGGGTAGTGGATGTGAACAATATCCTTACTTTCAGGTCGATGATGATGAGTTTCGGCTTGAAGGTTCTTTTCTCTCGGGGCCAAGGAATAATTGCTACCTATGTATTGAATTATATTTGTTCGAAGGGACTGCGAGGGTGTTTGCCAAACACCATCTCAAGTCATGATTTTTCATTAAATTGATTAGAATAATTAGTGCAACAGCCGTACATCGGGTGAGAAAATAGATTGAAAGCCCTACAGGAACTGTCAATAGAACCATAAATTAATTTAGATGGGGGCAAACTAAAGTAAAGAAAATTTTTGGGAGTAAAAAAAAATTAATTTTGGAGGTTTCAACCCACGAGACTTGTACATGAGCACTTCGGCTTGGACGTATCGGCCTAAGTCTTCACTTCATGGGTTAAGCCTTTTAAACTGTAGCGCTTCTAACGTCGAATTAGATTAGAAACATAGCCTAACATTTTTGGGTTAACATATGCTTTGATGTGAAAAATCTTGTCATGTTGAGCTGAAAGCTAATTAAGAACTTTAATTTGTGTATTATATAGACTTTGTAGAACATGTTCCTGTTTTGTATATAGCCTTTAATGGTGTTTGTTGAAGGAAATGATAGACTATTTTGATGCCCAATATATGCGACCAGTCTCTACAAGCAAACATTTAAAATGAATTCACTTAAACCTTTTGAGATTATATTTTATTTAACACTTTTTTTATTATATAATTTATTTAATTCTTGGACCTAATGCTTAACAGTTTAATACATGGCCATATATATATACGTGAAATTAAGGACTTGTTATTTCATATTCTCTTATTTATCTTTCATTCATGTTCTGGTAAAAATAATCATTAAATCCTTCAGACTCGTACCTTCACCCATATGAATCTTACAACAACTTTGAAGAAGACAAAAAGTAATGAAATACAACTTTTTTATTTATTTTTAAAAGGTAATAAAACAACACAGATTTTGGGTCCCATTTTTGTCAAATATATCTCGTTTGGTGAAAAATAATTAAACCACTCATGTGCACCATACGTTAATCATTCACATAAATCGAGGGATAGTTTCATAGTTTTGCTTTGGCAGCAGAGCCTGCGCTAGTCAATTTTCATACTTTCTTGAAGCAAAAAAATTGACAAGAATGAATGAGGTTGTTGAATAAAGTCATACGATATTTGGCTTGTACAGCATATATGTTATTATTAATTAAATGGTGAAAATTTAATTAAAATAAATGAAAGATTTAAATTTATTATAATAAATATTAACAAATAGATAAAATAATGAATAAAAGAAAAAATTGATATTTATTATAACATATTTAAACCCTTCAATTACTTTTAATTAAATTATCATAATTTAATTTTTTAACAGCAGTGTTAACTAGAGCATACAAACTATATCCAGTCATACGTACGTGGTTTAATGACACAGCTGTATTCGGGGACGGAACCAGGAAGTTTTATGGGACTGGGTCCAAGCAAAAAATTTCTTAAAGTTTTTTTTTAGGATTTTTTTTATCGTTTAATAATTCGGTACTTTTTTCTTTTTTCTAATCACTAGTACTTAAATACAATTAGGAATTGAGGTTAGAATTGTGTCAAATTCTCCAATTAAATGTTTAAATTCTAACCACCAATATTCTCAATATTTATAATACTAATATTCTCTTCTTATTCCATTAACCTTATTCCATTAATCTAACAACTTTCCCCCAATTTATGATACTCATATTCACGTACAAAAATCAATATGATTCTAATATGACATATTAGAACCTAAACCCTATAAGTATTAATTTTCATTGAACTCATGAAAGTCTAGGGTTAATTAACACTTTAAATATAATTAACCTATCCAATTAGCAATTCTAGTGTTCACATACCAAAAGCCCCAATTTAATTCATACTATACAAATTAGGGGTTATGTTCATACTAATAACAATATTGAAATTGAAGCATTCAACCCATTAATCTAATAACCTGGAGCTTATTAAATTTTATTAAATAGGGCCAAAAATATTAGAAATAGGGTAAAAAAAAAATTAGGAATAGGACCAAAGTTTAAATTGAAAAGTGCCCGAATTGGTTTTTGGCATAGGGCCCATTCACAAAAAATACAATTTTCCTTTATTATAATTATTTTTTACATGTAAATTTTTTTTTCATGAAAATTTGGGGGAGGGCCCTGGCCTATACCGGCCCTCCCCTTCGTCCGTCTTTGGTATGTTAAAAAAATATTCTTGGAAGCAATAATTCTGACATTTGAGAATCATATATATATATCATTACTTTCACTTAGTTGTTCCCGTCTCTCCTTTCCTTTCTCCTTTCCTTACTTCACCTTCTGCTTCTGTGCAGCATAATCCATGGAATCCAGATAAAGTATCCAGTGTCCCTGGGTTTAACTTCAAGGATTTTTGAGCTTCTTGTTAACTTCCATAAAAAAAAAGAAAAAAAAAAAAAGATCCCAGGTTGGTGGAGGCAGCGCTTAATGGAAACGTCATTGAACTGCAAAGATTACTTGAAGAGGACTCCCTCTTACTGGATAGAAGTTCAGTAGCCGTGTACCTTGAAACAGCCCTACACATTGCAGCCATGCGTGGGCAAACAGAGTTTGTGAGGAGCTACTGAAGCTTAAACCAGATTTAGCCACCAGATTGGACGAGGGCGGGTTTAGCGCAATACACATAGCCTCTGCAAATGGGTTTGAGGAAACAGTGAGAGAGCTATTGAAGTTTAGCCGTGAGATTGCCATTCTCAAGAGCAGCGATGGAAGGACTTCTCTTCATTGTGCAGCTGTAGCTGGGAAGGTTCAAGTCCTTAAGGAATTGTTCGGCTTTCGTCTGGACAGCATAGGTGAGGTGACGGTAAAAAGCGAGACTGCATTTCACCTCGCTGTGAAGTATAACCAATTTGATGTCTCCAAAGCCATGGTTGATCTATCCAAGAATATGAGAAACATAAAGGGTATTCTGAATGCTGGGGATGAAGATGGCAACACTGTCTTACACCTTGCAGTTGCTAGGAAGCAGAGTCAGGTAAATAATGCCATCTTTTACTCTACACGCGATATGTTGCTTTTAATAAACATTTCCACACTGCTTTTCCTCTTTTAACGCGATGTTGCTCTTCTTTTAGTCTAATTATGCTAATAAAAGATTGGTTAGCTCCCTAAGATATCTATGAAAATGTTTTCCTAGTCAAATGGCTTGCCTTTCTATTTGTTTGGGTTGGATACAGTGAGCATGCAAATTACTTATTTGTCAAATAATAATAATTCATGCCTCATTATATATATTCTTTAATGCTTTCACAATCTACAATTCTTGTTACAGACTGTGAAATTGCTACTTTGTGATGGTAGCCAATAAGAAGTAGTCCGTGTGAATTTGACCAACAAGAGTGGTTTAACTGCTTTTGATGTGTTGGATGTGATACAGCAAATGGCGGGTGAACCCACTGATTTCATGCTCAGGGATTTGCACAATGAAGAGAAGTCCTTCCATAGCTGCTCTTGAAGAGAAGTCCTTCCATCGCTGCTCTTGAGAATGGCAATCTCACGGCTAAACTTCAATAGCTCTCTCACTGTTTCCTCAAACCCATTTGCAGAGGCTATGTGTATTGCGCTAAACCCGCCCTTGTCCAATCTGGTGGCTAAATCTGGTTTAAGCTTCAGTAGCTCCCTTACAAACTCTGTTTGCCCACTCATAGTTGCAATATGTAGGGCTGTTTCAGGGTACACGGCTACTGAACTTCTATCCAGTAAGAGGGAGTCCTCTTCAAGTAATCTTTGCAGTTCAATGACGTTTCCATTAAGCGCTGCCTCCACCAACCTGGGATCCTTTTTTATTTTTTTTTAATTTTTATGGAAGTTAACAAGAAGCTCAAAAGTCCTTGAAGTTAACCCAGGGACAATGGATACTTTATCTGGATTCCATGGATTATGCTGCGCAGAAGCAGAAGGTGAAGTAAGGAAAGGAGAGACGGGAACAACTAAGTAATGATATATATGATTCTCAAATGCAAGAATTATTGCTTCCAAGAATATTTGTTTTTCCTTTATATCAATACAACTGCATTACTCCCTAAGAGATAGCTCAATTGTCTATGACCACGCCTAATGAAGCGGGGGTCACTACTTTGAATCCTCATCCCTCCTCTTGTGTGTACATGTAAAAAAAAAAAAAAAAATACAATTGCATTAAACCACGTACGTATGGCTGATCCAATTTATATGTTGTAGTTAAAACTACTGTTAAAAAATTAAATAGTGAGAATTTAATTAAAAGTAATTGAAGAATTCAGATATGTCATAATAAGTATAATTTTTTTTCTTAATTTCATCCATTATTTCATCTATTTATTGATATTTATTATGATAAATCTAAATCTTTCAATTATTTTTAATTAAATTCTCAACATTTAATTTAGGGGTTTGCTAGGGGTTCTCCTCCTAATGTTCTCCTTATTAAATTATCAGTTATCCCAAAAGCTTAAGCTGATAGAAAGAGATAAATCTAATCACTTAATCATTAGTTTAACACTCCCCCTCACGTGTGGGCTCAAACTCATTTTTAATAGGTGAGACCTAACACGTGGAATATTTAATTTAAATGGAGGGTGAATTAATTGATGGAGTCAAGGTTCGATTCCATGACATTTGGCTCTGATACCATGTTAAATCATCAGTTATCCTAAAAGCTTAAGCGGATAGAAAGAAGTAAATTTAATCACCATTAGTTTAACACTCCTAGCGTTCTCTCAGTTTTACGTAGAAGTGACGTAGAACATGATTTAAGAAAAAATAAAATTGTAGTACCGTTTTTTTGCTAACAGATTAATTTTTATGAGTTAATATTTAAGTTTTAAT
This sequence comes from Carpinus fangiana, assembly GCA_006937295.1. Lineage (NCBI taxonomy): Eukaryota > Viridiplantae > Streptophyta > Magnoliopsida > Fagales > Betulaceae > Carpinus > Carpinus fangiana. The sequence continues at coordinate 2,407,233 of CM017326.1, read as the reverse complement.
GCTTTAAAACTTGTTTTTGGACTCAAAACTAAAACCTAAGAGTAGAAGGTTAACCATTTAGAGATGAGATCACGAAAAATGGATTTGATCATCCTAAATTTAGTTCTAATGCCTCAATTTTGGTACTAATGCATCAAATTTGATGTTAATGCCTAAAAAAATCGGTGGTGGAGATCATTACAATTTTATTTTTTCTTAAATCATGTTTTAGGTAAGACTAAAAGAACACTAAAAGGAGAACCCCTAACATTTTCTTTTAATTTATAACATAATTTTAACTAAAGCATAAAATTCAAGTATCGTATGACTTTATTCATCATTCCTGTCAATTTTTTTGCTTCAAGAAACTATGAAAATCGACTAGCGCAGGCTTTGCTGCCAAAGCAAAACTATGAAACTGTCTCTCGATTTATGTGAATGTTTAACGTACGGTTCACATGAGTGGTCTTAATTTTTTTTTTTTTTGTAACAATCATGAGTGGTCTTAATTATTTTTCACCAAACGAGACATATTTGACAAAAATGGGACCGAAAATCGGATTTGTTTTTATTACCTTTTAAAAATAAATAAAAAAGTTGTATTTCATTACTTGTTCATAGTTGTCGTAAGATTCACATGGGTGAAGGTACGAATCTTAAAGATTTAATGATTAATTTTACCAGAACATGAATAAAGATAAATAAGAGAATATGAAATAACAAGTCCTTAATTTCATATATGTATATATATATATGGCCATGTATTAACTGTTAAGCATTGGGTCCAAGAATTAAATAAATTATATAATAATAATAAATAAATAAGTATTAAATAAAATATAATCTCAAAAGGTTTAAGTGAATTCACTTTAAACGTTTGCTTGTAGAGACTGGTCGCATATAGTGGGCATCAAAATAGTTTATCCTTTCCTTCAACAAACACCATTAAAGGCTATATACAAAACAAGAACCTCTCTACTACAAAGTCTATATAATACACAAATTAAAGTTCTTAAGCTTTCAGCTCAACATGAAAAGATTTTTCACATCGGAGCAAATGTTAACCCAAAAATGTTAGGCTATGTGTCTGATGTAATTCAACATTAGAAACACTACAGTTTAAAAGGTTTAACCCATGGAGTGAAGACTTAGGCCAATAGGCCCAAGCCGAAGTACTCATGTACAAGTCTCGTGGGTTGAAACCTCCAAAATAAATTTTTGTACTCCCAAAAAATTTTCTTTGCTTTAGTTTGCCCCCATCTAAATTAATTTCTGGTCCGTTCTATTGACAGTTCCTGCAGCCTGCAGGGGTTTCAATCTATTTTCTCACCCGCTGTACGGCTGTAGCACTAATTATTCTAATCAATTTAATGAAAAATCATGACTTTAGATACACGTGATCCTACGCATGCAATACTCGATCACCCATTACTCTCTGTATAATCACTCTTAGCTTGAGACAAGTTGTAAGGTGTTTTGTAAAGCATCTTGTTGGATAAGGCCATGCTATGTAATTAGAAAAAAGAAAAAAGAAAAAGGGACATGCTATGTAATCATTTGAAATGATAACTGATATCTTGTTTGTCCCATAAAAAACAAAATTAATCTTGCTGCTGTGTCGCCCTTGGTGAATAAATCAGCAAACTTTAATCTATAGACAACCTTATTAATTCTCACGAATAAGTTAGTTGTTGTTCAGTGAATGCATGTGGGATTGTGCATGTACCGACATAATCTCAAAGGATTCAAAAGTGAAATCTCATGCAAAAGTGAAATTTATCAGACCGGAATAGCCCGTTCGACCTTTGTCAGATGTGCGGGTGCATGAGAAGAAGGATTCGTCGAGTCACAATAGCAGTGGGAAAACACATGGCAAGTTTTCTCACTGTTTTTCTCATCTGAGTTATCGAAAGGAGACAAAGTTCAGTGACCGATAAACAGAGAAAAAAGTGATGTCAATGAAATTATGATGAACAGAGGCAAGAAAGGAAGGACTAACCGACCTAGACATGAAAGCTCGATCAGGGTCATCGACAATCGGTGAGAGCGTGCCATCATAGTCCAAAAACATTACTATTTGCTTTCCCTTCGCGGCATCAATGATTTGCTCAAACATATCCAAGGCAGATGGGTAGCGAACCTGTTTTTGACCAATAATACAATAACAACACAACAAAATCAGATTCTTCATTGTGAATCCCAACGCCACAAAAAAAAAAAAATCCTCATTTCTTTGAACAATTTAGTTATTATTATTATTATTTTTAATTTATTTACTAAAATACTCACAATCCAAGAACTCTGGTCATGATCGGCCAGAGAAGAGGCTTTCATGGAGTCAACCCAAGTGTTTATTCTTGCTTCTCCATTGATCTCAAGGTTCTTCACCAACTTCTTCCTTGAAATGGAAATGTATTCGGCTGGTGCTGCTGGAGGCTCCTGTGCCGCCCTCGTGAAAATCGTCGAGTTCGAAATCGCCATGTTGAATGTGANTCAGTTTCTTTTTTTTTTTTTTTTTTCATCTAGTTTTTGCTCAAACCCAGATTACAAATACCAAAATCAAAACAAACCCATTTGAAATTAAATTTTGCAGCTGGCGGCAGCAATGGGGCGGGAATGCCTAAAAGTAGTGTTGTGACGTGCGAACCATGTTTCGCACGTCACCCTTAGTTTTGTGACGCAGAAAATGATTTTGCACTTCACCATAATGGTGACGTGCAAAATCATTTTTCACGTCACCCCTAGGGGTGATGTGCGAAAATTTGGGAATGTCGTCCTAGGGGTGATGTGCGACCGAATTTTTGCATGTCACCCTTTAGGGATGGCATTTAAACAGTAATGCATGTCACCCCTATTATGACGTGTCATTAGTTAAACGTCACCCTTATAATGGGTGACCTTTTTTTTTTGCACATCACTCCTAGGGTGACATTTTAAAAAATCCTTACTATTTAAACGTCACTAAATCATGGTTTTTTTGTAGTGTGACTCCAAGAGGCGAGACTGCACTTCACATAGCCGTGAAGTATAACTAATTTGAGTCCTTTGATGCCATGTTTGATATAGTGAAGCAGCAGCTTAACATGCAGGAAATTATGAGTGCTGGGGATGAAGATGGCAACACTGTGTTGCACCTCGCAGTTGCTAGGAAGCAGATTCAGGTAATATAAAATTTAATTAATTCATGCTTCCTTAATTATATACTTGAATATTAATTAATGCTTTCACTTGAATATTAATTAATTATATACTTTATATAAATGCATACTATATATCTGTTACAGACTGTGAAAGTAGTGCCACAAGAAGCGGTACTCAATGTGAATGTGACCAACAAAAGTGGCTTAACTGCTTTAGATGTGTCCGATGTCATACTGCAAATTGTGGGGTCGGGTGAACTCACAGATTACATGCTTAGGGATTTGCTTCTACACGCAGGAGCCTTAAAAGCCTCCGAATTTGCAGGCACAATTGAAACTGCTCAAGTACTACTTCATCATCCCGCGATCGTGGAGAGGGCAATATCGCCTCCTCAGATTCTAGATCATTTTTTGCAGTATTTATTACAGAAGATTTCACTTCTGAACCCTTAGAAATTCTGGAAGACATTAGCCAAGGAAGTGAAAAACTCATCACTAGCAAATCAAAGTGCTTTGCTTGTTTTGGCTGTACTTATCGCAACTATGACCTACCAAGCCGTATTATCTCCTCCCAAAGTATATGATGGCAGAAGAGCTTGCTGTGATTCATTGCATTCATGGTTCTCAACTCTATTGGATTTTTCACATCGCTTGCTGTGATTCTTCTAGTTATGGATGAGTTTCCACTCAAATCATTGATGAGAATCTCTGTGCATTGCTTGGCTGCAAGTTATGTTTCCATGCTTTTGTTGATTGCACCTACTGGTTCTAAAGCTACAAGGTCATCGTTGGTAGTAATAGGAATAATTGTCATGATGGACTTTGTTTGCTTCGGCGTATGGTTGGTTAAGAGATGGTCCAATGAAATTAAGAAGAGATCAATATCCAGGACATAAAACCTATTAATGATCACCCAGAACCTTCTGCACGTCTACTTTCACTTGCCAATGCTGCTGCATCTACTGGCCGGCCATTGAAATGTAATAAACTTGGTTGCTTTGGTGACCAATTATTTGGTTTCGGATGCCCACATCCGGTGTGTTTTTATTTTTATTTTTAATATCTATGTATTCGGAGCATGCAAAACGACAATATATGGGATTAAGTTGAAATGCATGTGCACAATTTAATATTTGGATCGAGCGTACGTATGAATTAAGTTTGTAAGTTGTGATTTTGTGAACTTGAATAAAATGGTGTTTTATTTTTTTTATTTTTTATTTTTTTCTAGGATGAATTTTAGTTTGGTATGCTTGAATTAATGTGACGTAGAAATTTCATACTCTTAATAGAATAGACTCTAAGATGCGAAAGTTAATTCCTAGGTTACTATTGATCGACAACTAATTAACAACTTTTTCTGAAAAAAAAAAAAAAAAAAATCAAGATTCTATAAAGGAAGTGAGTAAAAATGTAAAATAGGAGAAAGAACTCTCAAGTTATGAGTGATCCTTATTGAAAAACTGATAAAATATAATAAAGTATATATGTTCTTAGGTTACCTATAACATGTATTTATTATAATATTATAGCTAGGCAATAAACTTTTAAACTTAGTAGAAAACTAGAAATTGAGAAGAGGAGACAGGAGAGAGGAGAGAGAAATTTTTTGTGTTAAAATAATGGATATGAAACCTAAGCATACCCAATATTGTTTTTGAAAATAATAGGCCAGGAAGCTATGCATGTGAGTTTTTGTGTTATTATTTATTTTTTTTTTAAAAAATATTTTTTCCTATACTTAAGAAGGGTTGATTTTACTAGAAACTAGGGATATGATATTTACAATTTTAAGTAATTTTTAAATTATGAAATTCAGGCCATTTTTAACTTTTGAAACCCTTAAAAAAAAAAATCACCTATTAAAATGGTGTCATATATATTATTGAGGCAATAAAAAATAATATCTCTTCTAATAAGCTTATTTTTCACTTTTGCAGAGATGTTTTTTAAAAAATTTTAAAAATATATATTTTTTACTCAAAGCTGTTTTATAACATAACTAAGAGCATTGTAATTGTCTATGCTTCCCATTTCATTGGATGAAATGACAACATACGACGTCGTTCCAGCAATGCATAAAGAATGAGGATTTTTCAGATTTTTAAACATATGTTCTTAAAATATTAATTCTCATTTTAAACTTAAAAGTCTTAGTTTTTACCATTATATTATGTAAATTGGTTTCTTTTTTATTATTATTATTTATTTTTGGGAAAACTTCACTAACCCCCCCCTGAACTTTTATGATTTTTGCAGACACTCCCAAAATGTTAAAAAACTCTCACTTTGGTGTATCGAACTTTCGTTTTGTTTCAAATACCCCCTGTCATTAAATATTGCAGTTAAATTAAACAGAAAAATGACTAAGGGTATTTTAGTAATTTCACACATTTTCGTTAAATTTAACAGAAAATCCTAATGGAAGAGGGAAAGTGAAAGAAAATTAAAGTTTAATACACCAAAGTGAGAGATTTTGGACGTTGGGGGGATGTCTGCAAAAATCGCAAAAGTTCAGGTGGGGTTAGTGAAGTTTTCCCTTTTTTTTTTTTTTGGAAAAGCTTCAGAAAACCCACCCAATCTTCCAGCCTTTTACACAAACCACCCATGAACGAAAAAAATCTCACTTACCCCCATAATCTTTCGTTTTCTCTCACTTATGACTTTTTTGTTAGTAATCTGCCCATTATACCCCTCACTCCAAAACTACGCCGTTTTGGGCTCGCTCAAAATAATGTTGTTTTGCTTAAAACAACGTAGTTTTGATCATTTTAGGGTTTTAGTTTTTTTTTAAAGGAAAAAATATATATATATTAAAAAAAGGAA
>CM017326.1:2329207-2392635 GCA_006937295.1 Carpinus fangiana | reverse complement strand
AATATAAAATAATAAAATATTATTTAAATTTTAAAAATAAATAATAAAAAATATATATATATATTTTTTAAAAAAAACATGGGGTGGCCGAACCACCTCATTTTCCCCCTGAGGGAGTGGCCGGCACCCCAGCTCAGCCTAGGGGGTGGCGTTTGGGCCCTAGGGGGTGGTCCCTGTGGCCAAACCCAAAAATTTTGATTTTTGGGTTTGGCCATAGGGGGTGGCCAAACCACCCCCTGGGGCCATGGGGTGGCGCCGGCCACCCCACACCGGTCCTTGGGGGTGACCGACGCCACCCCCTAGGTTGAGCTGGGGTGGCCAGCCACCCCCCTAGGGGGAAAATGGGGTGGTTCGGCCACCCCGTGTTTTTTTTTTAAAAAAAATATTTATTATTATTTATTTTTAAAATTTAAATAATATTTTATTATTTTATATTTTTTTTGCATGTAACGGGGACTGAGAATGGCGAGAACCCTTTGATCGTCGTTGACGGCGAAGTACTGCTTGGTGACGGCCGGTGATGATGATGAGGACGATGAAGATGAGAAGGAATATTATGGGAGAAAAAGAGGGTGTTGGAGAAAACACTACAAAAAAAATCAAGTTTAATGACATTTGATTAGTGACATTTTTTATAAAATGTCACTAAACCTCCATCCTAATATGTTGATTTCTAGCTAACAACCAAGTAATTGATCAAATGCCATTAAAAAGTGTCACTATTCCAATGCCATTAAACTTGATTTTTTTTGTAGTGAAAAGAGGGTACTTATCGTAATTTTGATTCGTGTGTGTGGATTTGCTTGCAAATATGTTGGAGGGCATTGGTGAGCTTGGGAGTTGCACTGATTGTCTTTTACCTTTCTACAAAGCCCCCACCACCCAATGTCTCTGTGAAGGTATATATTTCTCTCTCTCTCTCTCTCAACGATGATATATTTTTAGGATTATAATTCTTTGCATTCATTTGAGTTGGTAAATTGATACACTAATAAGACTTGCTAGATGGCATATTTTTATGTGAGTCATATAATTATTTAGAAGACTCATAAATAATTGTCATACAATTGGGATGACATAATAATACAAATCATATATACTACAATTGTTGATCTAATGGCTGATTTCATTGCTAATGGTATGACAGTCGAATAAGAGTTTACTAAATAAGCATTATTCTTTTTATCTCACTACATACTATTGATCACACGTTGCTAATTAACATGGCCGTGCTAATCAATATGATGATGGATTAACACTGTCACATCAACTGTAAGATAGATAATGATATGATAAAAATGTAGTTTCAAACGGTACTCAAAACTTCCAATAATATACGAAAGAAAACCAAACTTTTACTCTTACACTTTTCTTGCCACGTTTTCTCTCTTCGATTAATAATATATATGATAAATTCATGACTAGTTGTTCTAAGCTTAGATACTTTCTTGGCATGCTCTCAATAAATTCTTTTATTTAATTTGTTTAAGTTTAGGCACTTTGATACACTTGTGTTTAGGAAGTGCAATTAATAATAGATTCATGTGCTTTTTCTCCACCTTGAAGATCATAAAGGGTTCTTATAAAAAGCATCGGAATCTGGATTGCATTCTAAATAACGACGGTAGAAAGGCACAACAACTAAAGGCCAAGAAACACCATCGGTGGCAGTGGTTTGGTGGTCGCAAGAAAATTTTCATGAGGTTGGATATAGATATGAGTTTAACTCTCCGCACCGAAAAATCATTTACACAAGCCTGATTAGTATTAGTCTTGTGGGCTTGAGTAGTCGATGACTTAATTAATCTTAAAGGAAACACCTTGGTTCTCAATGAATCTCCAAAGACGTGCAGATTTTTAATGTAACAATCTTTTGTTTTCAGTATCCGAAGATTGGAAAGGTTTCCCAGCACTGTCATGCCGCCACCTTCTCTTAACCCAACATCTCTCAAGGTTAGTTGACTGATTGTCAATGGAAATGAACTTGAATCACTAGGAAGCACTGGGGATTCCTCGATTTTCAATTTTTGAAGATAACGTAAATGGTGGTGAAGGCCTTCCAAAAAATCTACTGCTTTGTTCACTTCTTCAAGATTCAAGTTCTTGTCAATAAATCGTACTTTTAGTTCCCTTACACTAGGAAATTTGTCCAGTGTGACAGCAAAAGTTTGCTCTCCATCATACATGCTATAATATCTTAGTCATAAAAAAATAAAAAATAAAAAAAATAAAAATAAAAATTACGAATAGTAGTACAATTGCAACAATCATATTTTTGCCCTCCATCATACAGAGCTCAGATGAAGATAACGACGGCAGTGTAATGAATAGAGAGATGCTATAATCGCAAACTATCATTGCCCGTTCGGACCTTGTATAAGCATAAACCCTAGATCAATTTGATTCCACAGAGATGGCCGGCCAATCGGACCCCAACCTATCACTCTTTTCTGCCGAAGAGCTCTCTCTCTCTCTCTGGGTTTGAGATTTAGCATGATTGTTTTGGATTGATTGGAAAATCTTGTTTGTTGTTCAGGTCGAGTTCATTGCAGAGGACGAGATGGTCGAGATCGTCCCCAATCTCAGAATGGACGCTCTCAATTTCATCTGTGTATCTTTCTTTTCCCCCTTTACCCTCCCTTTGTCTATCTCTATAGCAAACGCAATCTCATACATGATCTTTCTTTTATTTGTTTATACCAAGATTTCCCAGCATGAGCACTAGAACCCACTGCCGCATATGGGGTTCAGATCCACCATAGGCCAGCCGTATAAAATTCTTCTTCCGTGGCAGCGTTATTTAAGCTTCAAAAAGTTAAAGTTTTCTTGGGTTGTGGTGGTGTAGAGGGAGAGAGGAGAGGGAAGAGATAATTGCAGAGGCTAGCCATGCGGGTTTGGGTTGACTAGGGGGGAGAGAGAGAAAAGTGGAAAAAAAAAAGGTATAAAAAAAATTAAATAATAATATTAAAAGAAAAGTAGGTAATGAAATAAAGAAACCGTTGAAGTTTGTGTTAGAAACTAATGTGGTTTAACTCATCAATTTTTATCTTTGGTTGTGTTTATTAACTCTAGTTAGTATTAGGTGAAAATTTGTGTTAGTTGTGAAGCCACATGTGTAGTTCTAGAACTTACTTGTGTAAAAAATTTCTCTTGTGGGACTCATGTGGGACCCATCTCCCAACCATCTCCCCTCTTACATTTTTCCTTCCAGCATGGACTCATGTGGGACCCATCTCCTCACAAGAGAGAGGAGATGGTGAAGAGATGGGTGGGAGAATGCAAAAAAGCATTTCCCTTGTATATGTGTAGCTGCAGAAAAATGAAAATGTAAGAAAAGAATGAGAAAAAAAAAAAGAAAAGAAGAAAGACCCGAGAGTCATTGCAGAAAAAAGCTCTTCCTCTCCTCTGTTTTCTCCCATGTTTTTCCTCTGGTTTTTACTCATATTCTGCAGAATTTCTGCAGCAAGTTGATCTTCCTATTCTCTTGTGTTTCCCTTACTTAGTCTACTTTCCTTGGAGTGTGTTTGCTGGAAAATCCAGCCAACAGTTTGTATAAAAAAATTGAATAGGTAAAATAAAGAAAAAAGTAAAAGCAAATGAGTCATTGGCAGAGACGTCTTCGACGTTTCCTATATCTCCCGCGTCCTGTGCTTATGTATCCCTCTAGACATTGTCCTCGGCTTCAGTCTTCATATTCGACCTGGTCTAGACACAAGAAAAGTTCAACCCGAGGCAGCGTTCAAACACGAAACTGTGTGGTACTATACGCGCTGTTGACTGCATTGCTTAGTCCTCGGTATACCATTTCTCTTCGCCTTCTCTCACTTTTTTCCTTTCCTACACTCTTCCCACCCATCATTCTAATTGCTTTTAAAAACCTGCCATTTCCTTGATACTTTTGTCTTGATTCAAATCATTATTTTAATTCGTGGGTATCCTTCTGTACGTGATAATCATTTCTCGTTTTCTTCAAGATTACTATACTAGACTACTACCCAGGTTTACGAAGAGCTCAGCTTTTGGAGAGGATCAGCGGGGTTTGGCTTGGATTTTGGCTCTGTGGAGGGTTGAAGTGAGAGAGAAAAGCCGTCTAGTTCTTGTCATTCCAGGTACCCAACATTCTTCGGATAGAGGGCTAGCATAATTTTGTTGTTTTGTTCCCACAAGCAAATTTATGAGAACTTGACATAACATAACATTCACACTACTATCCCACAAGCAAATTTGCTTGTGGAGATTTATGAATTAGTTGCTTCTGTTGAACAAAATATGTATTGTCATGTAATTTGTAATTTATGCACTTTATGATTAATATTGTCTTATCTATGATTAATGAATTACAATTCCAAATTTAACATTTACTCCGACTAGAAGGAAAAAATAATTATTAGGAGGGTGATAAATGGATTACCGTAAGAGTAAGACTACTTTTGATTTGCAGACTAAACCATTGAAATAGATTAGCTAATTTTAGGTATAACTATTCATTTGTTTGGTAATACATTATTTTTGTGAATAGTTTATTCCCATAAGACTACTAATCACATACACACAAGATTAGTAAGCCACTAAAAATGAGCGGCTTAGTTAATTTTTAAAGAATGAAATAAATTTTTCAAAACTTAAAACAAAATAAAAAATTAAAAAAAAAAGAAAAATAAAGTGGGTGGCTTGACCACCAACAAAAGATGTCGAGGGTGGTCGCACCACCCCCAGACGCCTCGGGGGACCACCTTCGTGTCGTTCCATCACATTTTGGGGTGGCTACGGCCACCCCCAACCATTGGGGTGGTTGGCCACCAATTTTATTTCAGTTTTTTTTTTTTTTAATATGAGTTTGAAAAAAAATGAGGTTTTTCATAATTTTGATTCAATTTCAATTTTTGCATATGTGGTTTTACCAAACAAAGGAATATTAATAGCTATTCTGTTCGACACTCTTATATTCTTAGTAATAGCTATTCATTTTCCAATGGACCAGATATTTTGTGAACCAAAGAAGGCTTAAATCTTCCAACTACCATGAGAATAAAGAAACAATAAAGAAAGAATTAAAAGAAATATTTAAATAGGTTAGAGAGATTTAGAGAGTTTGTTGTGGGATGTGTTTAGAAAGTGCACTTTTTAGTTCAAAACTTTTTTACAACATTGGAAAAAGAACCCAATAAAAATATATTTAATTTTCAACCGTAAACATGCTGCTTTTTTAATATGTAACATTTTCAAAGCATTTTAATGTCTAAAAGGAGCCTAAATTTCGTAATTTAAAATACAATATTACTCAATTCTGTATCAAAGTCGACTGATAATTGCAGCGTATATAAGCGTCTACAGGAGATGGGAAGAAAAAAGTTTTGTAGATAGCACTCTCGTTAAAGAACACTATAATAGATCGAAATCAAAACAATAACCTGTCTAGTGTCTTCCTTAATTTCTTCATTGACTTCAATTCCTCATCACCCATTTCCTCGTTTCTACCAACTTGTCTATGTATAATTAGTGAGCACGTGGTAGACAGTAATGAATCCAGTACAATAATAGCACTACCTTTAGAATAAATAATTTCACGTGAAACAAAAATGTTTCATTTGATAATGATTTTATAAAAAGTATTTTCTTTTGGGGGACAATTTGGATATATTTAACAAACGTGGCCAACTTTTCTATAGAAAATAAGCAAAAGTTAGCCATGTTTGTGAATATTTGACAAATATGGCCCATTTTTACACCAAAAACAAAACTAGGCTGCGTCCTAAAAAGTGTGTTTTTTCTTTTGTTAACAATTTCGAGATATTGATCAAACAGACAAACATGGCCTGGCCCAACTTTTCCACCAAAAGCAAAATAATTAGGCCATGCTAACGTCTTCTTTCTTTCTTTCTTCTTCTTTTCTATTTTTTATTTATATATATATAAATTTATCATTTGATTTGTGAAGCTTATGTGTAAGACTCATATGACTATAGATCTAATAATAATTTTAAAAAGTAAAAAAAAACAAAAAAAATCAAAAGAGAAAATGAAGCATTTTTCTTGGCAAAATAACTTGCTTCAATCTATAAATTTCAAGTTTATTTCGAGCCTCGGCCTCTACCATTATATTAAATAAAATGAAAGTTTACAAGCAATCGCTCAATCAAGAAAAGCTATACACATTCTCTCACATATTTTTTAGTGTACGTATTTTTTTTGTGGACATATTTTTTTAGTGGATTTGTTGCAGTTTTCACTTATATGATTGATATAGAGTTTTCCGTAGTCTAAAACTATGTAGTTTTTCATATATATATATATATATATATATATATTTTTATAGAATAAACCTTTATTATTATAAGGAAATATACTAATTAGGGACGTGCATTGTTGTAACGTTCTTAATTATTTAATTGGGATGTTACTAAAGTAAACGACCCATATTTTTTAGAGGGTCTATTTTACTATTAAAATGACCCCTAGTGGAATTGTTTTGTTAAAAAAAAATCCACTAAAAAACGTTCCTAAACACATGTTTTTTTGTTGTTGTAGGGATAAAAATTTTGATAAGTGATGTGGTAATTTCGTGACCAAAATTATCAATAATAAAATACCACTCGCAATAGAACGAATCCCGTAGGATAAGATTATATTGAGGGTGTCGAACCTCAAGGACTGTGGGGGTTTTGTTACTAAATTTGAAAGACTAATTTTAACCTAATTAACAAAAGAGATTTTGATTGTTTGTAAATTTAAATTGCATGAAAGTAAACGCAAAATTAAAAGTAAATGTATGAGAGAGAGAAGTAAGGTACCGACTTCACCACAATTTGCACAACAATGACAACCATATTTAATTCCAGAAACTCAGAATATGTATGTTATAAAAGAACAAGAAAATACAATATTAAGGGATAAGGATAATCTATCTTCAGTCGGCACGGATCGTCCACCTAACCACTAAGATGCAGTACGACCCGTCTTCCCTATAGATAAACTATAAAATCCCTTAATAAGTTTTCATACAATCAATGGAATAGCATAACCCATCTTCGGTTGGCATGGATCGTCTACCTAAATTATACTAAACTAGGGTATAGTACGANAGGTATGCAATTAAGGTAATGAAACAGCAAAGCAAACTGGGAAGAGTAAATATGAAACAACTTTAGACATTATTCCATTTATACTCTGCAATCACCACTCATCCCATGAAAGAGAAACCCAAACAAGTACAAACACACTGCATTTTCCAGCCAAGAATGAGCAGAACATTCAAAAACCTAAACTTTATGGCATTGTTGGCAAAGGTGCAGACTCACACGCACAACTTCTTAGAGTCAGTCTCACCTAAACCCAAAGGCACCAGAATGACTTATTCAACATGCTAGGAGGCAACCATATAATCCACTACTCATAGCCAGTCTTATCCAGCGATGGTGGACCTTGCCCCAAAACTATTGTCAGACTAAATTGTTGGCATTGTTGTATTGCGAGGTATGAGAACAAAGGGCATCTATTGCTTCATTTGGCAAAACTTCAAAATTGGGAAAATGCCTGAATGGCAGAAGGACAAAGACAAGAGTGGGATCAGGGATAGAAGAAATGAAGAGACCTCCATAGATAATCCGGGTTGTTGCAGCAACTTCAGGACTGGTGTTCGCTTGAAGCCATTTCCTCAATTCAAAATGTACCTGTCATATAGTTAAAATATTGCATCAAAAAACTAAATAATTAAGAAAACAAGGCAACTTGATGCAACAAGACCTGTACTATACAGTCCAGGTACCTGCTATACAAGACCTTTTTTGTTTTTGTTTTTTGCAGTAACTGCTATACAGTCCACATTGAAAAAGGAAAATAAGTCACATTTATCATGTTTCAGACACTGGCAACTTTTGAAAACAAGCAGTACCTATGTCCAATATGCTCTACTATCAAAAACTTGGAACTTCACTATTAGCAGGGGTGGAACCACCCCTTGGCTTGAGGGCCCAGCCCCCCAAGCCATAGGGTGGTCCTCAAAAAGAAAAAAGAAAATATATATATATATTTAAATTTACCTTTAAAAATTAACTTTTAACCAACCCCCAAGATTTTATTTTATTTTTTATTTTAACCCCCCAAACAAAACGTTAGTATACTATAGAAACACCTCTGAGTTAAATGCAAGGCTAAGTGACAAGAAACGAGTTTAATGAAAACAAAAGACGAATGCCTTACTTCCTGAGCCTGAGCTGGAGAAGCAACCTTCCCAGTACCAATGGCCCACACGGGCTCATAGGCCAAAACAACATTGGCCCAATTCGAAACTCGTTCTGCAAAAAAAAAAAAAATCACACCAGAGGCAATCATCACAAAAAATCAATGTAAACCTTTAAGCACGATTAACATTGTTACAACTTAGCAAATAAATTTTGGTACACCAGAGCTTTCACTGAGCATTGAAAGTTATGAGCTAGCAATCAGGTGCAAGGTTAAAGTAAAAAGTAGCATGTCCATCATCATACATTACAAGTGCTATGTTGAAGGTCCATACAAAAGATATATGAGAAAACATGGAACCAGGCTAAGGAAAATTCAATGGTTAATAAATTTGAAAACTCCCTTAATTATTTTTCTTGTCCAATATTCTCCCCTGAAACAGCAGGTTCTCCTTAAAGTTCCCAGAAGAAAAGATTGTGCACTCATTACTGTATCTATTATTTTGAATCCCAAGATCTTTAAAAAGAAAGTAAGGTGCGATTATTCATCAAAGAGACAACAATGGAAAAACTAATAAATCATGATTACAAAATATATGTACTTGTGACGAATTTTTCTTTGGAAATAAACCACTGAAGGAGAGAGTAGAGAAAGAAAATATTGAGGCCCAAAAATTACTTGAAGGATGAATTAGATATACAATAATTCATGCAATATAAAATTACAAAAAACAATAGTAAACTTGTTCTGACAACAATGAGACTAAAGCAATCAAGATATGTGAACAGTGCAGTGCCTCCAAAAGGCCACATTCTCTTGATTCCAGAATATCCACTGCATTTTATAACTGATATTCCAAAGATCAGTTATGTAGAAACTTAAGGGGGAAGTCAAACAAAATAAAAAAGAAAAAAAGAAAAGAAGAAGTCCAACCAACTTAGAAGATTAAATAAAAAGCATCATATGTTACGGGTAAGACACATAAGTAGCAATGAACTATTTACCAGCAATTGCTTTAGTTTGTGCGGCAACAATCTCCACAGTTGATCCAGATTCTCGCTGCTCAAGAGTCTCTCCAACACAAGCAATCACCTTCAAACCTTTTTCAAGTGCATATGCAACCTTATCTCCAACAAACTGAAATAAAAAGCATGGAGAAAGGAAATTATTACTCGAAATAGGCACCTTAATTGATTTAAAAAATGATGAGCACTCATGAAGCAGTAGTCAATGATAAATCAAGCGCCATGAGCAAAACCTAAGAAGTTAGGTGTCTTTGAAAACTAGCTTACTTCATTTGACTCGTTTAAGATAAGCCTTCTCTCAGAATGACCAAGAATAACCCATGGAATGCCCAAATTGACAAGCATCTCTGCACTGCACAGAGATAATAAATCAACTTTAAATATTTTCCAACAAAGAAATACAAAAGAATTTGTCTCAATAATGAAAAAACCATAATAAAAACTGAACCATGAAAGAAACTATGGAGTCACAAGAACCAACAAATGAGCCACAAGCTAAATTGGAGAGGATACTGAGAATCACTCCACCGCTTGAATTACATAATATCATTTACATAAATTTAAGTAACAACTCAGGGAAAAAAGTCTAGATTCCTTCCAGAAATATATTTCATTAAACATTTTATCAAAAAACTAAAATGGATATATGTTTCATAAAAGAATCCAACACCAAGTATTTCTAGATAAAAACGTACCTAACCTCCCCAGTATATGCACCTCCTTTTTTGACCCAACAATTTTGCGCCGCAACATGGAAATCAGGCCTCAACAAACTCTTTACCAATGGAAGAAAAACAAATGGAGGGCTTACCACAACCTCTGCAAGAAGAACAAGTTTTTGATGCATTAAAAGAAACGCGGTTAGTTTCCTTATAAAATTGGAATTTGGAAGTAATAATGAGGAAATTATTTGCCCCATGCAATCAAAAAAACACTCATTAAAAAAACATTATGAGAAAATGTGAATTAAAATAGCTGAATTGATTTCTAGAAAACTAAAGGTGGCATGGCAGCAACTTTGAGATAAAACTAACGTGGATGTGTGAACTCTTGAAATCTTACAAGGTAAGCTTTTCCATGGAACAACAGTGAGATTTACTCGAAGATAAATACAATAATAATAAAAAAAAACAAAGTGTGCAAAAATTATTCTAAATCCTGCATATAGCCGCTAAAACCTCAAACATATGCAAGAAGAACAACATAATTACATAAAGCATATCAAGTATATAACAAAAACAATTCTGAGAGTGAACTGAAACTTTTAATACAGCCTCTTTCTCTTTCAAATACCATTCCCGGGTTAAAGCAACACATATCAATATCCAACTTTCGTTTTCACTTACCCACAACATCTTGGGAAGGCACTTGGGCATCGTTAAGCATGGACACTATCTTCTTCACCTCCTCAGTGGTTCCATTCTGCATTCACATTCAATTCAAACCAGAAAATCAGGTATTCGTACAATCGAAAACTCCGTGTCAGTGTGTGCGTGATTTCTAACAGGGAATTAGACAAATATGCAATACAACACCGAATTTTGTGCGATCGATAAAGAAGAATAACAAAATTACTAGACCAACGGAATTGTTCACTACTAGCGAAGAGAAAAATAAGATCGAGCAGCAGATCCAAAACAATCGACCGGTTTGGTTGCCGAGAAAGTTAACAAATCGCAAATTATTTTTCTAGTGAACTAAGCGGCAAAATGAGTTTTCAACTTCACTTTCTCGGCAACCAAACAGAGCAGATAATCAAAATTGAAGATGAGACTCACGCATTTCCAGTTGCCGCCGACGAAGAACTTCCTGGCCATCTTTTACGACGATCACAATTCGGAGAGAGTGAGCTCCTGGTTTTGGTGAGCGAGGATACTTATGTGTTTTTTTATGGTTACAATTGGGAACAGAGTATATGTGGATCTCCGTACAAGTGAAACTACCTTTACGTCCTCATACGTGGAATATGCTCCGAGCACCTGGCATCTATTGGCTACCGTGGAACATCATGGAGATGGGTAGTTTGGGCAATGGGAGTGAATTGCCCTTTTTTTTTTGTTAGGTAATGAAATTAATTAATTGGTGATTGTTGTCTTTGGGCTCACGGGTTTTTGTGGCTCCAATCCACAGGTTTTTTCGTCACAAAAGTGGGTGGTGATTATCGGATTGGTGTAAAGCCTAACCCACCTAAATCTTACCCTCTTTGTGGGCCACTCATGCGGCCATGCCTATTTCTGAACGACGTCGTGTGCAACATGACCCAATAAGAAAACACCGGGCTCGCTAGTAACTCCTTGGACAATTTTTTGCCTTTTAGTAAAAAAAAAAAAAGAAGGTAAAAGTAATTAAAAACTTAAAAAGGTCGCTAAAAAGGTATTTTTGTAGCAGACAAAAAAATATTAGTGGTTGGTAGCCCTACCTAGAAGGAGGTCAACAAGTCTGTTGATTGTCATATTGATAAAGATTGCATTGAAATCATTTGATTTATAATCGTTACATCACAATGAAATCGTGTTTGTAAATACACCAACATGAACTTGAAATTTAAAAAATCAATTAAGAGGATATTGGTGATAAACAAAAAAAATTGTATTTTACAATGTATCTTACGTAATTACGAATGGGTTGTAATGTTTATCATGCCATTCAAATTAGATGTTATATTCTAAAAACACTTCATCAAGTGCAATTGTTTTAAATGTGTCCAAAATCATCAACGACAACATCATTGAATTAAGGCAATCATTGTACATTTAGGACTTGGTCATTTTTCTTTTGTGTAAGTATAACAATTGAAAATTAAACTGAGGGGTAGGGCAGATTCTTCCCACTACATTTGAAAAAATGTTGGGACATAAATGCCAACTTCTGTGCTTACAATGTAACTAATTCGCTCATAACTAGACTCACACTATGAGGAAGATGTCAAGATGTTAGCAAGGATATCTAAGATGGTGGGAGAGATACAACAATTTTGAGTAATGATAGGTTGCCCTAAAGTTAGAGTTACAACTAAGGAGTCTAAAGTCACATTTCAAAATTTAAAAAAAAAAATTAAGTTGAAGGGAGACTGCTCTCATCCAAATTTAAATCCCAATAAAGGCCAATGAGAGATACAATTTTGATATTTATGTCCTCAAAATTTCAACAAAAAACTTGAGTTGAGAGTCATTAATAACAATGTTATCATATGTCTTGAAGTGATCCTCTGTTGAGGAGACAATTTTCCAATAGTGAGGGGGAAGCTTTGATGAGATTTGTATACAAAGAATCACATGAGATCACAAGCCACGATTATAAAAAAAACTGGAACAAATGGTAATCTTCTTTTGAAATTCCAATGAACTTTACAGGGGAGATGATGAGATTTATCCAAACGACATGTTAGACTCTTCTCTTTCGAAAAATGCTCTATTCTCTCTCCTAAGAGAAGACTCTTTCTCCTTCTTTGGTTTTTTCCGCCTCCTCAGTGAGGTCTATCCACCGCCTCTGTGTGGTTCTGTTCGGGGGAGGGGGGAGAGATTTTGTTCTCTCCTTCCTCCCCTCTTCCCCTCCGCCTAGTGCCACCGTTTTTTCCCCCCCCCCCCTCTGTAGCGGTTTTTTGTCTTTTTTCCGTTCTCCTTTTCCCCTGAGCTCCGGTGTCATTCAGTCAGCTTTGGTTCACCCCGCCCTACCTAGTTGGTCCCCTCTGGCCTCTTTCCACCCCCTGCAGCCGCGCCGTTCTCGGTTCTACGGTGGTGCGCAACTTTGGTTTTCTCCAAGCCAGATCTGTAGACCTTCATTCCTCCACAGCTCCGACGCGCCCCACCAGGGTCTTCCCCATCGTCCCAGCTACCCGTTGATGCCTTCACCGCCTTGTTCCACCCACCACGCGCCGCCAAGTGGTTTGCACGCGCCAAGGCGTGGTTTTCACGCGCCCGCGCGTAGACCTCACGCTCCTACGCGTGCATCTCACTCGCCGCCGTGTCTACCTCGAGCTGCTGCCAGAAGCTCGCCCGCTAACCTCTTTCCGCCCTGTCCTCTGTTATTGCCGTTGCTCATTGGACTTTTTTACTGCTTTTTTTTTTTTCCCTTGTATTGTAATTTTTCTGTATTCCAGTTTTATGTTGATGTTTGTCTTATTTTTTGCGAGCTTTTATCTCCTTGCTCTGATGTGGTTTGATTTTGAGGAGGAGATTGATTCAATTTGGTTCTTTTACAGTGATAGTTGTTTTATCCGCATTGGACTATTCACAAAGTTTTTTTGCAATTTACACCACCTTGTGCGGCCCTGGAATAGGCCCGGCTTACTTATGGTTCTTTTTGAACTGTTGGTAAATACCATTGCCCCATGTTCAGTTCTTTTGAACCAGATCCAGTATTTGTCCTTATATTTGCACTGCTTTTTATTATTTGGGCTATGTTGTTGGGATGCCCTCATCTTTTGTTTTGGGTTTATTGTTGGGGAGCCTGCCCTATTTTTATTTATAGGATCTCTCACTTCTTCTCCCTTTCGGATTAGAAGTGAGAAAGACTCTTCCCTGTAACTCTTTCCTTATTCAATTAAAAAAAAAAAAAACGACATGTTAGAAAATCTAGGGGCAAATGAGTCTAATGGCAAGAAAGACCCATCCAAACCACTCAAGCAAAGATACAATTGAAAAAGAGAAAATACTAAATAGTATAATTTTATCAAATATATTTGACACCCTCAATTAACTTTTCAATTAATCATCGTTAAATAAATAAAAAATATTCAATAGTTAATTTGGGAATGTAATGTCAATATTATGAGATAATTATAAAATATAAATATAGGGAGTTTATGCAGTATTCATTTTTCGTCTTTTGATTTTACTTTTTAGATTTTTTTTCTTGTTTAAAATAAAACTACAAAAATTATGTAGGAATAATTTTGAAAACATAAATACATAATTTAGCATGTCAGGAAAGCTGTCTCGAAAACAAGTGTTCTCTTGTTGGTTTTTGAATTAACCATCAATTATAACTAATTGGATATTATATAGTTCAAATGAAATGGAAAAGATCATGTTCCTTGGTTTATGTATGTGAATTGGGCATTGAAAATAAATATGGGTAAAGTGAATTGGGTTGGATCGAGGAAAACAAAAAAAAAAGATTGGATTTTTGAGATGAGAAAAAATAACCCTTCACTCTAACTAACTGGATATTATTTAGTTTAAATGAACCGAAGAGGATCCCGTTCCTTGGTTTATGCATGCGAATTGGGCATTGAAAATAAATACAGGTAAAGTGAATTGGATTGAGGAAAAAAAAAAAAAGAAGATTGGATTTTTGAGATGACAAAAATAACTATTCATTATAACTAACTGGATATTATTCTGTTCAAATATACTGGAGAGGATCCCGTTCCTTGGTTTATGCATGTGAATTGGGCATTGAAAATAAATATGGGTAAAGTGAATTGGGTTGGACTGAAGGGGGAAAAAAAAAATGAAGATTGGATTTTGAGTTGTTGGACCCAAACAAAAATCCAGGAAACAAAACAGAGTTGGGTTGGGAATCGTGGGCTTCCTAACAAGACTTTCAAACTCATTTTGAAGAAATTTTTTGTCTTTTTTTTTGGCTATGAAAAAAAAAAGGAAAAAAAGAAAAAGAAAAGAAGGAAAAATTAAATTTCCCTCCTAGACAAGGGACATGATTTCCCGCCACCAGAGAGAGTAGGGCAGACGGTTCTCAGTCACAAATATCTCAAATTCACCATATCCATCTCTGCTGCCACCACTTTCCAAAAGTCTTGATTCATAATCCTTCGACGCATTTCTCTCCCCTGTTCTTTTTCCTCTAATTTCATCACATCATTGCCCGTTCGGACCTTGATTAAGCATAAACCCTAGATCCATTAGATTCCACAGAGATGGCCGGCCAATCGGACCCCAACCTATCACTCTTCTCTGCCGAAGAGGTCTCTCTCTCTCTCTCTCTCTCTCTCTCTCTCTCTGGGTTTGAGATTTAGCATGATTGTTTTGGATTGATTGGAAAATCTTGTTTGTTGTTCAGGTCGAGTTCATTGCAGAGGACGAGATGGTCGAGATCGTCCCCAATCTCAGAATGGACGCTCTCAATTTCATCTGTGTATCTTTCTTTTCCCCCTTTACCCTCCCTTTGTCTATCTCTATAGCAAACGCAATCTCATACATGATCTTTCTTTTATTTGTTTATACCAAGATTTCCCAGCATGAGCACTAGAACCCACTGCCGCATATGGGGTTCAGATCCACCATAGGCCAGCCGTATAAAATTCTTCTTCCGTGGCAGCGTTATTTAAGCTTCAAAAAGTTAAAGTTTTCTTGGGTTGTGGTGGTGTAGAGGGAGAGAGGAGAGGGAAGAGATAATTGCAGAGGCTAGCCATGCGGGTTTGGGTTGACTAGGGGGGAGAGAGAGAAAAGTGGAAAAAAAAAAGGTATAAAAAAAATTAAATAATAATATTAAAAGAAAAGTAGGTAATGAAATAAAGAAACCGTTGAAGTTTGTGTTAGAAACTAATGTGGTTTAACTCATCAATTTTTATCTTTGGTTGTGTTTATTAACTCTAGTTAGTATTAGGTGAAAATTTGTGTTAGTTGTGAAGCCACATGTGTAGTTCTAGAACTTACTTGTGTAAAAAATTTCTCTTGTGGGACTCATGTGGGACCCATCTCCCAACCATCTCCCCTCTTACATTTTTCCTTCCAGCATGGACTCATGTGGGACCCATCTCCTCACAAGAGAGAGGAGATGGTGAAGAGATGGGTGGGAGAATGCAAAAAAGCATTTCCCTTGTATATGTGTAGCTGCAGAAAAATGAAAATGTAAGAAAAGAATGAGAAAAAAAAAAAGAAAAGAAGAAAGACCCGAGAGTCATTGCAGAAAAAAGCTCTTCCTCTCCTCTGTTTTCTCCCATGTTTTTCCTCTGGTTTTTACTCATATTCTGCAGAATTTCTGCAGCAAGTTGATCTTCCTATTCTCTTGTGTTTCCCTTACTTAGTCTACTTTCCTTGGAGTGTGTTTGCTGGAAAATCCAGCCAACAGTTTGTATAAAAAAATTGAATAGGTAAAATAAAGAAAAAAGTAAAAGCAAATGAGTCATTGGCAGAGACGTCTTCGACGTTTCCTATATCTCCCGCGTCCTGTGCTTATGTATCCCTCTAGACATTGTCCTCGGCTTCAGTCTTCATATTCGACCTGGTCTAGACACAAGAAAAGTTCAACCCGAGGCAGCGTTCAAACACGAAACTGTGTGGTACTATACGCGCTGTTGACTGCATTGCTTAGTCCTCGGTATACCATTTCTCTTCGCCTTCTCTCACTTTTTTCCTTTCCTACACTCTTCCCACCCATCATTCTAATTGCTTTTAAAAACCTGCCATTTCCTTGATACTTTTGTCTTGATTCAAATCATTATTTTAATTCGTGGGTATCCTTCTGTACGTGATAATCATTTCTCGTTTTCTTCAAGATTACTATACTAGACTACTACCCAGGTTTACGAAGAGCTCAGCTTTTGGAGAGGATCAGCGGGGTTTGGCTTGGATTTTGGCTCTGTGGAGGGTTGAAGTGAGAGAGAAAAGCCGTCTAGTTCTTGTCATTCCAGGTACCCAACATTCTTCGGATAGAGGGCTAGCATAATTTTGTTGTTTTGTTCCCACAAGCAAATTTATGAGAACTTGACATAACATAACATTCACACTACTATCCCACAAGCAAATTTGCTTGTGGAGATTTATGAATTAGTTGCTTCTGTTGAACAAAATATGTATTGTCATGTAATTTGTAATTTATGCACTTTATGATTAATATTGTCTTATCTATGATTAATGAATTACAATTCCAAATTTAACATTTACTCCGACTAGAAGGAAAAAATAATTATTAGGAGGGTGATAAATGGATTACCGTAAGAGTAAGACTACTTTTGATTTGCAGACTAAACCATTGAAATAGATTAGCTAATTTTAGGTATAACTATTCATTTGTTTGGTAATACATTATTTTTGTGAATAGTTTATTCCCATAAGACTACTAATCACATACACACAAGATTAGTAAGCCACTAAAAATGAGCGGCTTAGTTAATTTTTAAAGAATGAAATAAATTTTTCAAAACTTAAAACAAAATAAAAAATTAAAAAAAAAAGAAAAATAAAGTGGGTGGCTTGACCACCAACAAAAGATGTCGAGGGTGGTCGCACCACCCCCAGACGCCTCGGGGGACCACCTTCGTGTCGTTCCATCACATTTTGGGGTGGCTACGGCCACCCCCAACCATTGGGGTGGTTGGCCACCAATTTTATTTCAGTTTTTTTTTTTTTTAATATGAGTTTGAAAAAAAATGAGGTTTTTCATAATTTTGATTCAATTTCAATTTTTGCATATGTGGTTTTACCAAACAAAGGAATATTAATAGCTATTCTGTTCGACACTCTTATATTCTTAGTAATAGCTATTCATTTTCCAATGGACCAGATATTTTGTGAACCAAAGAAGGCTTAAATCTTCCAACTACCATGAGAATAAAGAAACAATAAAGAAAGAATTAAAAGAAATATTTAAATAGGTTAGAGAGATTTAGAGAGTTTGTTGTGGGATGTGTTTAGAAAGTGCACTTTTTAGTTCAAAACTTTTTTACAACATTGGAAAAAGAACCCAATAAAAATATATTTAATTTTCAACCGTAAACATGCTGCTTTTTTAATATGTAACATTTTCAAAGCATTTTAATGTCTAAAAGGAGCCTAAATTTCGTAATTTAAAATACAATATTACTCAATTCTGTATCAAAGTCGACTGATAATTGCAGCGTATATAAGCGTCTACAGGAGATGGGAAGAAAAAAGTTTTGTAGATAGCACTCTCGTTAAAGAACACTATAATAGATCGAAATCAAAACAATAACCTGTCTAGTGTCTTCCTTAATTTCTTCATTGACTTCAATTCCTCATCACCCATTTCCTCGTTTCTACCAACTTGTCTATGTATAATTAGTGAGCACGTGGTAGACAGTAATGAATCCAGTACAATAATAGCACTACCTTTAGAATAAATAATTTCACGTGAAACAAAAATGTTTCATTTGATAATGATTTTATAAAAAGTATTTTCTTTTGGGGGACAATTTGGATATATTTAACAAACGTGGCCAACTTTTCTATAGAAAATAAGCAAAAGTTAGCCATGTTTGTGAATATTTGACAAATATGGCCCATTTTTACACCAAAAACAAAACTAGGCTGCGTCCTAAAAAGTGTGTTTTTTCTTTTGTTAACAATTTCGAGATATTGATCAAACAGACAAACATGGCCTGGCCCAACTTTTCCACCAAAAGCAAAATAATTAGGCCATGCTAACGTCTTCTTTCTTTCTTTCTTCTTCTTTTCTATTTTTTATTTATATATATATAAATTTATCATTTGATTTGTGAAGCTTATGTGTAAGACTCATATGACTATAGATCTAATAATAATTTTAAAAAGTAAAAAAAAACAAAAAAAATCAAAAGAGAAAATGAAGCATTTTTCTTGGCAAAATAACTTGCTTCAATCTATAAATTTCAAGTTTATTTCGAGCCTCGGCCTCTACCATTATATTAAATAAAATGAAAGTTTACAAGCAATCGCTCAATCAAGAAAAGCTATACACATTCTCTCACATATTTTTTAGTGTACGTATTTTTTTTGTGGACATATTTTTTTAGTGGATTTGTTGCAGTTTTCACTTATATGATTGATATAGAGTTTTCCGTAGTCTAAAACTATGTAGTTTTTCATATATATATATATATATATATATATATTTTTATAGAATAAACCTTTATTATTATAAGGAAATATACTAATTAGGGACGTGCATTGTTGTAACGTTCTTAATTATTTAATTGGGATGTTACTAAAGTAAACGACCCATATTTTTTAGAGGGTCTATTTTACTATTAAAATGACCCCTAGTGGAATTGTTTTGTTAAAAAAAAATCCACTAAAAAACGTTCCTAAACACATGTTTTTTTGTTGTTGTAGGGATAAAAATTTTGATAAGTGATGTGGTAATTTCGTGACCAAAATTATCAATAATAAAATACCACTCGCAATAGAACGAATCCCGTAGGATAAGATTATATTGAGGGTGTCGAACCTCAAGGACTGTGGGGGTTTTGTTACTAAATTTGAAAGACTAATTTTAACCTAATTAACAAAAGAGATTTTGATTGTTTGTAAATTTAAATTGCATGAAAGTAAACGCAAAATTAAAAGTAAATGTATGAGAGAGAGAAGTAAGGTACCGACTTCACCACAATTTGCACAACAATGACAACCATATTTAATTCCAGAAACTCAGAATATGTATGTTATAAAAGAACAAGAAAATACAATATTAAGGGATAAGGATAATCTATCTTCAGTCGGCACGGATCGTCCACCTAACCACTAAGATGCAGTACGACCCGTCTTCCCTATAGATAAACTATAAAATCCCTTAATAAGTTTTCATACAATCAATGGAATAGCATAACCCATCTTCGGTTGGCATGGATCGTCTACCTAAATTATACTAAACTAGGGTATAGTACGACCCGTCTTCCCTATGCATGTCCTATCTTAATCATATTAATCATATGTCTATTAAAACCCATTGCATAACCATCAATCTTATAATCACAGAAAATAAGGTTGATTTGAGTTCAATACATGCAAAATAATTTCTAAGACAAGAATAGAATTTCGCAAATATTGGTTTTGAATAGAATAACAATTGCATTGAATATTAAGAACAGAAATATAGAGTTGCAATCCTCACAGTTATGCAATCAACATACATAAATTGAATTAAATAAAATCAAATACAATCACCATTGTGCTTGAAAATGGTTACATTGATACCCCACTAAGGGGGTTTAGCCGCTCATGATCTTCTAAGCTCCACAGATAAGTTCTGAATTTTTACTCTCGAAAACGGCTCCCTTTTACAATGTTTAAGAGCCTATTTATAGGGACTAGAAAACCCTAGAAATCCTAAAACCCTAATTACAGTCGTAAGTCAATCTCCCAGTTGGATTGGGAGACTGAAAATCGAGTTCAGCTGTCAAAAAGGTGATTTTCGTATTCTGCACGCCCAAGTGTGATCGATCGCAATGCGATCGTTCATAGGCTTTGGGCAATCGTTCACAGGTGCAACTATGATCGTTCACAGCTACAGAATGATGTCAACTTGTCCCTTTTAGCCCGATTTCCAATGGAACTCTTGCATTTGACCTGAAACACAAAAACAACGCAAAATCAAACAAATAACAACGCTAAGAAATTAACATATGTGAGTTAAGGGGCTTGAATGTGCAACATTTGACGCTTATCAATAAGCATTAATTGGGGGCCGCCGTCTAATCTACACTATTCCCTTGACTTTAAAAGTCAAGGTCTTGGAGTAGTTTTTCACATGCTCATTCATCTGCTTTATTTTTTAGCTTCTTCATTTCAAGCTTGTTGAATGTTGATTTCATTGCAGGGATGGATCCCAGATTGGTGGAGGCAGCGCTTAATGGAAACGTTATTGAACTGAAAAGATTACTTGAAGAGGACTCCCTCTTACTGGATAGAAGTTCTGTAGCCGTGTACCCTGAAACTGCCCTACACATTGCAGCCATGCGTGGGCAAACAGAGTTTGTGAGGGAGCTACTGAAGCTTAAACCAGATTTAGCTGCCAGATTGGACAAGGGCGGGTTTAGCGCAATACACATAGCCTCCGCAAATGGGTTTGTTGAAACAGTGAGAGAACTATTGAAGTTTAGCCGTGAGCTTGCCATTCTCAAGAGCAGCGATGGAAGGACTTCTCTTCATTGTGCAGTTGTTACTGGGAGAGTTCAAGTCCTTAAGGAATTGCTCGGCTTTCGTCCGGACAGTTTACGTGAGGTGACTCTAACAAGCGAGACTGTATTTCACCTCGCTGTGAAGTATAACCAATTTGATGTCTTCAAAGCCATGGTCGATCTATCCAAGCAGATTAACATAACAGATATTCTGAACGCTGGGGATGAAGATGGCAACACTGTCTTACACCTTGCAATTGCTAGGAAGCAGAGTCAGGTAAATTATGCCATGTTTCACTCTTACAGTTCTCCATGTTGCTTTTAATACGTATTTGCACAATGCTTTTCCTCTCCTTTTGCATTCTAAATAACGACGGTAGAAAGCACCAACAACTAAAGGCCCGGAAACACCATGGTGGCGGTGGTTTGGTGGTCTCAAGAATATTTTTTTGAGATTGGACATAGAACGTGAGTTTAACCCTCCGCACTGAAAAATCATTTATACAAGCCTGATTAATTAGTATTGTTCTTGTGGGCTTGAGTCAGTCGATGACTTAATTAATCTTAGGCTCCTCATAAGCAATTATCAAGGGATAGGTACTCCCGTGGTCATGTCCAAGACTAGCCATAGTTAATCGTTCCCTCTTGCCATTTTCTGTAAAATAAATAAAAATAAATTAAAAAAAAAAGAAGGAAAAATGAAAAGAAAAGAGAGAGACAAAGACCAGGGAACGCACAGAAACTTCAGATTTCTGATCTCTAAACAGTTCCTGCCGCTCACTTCCTGGTGAACTTAAGACAAACAACCTCATCACCTCAAAAGACTTCATCAGAAACGGAGGATAATATATTAATGATTGATGTGCTGGATTAAAATGATTGGTGGCTTATTCATAACCTGTCTTTCTCAAGTATTATTTATACAAACAGTACATATAAACACAGTAGCTCTACAGTCATCGAAGGAAGAATTATCGACTTCAACTATGATCAAATTTGAATGGTTTTTACATCTTCTTTAACAGTTTAATTCCCTTTGTACTTAAATTTAAACGACGTAAAAGTATACATCATTTAAACAATATTAAATTTTTTATCACATTCTTCTCACATTTATCATGACCCAGTAAACTTTGTTGATCTAACACCTTCGAATTTTGTGAGTGTTCTTACAGGTTGTGAAATTGCTACTTGGTGGTGATGGTAGCCAACTAAAAGCACTAGTCCTTGTGAATCTGACCAACAAGAGTGGCTTCACTGCTTTGGATGTGTCTGATGTGATACACCAAATGGTGGGTGAACCCACTGATTTTATGCTCAGGGATTTGCTTCTGCGTGCAAAAGCCTTGAGAGCGTCAGAGGTTCAACACGTTGAACCAGCTCAAGTATTTCTTCATAGGCAGATCTCAGTGACGCAACTGCCTCCCGAGACTAGTACTCCCCCGACTCTCAGTCAGTTCTTATTATCTCATCTTAAACTTCTGAACCCTTTGACACTTTTGAAAACGTTAGCAGAGGAAGTGAAAAATTCACCAGCACAAACTCAAAATGCTTTGCTGGTTGTGGCTGTACTTATTGCAACTATGACCTATCAAGCCATGTTAAGTCCTCCCACCGGCGCTTCTAGCAAAACCAGCGTTTCTAGCAAAACCGGCGTTTCTAGCAAAACCGGCGTTTCTAGCAAAGACAACGATGATCAAGACTGTTCTGATCAAGGCTATTACAAGAACTTCCTAAACTTCCTTCCATTTATGGTTCCCAACTCTATTGGATTTTTTGTATCGCTTACGGTGATTATTTTGGCTATGGATGAGTTTCCACTCAAAGCATTGCTAGGGATTGCTGTGCGTTGCATGGGTGCAAGTTATATTTGCGGCCTTTTGTTGATTGGACCTCGGACGTCGTATAATGGTAAATATGCTTCCACCTTAGCCAAGATAATAATAGCAATAATCGTCTTGATCGACTTACTTCGCTTGACCTACTGGTTAGTCAAGAGATGGTTCAAAGAAAGTAGACGTACCATCACTTCGCCGAGCTACAGCTGGTTATTCGATAGGTTCAAAGAAAGTAGACCATCATCTGGTCATAGTTGAAGATGAATTCTATCACCTATTTGAAGACTATCAAATAGTCGTAGTTGAAGTCTATTTATATTATTCTCATCTACCCTAATTCTCCTATAAATGGTAGCTCGTTGTATCATAAACATAGAAATAAGAGTAAAATGTAGTCGTTTTGGCTTTATCCCGTAAATATCCGCACTTCAGGAACTGCAACTATAGATAAGTGACAATCTTCAACTCTAAAATGGTATGTGCACTTGAGAAAATGGTAGTCCTTGACTTTTAGTATGGTGCGCTTGAATGTGATGTATAAACTACGGCATCTGATGCTTTTTATCTTCACCTTTATATTTTAGTCAAATGCTATTTTTCTTTCTAACAAGAATCTGGTCATAGTTGTAACTCAACGGGAAAAATTCTGCTTTAGACTTCAAATTAATTAGATAAATCAAAAAAATCTCAATTTGATCACACCCTCAAATTATTTAGATGATCAATTTTTAACCAAGCACCGCATATATCAATACCAAAATCAAAGCAAGCATAAAAGACCCATCACTTCTTGTTCTTTTCTTTTTAATGT
This sequence comes from Carpinus fangiana, assembly GCA_006937295.1. Taxonomy (NCBI): domain Eukaryota; kingdom Viridiplantae; phylum Streptophyta; class Magnoliopsida; order Fagales; family Betulaceae; genus Carpinus; species Carpinus fangiana. The sequence continues at coordinate 2,368,983 of CM017326.1, read as the reverse complement.
AAGAATTAATAGTGGGCAAGACCACCTCCTATGTGATTTCATTTTTTCAGTTTTTCCCTTACCGAATAAAAGAGAGAGGGAAATCCAAAACAATACCCAAGGACGTTCGAAAGAATCAATATTACTAAAGAGAGAAGAAGTATTAGTCGCATAACATTGCATCGGGAAAAATTGTTCTGTTAAAGTATTGATTAAATTATTAATTTTTTTTTTTAACTCACTTGAGCTTTTGAGAAAAATGGCGATTTTAGAATTAAAGGTCTTGAGATCGAATCTTAACTCTGTTAATTCACCTCTATTTAAATTAAATATTTCATCAAGTGCTGAGCCTCATTTAATAACAGGAAGTTTGAGCCCATATATAAGGAGAATTGTTAAAATAATGATTAAGTAATTAAATTTATCTTTTCCTATCAACTTAAGATATATATATATATATATATTCATGTTTTGCAACCACTAGATCACATCCTCTCTTTCCTTTATCCACATACTAATATTACCACTGAACATCATGTCACTGCACCACATACTTTTACTAGTCCTTCATTCTAGCCGTTAACCGCAAGAATTCGTGCATCCATCAATCTAGCTAGATACAAGCCATGTTGCCCCTGTAGCCGTTAACCCGTTAAATCTTTTAGGATTAGAATGAGTGTTGGGCTTAATTGAATCTCATTCTTATTAATTAAATGACCGAGCCGGGCCCAATCCAAAAATTGCCCCAATTACCAGGGTACATTAAAAGAGACCTAGCGAGCTCTCCCTCTCCCATTTTAAAAGGATACTCACCTTTCCTTGTCTTATTGTTTATCGTCGTTGCTAACGATTGATAATAATCAATTCTCTCTCATAAGAATCCATGTTCTCATCATACCATGCATGTTAAAAAATCAACCACCCGGATGGTCAACATTGTTTAAATTAAGGGTTAAATACCTAATACCCCATAAGGTTTCATTTCTTTATTTTTCTTCCTTAGGGCTTGATTTTGATTACAGGAGGTCTTTGTAGTTTTGATAAATGATCAAATTGATCATTTTGTCAGTTCATTATTAGTTGACTTAATGAAAGTCCCAATGGACAAATAAAAATTTGATACCTGGCATAAGTGGCCACGTCATCAATGATGAAGTGGCCACCTAATTAAATTTTTTATTTTTTTTAAAACATTCAAAAAAAAAAAAAAAATCAAAGAAAGAAAGAAAAAAAGACAAAATTTGGAGTGGCAACGGTCACCCCCTTGGCACCTTGGGGTGGCTCGGCCACCCCCATTCGGCCCTTTTTTTTAACATTTAAAAAAAAAAAATAAAAAATTTAATTTGGTGGCCACGTCATCATTGATGATGCGGCCACTTATGCCAGGTATCAAATTTTCATTTGTCCACGTGGACTTTCGTTAAGTCAACTAACAGTTAACTGACGGAATGATCAATTTGGTCATTTATCAAAATTACAGAGACCTCATGTGATCAAAATCAAACCCTAGGAGAGAAAAAAAAATAAAAAAATGAAACCCTAGGAGAGTATTAGGTATTTAAACTTTAAATTAAAAGGAGATTGTTTATTGAACACTGAACAATCCGTATAGTAAAATCAACCATGTAAAAGCAAAGGTCTAAACTATAATAAACTTGAGTACCCACAAAATGACTTGAATTCTATCGCATTTCCTTGATTTCTTTAATAAGAGAGCAAGATAACAAAATAGAGAATCATTTGATAACTAGACAACAAGGCCCCCTAATCCCCTCTTCTAGTTTCTAGCTCCAGCCACAGATGAATGAAAAAAAATCTCCCTCACCTAATCTTTATAAATAGAGATCATAATTACACTGACTCAGAAATACAAACTAATCGAAAGTCATTTCTATATAGCTAGCTTATTCACAATCCACTCATGGCACAAAACTTTCTACCAAAAGGACTCTCCAATTTATTCTCGGTATTGGTTCTAGCCACTGCCATATATTCAGCAAAAGCTACCGACCTTAAAGAAACCAATCTATCCTTGTTCTTCCAAGACATCTCGGCCCCGGCGCAGCCAATGCCACGGTCATCCCGATTGCAGGTGTTGCCGGCAAGGCTCAGACATTCACCCAATTCGGAACCGTCTTTGTCACCGATGACTTTATCACTGAAAGGGCAGATCCAAATTCGCCGGAAGTTGGCCGTGCACAAGGCATGTACGTGACAGCGGGGTTGGACAGGCTGGATTCACATGTAATGATATCAATTGTGTTCACAAATAAGGAATACAGTGGAAGCACCTTGGAAATACAAGGTGTTAGCAAGCAATTTGAGGTTGTTAGAGAGGTTTCAGTGGTGGCTGGGACAGGGAAATTCCGGTTTGCTAGGGGCTATGCTACCTTTGAGACATATTCCTACCATGTTCCTACCCATCATGCTGTTATTCGGTGCAACGTGACAGTGCAGCATTACTAGTGGAAAATATTGATGGGTCCAAATTTTTAATATCGCAAATTTACCTTATAATTAATGTAAGCAAGTGCAAAAAATGTGTGTTTTTTTATTAAAAAAAATTATGAATAAAAATGCATTAAACAAAACTCGAGTTTACAATAGGATACAGACTTTTCTTAGGGTCCCAAAGAAAACCCATTAGGTTGCACAATATATACAACCAAACATCTCGATCATAAAATAGAGAACTGCGTGCTATAGTCACCAAAAGTGCAGATCTAATAGCTAATTTTTTATTTCTTATTTTTTTAAAAAAAAATTGTATGAGAGAAGGACAAGAGAATGACATTTAGACTTTCTCCTCGAAGTAACTAGAAATAAGCTACTAATCATCTCATCTTGAATATATTTTTAGACAAACTGTAAGATCTAATCACGATTTTATTTAAGGGAGAAGGACGAAAATCATACAATAATTAATTCTATATCTCACATTAGACAAAATGCCTAAGACAATATTGGTGATGTCCCCAATGAGTAGCTCAGTTGGCTAGAGACTACGCCTCATGAAGCAGAGGTCAGTAGATCAGATGCAAGTCAAAAACAAGATAACATCGGTAATACACCTAGGCTTGCCACGAAAAATCCTAGCATTCTTTTCCCTCCTCACGCATTTATATAGAAAGTAGTATTGGATGAGTGGACTAGATCAACTTTGAGTTGCACAAAAGAATGTGCTTGTATTGGATTCCCATGCATGTTTGAAACCAATCTCTTTTTTAATAAAAAAAAAAAAAAAAATCAAAAGGAATAGGCCGGAGAGACCAATTGTGGCTATCATAGCTAGGCATAACCATAATAGCACCTACCCACTATGAGCTGCACAGGAATGACCTAGATGGTAGAAACCGCAAGTGCTCCCTCATCAATGAGAATCCAAGGTGGTTAATACTAATTAAGCATATGTGAGGATTCTCCGTTGCGGATATCTGAACCCACACTCTGACCACTTGGGAATTTCCTTAGGCCATTGAACCACCACCATTGATGGTGAAACCNAGATCGGATGCATGTCAAAAACAAGATACCATCGGTGATACACCTAGGCTTGCCACGAAAAATCCTAGCATTCTTTTCCCTAGGGCTGGGCATGGGTTGGTTCGGGCGGGTTTTGGCCCGTTCGGCCACCCGACCCGTACCAGTTGGGTATGGGAATTTCCAACCCGTGATAGTAATGAAAATGTGAAAAACTGGCGGGTATCGGGCGGTTCGGATTGTGGTTTTTTTTTTTTTGGTCGGGTTGGTCGGGTCGGGCCGGGTATTTTTAACGAATCCATAACAAAATAAAACCCTAAATCCTTAACAAAATACCCCATAAAAACAATATAAACCACACAACCAAAAACTAAAGAATGTGCTTGTATTGAATGAGTGGACTAGATCAACTTTGAGTTGCACAAAAGAATGTGCTTGTATTGGATTCCCATGCATGTTTGAAACCAATCTCTTTTTTTTTTTCAAAAAAAAAAAAAATCAAAAGGAATAGGCCGGAGAGACCAATTGTGGCTATCATAGTTGGGCATAACCATAGTAGCACCTATTCACTGTGAGCCGCACATGAATGGCCTAAACGGTAGAAATCGCAAGTGCTCCCTCATAAGTGAGAATCCAAGGCAGTTAATACTAATTAAGCATATGTGAGGATTCTCCATTATGGATATCCGAACCCACACCCTGACCACTTGGAAATTTCCTTAGGCCATTGAACCACCACCATTGATGGTGAAACCAATCTCTTTGATAAACTTTTCTTAATTCATATCAAATTTCCAACACTTCATTGAGTGGAAAGTTCCATTTTCTTCTTCTTAAAAATCGCAACATTGTATTTGATTCCCATATTGTAATGCAACTTGAACGGTTGGTAATTAAATATTCGACAATGGACGACAATCATAGTAATTAAATAACATAAAATAATTAGACAAAGATGGAGTATGAAATAATCACGAGGAAATTAAAACTACTAAAATCTCAAATTCCAGTACTGGGAACAAAATTATACATGGATATTAGAGTAAATTAAACTAATACCAAAGATTAATGACAATAATTAATACATAAGGAAGATGAGTACCATTTCCGAAAATGAGATAATTATAATATATCGATCACTCACACTTATAACATCTTTTTAATGTGGGATTCAAGTTAACCTTTCTACACTCACATGTGGATATTCAACAATCTCTTTAAGCCCTCTCTAAAACCACTTGTGGGTTTGCGTGCTTTAGCACCTTTGTCCCCACTCCAAAGATTCTTGTTTTGTGTATGCGCTACTCTATCATTACACTATCATATGCTCAAATACCACTTGTTTAGAAGATTGATGTCTAGCTTAGAGAGTCTTTTAGTGAGCCTAAACCCTAAAAGACACTATACCACTGAATCCAAAAGCTTATGCCTAATTGTTTCTTGATCAAGCTATGCTATATAAACACCCCTAATTGTGCGAATATGTCAATATATATATATAGTTGGGGCAGAAGAAATTTTCAGTTTACCAATCAACACATGATATTTTTTATATTCATTTTCTCAATGAGAATTGTTTTGAGCACTATATATGAAGTATCATCTCTGGCCGGAGCTAGAAACAGAAAGATGGGTTGAGAACGATTCTGTTTTGTTCTCTTGCTCTTTCATTAAAGAAATGAAGGGATGCAAACTATTCAAGCCTCTTTGGCTTTCTTATTCTATACTAGTTTTTGCCCATGTCCAGTGAATATTAGACAATATATATATAACATTGGCGGAGTCCCAAACGTGACATGCATTTGCACAAATATTAATAATTATATTTAACTCTCAGTAGACAATATATAACATTATCGTACTCAGTGATATCATGAATTCAACGACATGAATGTTTGAGGATTTTTTTTTGTTTTTTTGTTTTTTTGTTTTTTTGTTTTTTTGTCAAACTAAATGTCTGAGTGGCCAAAGATATAAAGCACTTGAAGGCTGCGTTTAACGTTTTCACATAATAAAGACTTAAAAAGGGGTATATACGTATATACTCACAACTTGAGCTGGAGTGATGATGACTGCAAGAACAAATTAACATTTTCTTTTTAAATATATTACGCATGCATGCACTAGTGGTTTTGAACACGCTATCTTATCCCGTTCTCTTTTGAAATGGCCTTACCTAATTATATGATCGTATGTTTACCTAATTATATGATCGTACTTCCATTATCAAGTAGTTTTTAAGTCAAATGATACGGCTTTTTCAAAAGAGAACGACGGTAACATGTCACAAAATTAAAACGTTACCATTTAGTAACGTGTCACTGTTAAAACGTTACTAAATTCCCATTAACAACTTATGGTTTAATAACGTGCCGCAAATATTACCATTGGCACGTTATTAACATTTAGTAACTTTTTAATTGTCCTAAAACGTTACTAATGGCCAGTTACTAAAAAAAAGGTTTTTTGTATATAGTAATTATGGTATGAAAAATCCTCATGTCGGTGTTCTTAGTATAATTATAATTACATTGAATCTCAATGATGTTCCGATGGAATAATATCAAGTTATAACTAAACTGAATTCGAGAAAACACTTGCAATTTATACAGCCTAAATCCCTAGGACATACTACGTACGTATACTATCGTTACAATATTATATATATAGTGGATTGCTTAACTTGTACCGCAACTTTTTTCCTGGCCTCTGGGCTTGCTTTCAAAGCTGACAAAATGGAAAACACGTCGATGCCAGCATGCCTTAACTAATTAATTAATTAACACGGTCGCCCTAATTTCAGCTGCTTCAGTGCTCCTCATTGGGCTGATCAAACAAAGAAAAAGAAAGAAGAAAAATAAAAAGGATCTGGATCCACTGAAATTCTTAAGGGAATTTCAGTTTCTGAAATTTCATATCTAGGCCATCCATTTTCATCTAAGGATCATTGTCCTACCATGTATCCCATTACTAATAAAATAATTTTTATATTTTTAAAAGAATAAAATAAAAAATAATATGGGGTATTATTATTTTATTAGTAGTGGGACACGTGACAGGACAATAACCCTGGGATAGAAATGGACGGCGTATATATGAAATTCCAGAATCTAAAATTCCCCTAAGAATTTGTGGATCCAGATTAAAAAAAAAAAAAAANTATATGATCGTACTTCCATTATCAAGTAGTTTTTAAGTCAAATGGTACGGCTTTTTCAAAAGAGAACAGCGGTAACGTGTCACAAAATTAAAACGTTACTAAATTTAGTAACGTGGCATTTTTTGGAACGTTACTATTTAGTAACGTGTCACTGTTGAAACGTTACTAAATTCCCATTAACAACTTGCGGTTTAATAACGTTCCACAAACATTACCATTGGCACATTATTAATATTTAGTAACGTTTTAATTGTCCTAAAACGTTACTAATGGTCGGTTACTAAAAAAATGGTTTTTTGTAGTGATTATGGTATGAAAAATCCTCATGTCGGTCTTCTTAGTATAATTATAATTACATTGAATCTCAATGATGTTCCGATGGAATAATATCCAGTTATAACTAAACTGAATTCGAGAAAACACTTGCAATTTATACAGCCTAAATCCCTAGGACATGCTACGTACGTATACTATCGTTACAATATTATATATATAGTGGATTGCTTAATTTGCACCGTAACTTTTTTCCTGGCCTCTGGGCTTGTTTTCAAAACTGACAAAATGGAAAACACGTCGATGCCAGCCATGCTTTAACTAATTAATTAATTAACACGGTCGCCCTAATTTCAGCTGCTTCATTGCTCCTCATTGGGCTGATCAAACAAAGAAAAAGAAAGAAGAAAAATAAAAAGGATCTGGATCCACTGAAATTCTTAAGGGAACTTCAGTTTCTGAAATTTCATATCTAGGTCATCCATTTTCATCTAAAGATCATTGTCCTACCACGTATCCCATTACTAATAAAATAATTTTTAAATTTTTAAAAGAATAAAATAAAAAATAATATGGGGTATTATTATTTTATTAGTAGTGGGACACGTGATAGGACAATGACCCTTGGATAGAAATGGACGGCGTATATCTGAAATTCCATAATCTAAAATTCCCCTAAGAATTTGTGGATCCAGATTAAAAAAAAAAAAAAGGAGAGGGGTTTGGCTATGGGATCTTCAAGGGTGAAAAAGAAAGAGATAAGAATATTGGATGCTACGAAAAGCTTGTCTAGAAAAGTGGGGCTACATTAATTGTACTAAAACTTGTTCAGTGACCTACCACGTTAGTAAATGTAAATTATTTTTTTTATTTGGGTTTTTTGATTAGTTTGTCATAACAATTAAAAATAGGTCAACCCTAAAGAACCTAAATAATTAACTAAATCGTTGCATGATCTAACCTTCTTAATTAAGCCTGTGACAAAGATTAATAATCTAAGCTAATTATCAATCTAATGTAGTTAATTAGTTAATACAATCTAATGAGATAATATATGATATTGAAGACAAAAAAAACAAAAACCATAAGCTAACGTGCCATGCCATGCAACGTTAGCATTTGCTAACGTGCCATGTCATGCCACGTTAGTATTTGCTAACGTTCAGTGACTTGCCACGTTAGTAAATGTAATTTTTTTTTTTTTTTTTTTTTTGGGTTTTTTTTATTAGTTTGTCATAACAATTAAAAATAGGTCAACCCTAAAGAACCTAAATAATTAACTAAACCGTTGCATGATCTAACCTTCTTAATTAAGCTTGTGACAAAGATTGATAATCTAAGCTAATTATNATTGGCGGAGGCGATGTAGTACAAAATATAGTAGACAAAAAATCACTCAGACCCAAAACTTTAATACACTCAAATCTCAATATCACACAACAAAAATTATTCTCAAAAGAGGATACAAAAGACAAAAATAGGCGGTTTGGTCTCTATATATTTTTCTCGTCCGCAATACCACTCTTTCTTTCTCTTTCTTGTTTTGGCTTCTCCAAAACCAAGAAGAAAATAATTACACTCTTTTCTATCACACAAAGCAGCCCACTCTTTCTTCCCTTTAGAGACTAGCCTTTGTGCGGCTCTATAATGTGATACCCTAAACAAGAGGATGCATGTCCTTTTATAAGGTGTGAAAGCGGGTTGCCTCCTCCTACAAATCGTAGGGCTCTAGTATTCTTACTACAAGGTCTTTGATTTCATATAGGACAAAAGAAAAAAGCATTTCATTCTTAGAGAAAGGACAACACATTGAGGACCCACACAAGTATCAAGGGTGAAAGTCACTCACGTCAATAATTTTAATTAAATATTTTACGTGTTACTCACTTAATAAAAGAGGGTTTAAACTTTATATATATATATAAAGCGAAACCCTCTACTGGAGGTAGAGATTTTCTCATATAAATAGCCGTTAAATAGACTCGTAGATTGAATTGACCTTGAATTATTATTATTATTTTTTTTTTTGTGTATTTTAACATGTGAGAAACACATGCTATTAGAAGGACTCTTGTCCTCCTTGTGTCATCTCAAATGTGATGGTATTGTTAAAATTACTATTAAATTTAAGATGATAATTATTAAATTTTGATCTATTGATGATTTTAAAAGGCACATCATTTTTATTTATTTTTATTCAAAGTCACATTACATTTAAGAGGACACAATATACACTCTAGTCTTTCTTCTAGTATTACTCATTTAAAAAATTTCCATGCAAATATATTAATTTCAGAAGTTTAAATAAATCAAGAATTTAAGTCCAGTGATGAACGCAGGGGCGGAACCAGACTTTTAAGGGTGGCGGACAAAATTTTTAAAAGTAAAAATTTAGGGGTAAAATTTTAATTTTGGGGGGACATTTCTTGAAAAATCCTAAATTTTAGGGGTAAAATTTAAATTTTTGGGGGACATTTCTTAAAACATCCTAACTTTTAAGGGTAAATTTTAAAATTTTAAGAAATTTTGGGGTAAAATTTTAATTTTGGGGGGACATTTCTTAAAAAATCATAAATTTTAAGAGTAATTTTTAAAATTTTAAGAAATTTTGTTCCGCCCCTGGATGAACCCATATATGATTCATGCATGTGTGATGGATCTAGCTAGCCGATGAGTCGGCCACCATCAACTCTTTAGTACTCGAATAGACTTTCAAAGACATGTTTTTCCAACATGTTGATTCTTTTTATCCGCACCAAATTCCTATATAAGCACCAACACTTGCAAGAAGCAATTAAGCACTAGAATCTACCATCCCAAATGGATGATCAGAAACCATCCCAACTCCAAATCGAGATCACCATTGATGCACCCAATGACACCGAGCAACGACATCGCGAACCTTTGATCATCCTCATCAGACGATCCTCATCCCGCATCTTAACAAGATTTCATGGCGGCCACTTCAGGATTAGCCTCTCTCTCTGCAGCCAGGCCTTGCTGTGGAAGACCCTCAGAGACCCAGTCGACGACGCACACGCTTTCCGGCGCGTGCTTTCAATGCTACCCTCCAACGCTTTCCTTTTTCTCTGGGCCCTGGCTTTCTTTACATTAGTTTCCCAATCTCTTGTTTATATTCTAAGATGTTTTTTTCGCTTTGAAATGGTTAAAAACGAGTTCTTTCACCATGTGGGAGTGAATTACCTGTTTGCTCCATGGATTTCATGGCTCCTACTTCTCCAATCATCGCGTTTGATTGTTCCGACCACCATCTACTACCAAGTGTTTTGGTGCGCCTCTGTTTTGCCGATTGTTGTGCTGGATGTTAAGATCTACGGCCAGTGGTTCACGAAAGGGCCGTGGCTATTATCGACGATGGCTAACCCGGCGAGCCAATTATCGGTAATCGGGAACTTCGTAGGGGCGAGGGCGGCGGCGCAAATGGGGTGGAGGGAGTGTGCTCTGTGCTTGTTTTCGCTGGGTATGACGCATTATTTGGTGCTCTTTGTCACGCTATATCAGAGGCTATCTGGGAGCAGCAGCCTTCCGGTAATGCTAAGGCCGGTGTTCTTTTTGTTCATTGCGACTCCAAGCATCGCAAGTCTGGCGTGGGAGTCCATTGCTGGAAACTTCGATGTTTCATCCAAGATGCTCTTCTTTCTCTCTCTGTTCCTATTCATGTCCTTGGTAATTCATTTTTCTGCAGACTCTTTACCCATATGTTTAAGGCCTAGTTTTTTGTTTTTTGTGTTTTTTTTTTTAAGGCCTAGTTTGTTTATGCAGAAACTAATTTTTAAAAATGGTTTTTATTACTGAAAATATTGGTTAATTTAAAAATGTTTTTAGTTGACCTATAAAAATGACTATTGTTTGGGGGTAAAATTTTGAAAATTTCTTCTAAATTTAGATATTTTTATAACATGAACCTCAAAAAATTTTAATTTTTTAGTTTTATCCCTCCTCTCTCAAAATTTTAATACCATCCTTGCTCTCACACACTCACGCAGGCTATTATGAGAGGGCTCTTTATCAGGCTTACTTACCTGAGAAAGTCTTGAGCTACTTGAACACCTGCCCATATAGGTGGGTCTCACAATGACCCTCTTACAATTATTTGTTAAAATTGCAAATAATGTGAGGACAAAAAATTGCACTCGATCTCAATTTCACCCCTAAACACACTTCCTTGCTGTGTAACTACTCTTCTCGTTTGTCTCTTCTTCGTAACTCCTCACAAATATGAAAATATAAGTAATATATAATGTTAATTTTCTGTAAGAGCCAAATGCCAAAAAATATTTTCATTACTGAAATTATTTTCGAACAAAAAAACATTTTACTCCGAAACAAATCGGGCCTAAAAAAAAATAATAATAAAAAAAAGTTAAATACCCTTTTGGTACTTGAGTTTAATATCAGGATGAAAGAATTAACCTTAATTTCTCCACTTAGTTTTATAGGAAAATTTTGGGTAATTATGGGGTCTAACCATTGAGATTAGCAGGTTTGTAGGCCAGCCCTGTTCAAAAGATCAATGAGGAAGTTCAACGTAGCATGGTGGGCTTATCCTTTCCCTTTGACGGTCTTGGCACTGGCTGCAACCAAGTATGCTCAAGAGGTGAGGGGCGCCAGAGCGCATGCCTTGATGCTTCTGCTGTCAGCTGTCTCAGTTTTGGCGTCTTTGGCCTTGATCATTATCACTGCACTCACTTCTAAATTCTAATAATATCTTCTCACAAACTCCCAAGAGCACTCTGCTTAAAATTCCCAATCCTCCTGCTTAAAATTCCCATTAATTGGAAATTGCTCCTTTTATATATTATCCTTGGAAAAAAAAAAGAAAATATGTAGAATGAAAAATTTCCTTCTCCCACAAAATGAACCGGCTTTGCACACATACCTTTATTATGAATGTCATCCAAATTTAATTTTACACACAAAAATAACCTACTTTAAATCACCTTTTCATGTGATCAATGCTTATAAAGCAACAATCTCGATGAGGAATCTGAAATTGAGACCTTCAGTTCTACTTATTTTAGTAACCAATAGTATTATGTTTTTAAGCTATATAATTTGATTTAGTTTAAAATATTGGAGGAAATTAAAATCTAGACTCAAGCAACTCACTCCAACAAGATTTGACTGAGTACAACTCAATCGTAGTGCCCACTCAAAGATCTAGACTCGGCTTATTTTGTCCACAGCTATTGGCATGTTGACAACTTCTTCTTCTCTACTTGGAAAAATAGTTTTGGTCTGCATGACTCCACGAACAAGATGTTAAGAACATCTGGTTTGCTTCAATGTCCTTGAAAGAGTATTCATGCACATCAAACCAAAATAATTGTGCCTTCAAGTACTCTCCATTATTGTAAAGGAATTATACTTCAATACATTACTCAACGATGAAAATGATATGAAAATAGAGTCAAGGGTGAGGCAGGGAATAGTGGTCTTTATGTGAGGACCAACCACGTGGACAAACAAACGGTTAAAACCCTTTTTGTTTGGTATATGAAGGAACACACAGTGCCCATCCTTATGTGAAGAAAAAAACAGAAAAAAAAAAAAAAAAAGAGAGAAGAAAATAAAGAGTGCAGCGCTGTGAGAGAGAGAAAAGAGAAAAGAAGAAAAGGTTTTTTCTTAACCACATCCGTCAAAGATTATTAGAAGTTCGTTTGTTGTCCGATCTTAATGCTCGATTTCTTTAAAAAAATCCTAGTGTCACAAATGTGCCACGCGTCTTCTTAATAAAAAAAATATTAATTAATATTTTAAAAAAATAAAAAATAAAAAAGATGGGAAGCCAACCACCTCACAGGCCTAGGGGTGGCATCGGCCACCCCAAACCGGCCTCGTTCGATCACCCCCAAGGGCCAACGATTTTTTTTTTTTTTTTGAGCCTTGGTGGTGGCCAGACCACCGACAATGGTGAAACCACCCCAGATCAGCTAGTCTAGGGTGTATATTTTTAGTTTGGCCCTTAGGAGTGGCTGGACCACCCCTAATGCCATAGGTGTCTTCGGCCACCCCAGATCGGCCAGTCTGGGGTGGTTGAAGCCACCCCCAAGCTAACAGTGGTGGTCTAGCCACCCGTTAGTTATTTTTTTAATAAAAAATTTTATTTTTTTAGTTATTTTTAAAGTATTAATGGGACAAATGTCTCATTTATAGTCCTATGATTTTTCTAAAGAGAGATCTTAGTCATTAACTGGATATTTACTAGTCTAAAATAGACTAGAGAGAATTGTATTCATTTTTTTTTAAAAAAAAAAAAAAAATAGTTGGAAGCTGGTACTTACTATTAATGCTTTTATCATAAATAGCCCATTAGGTCCGAATGGTCTATAAAAGGTGGCTTTTACAGCACTCAATTAAAATCTGACACATCATACAAGTACACAAACCCAAATAAACTCAGTTATACCGGATCCTTCCAAAAATCAAACAAACCCCTACCTCCAGCCTCGATTGCCAGACCGTCAGACCACCAGACTGCTGGGATTGCTGAGATCGCCTGATCGCCAGACTGCCGAACCTTTGGAGCCTCAGATTGCCGAGCACTAGACCTGCACCTCCAAACCAAACCGCCAAGGTGCAACCCGGACTGCCAAAGACCTGATGCTGCAGGAAACCCAAGCCCCATGACGTCGCCGGATCTCCAAACCGCCACACCCGTGGGTCTGGAGAGACCCACGACACCGTGGGTCTCACCATGAACAGCCACAAATTGCCTGAAATCGTCTTGACCCGCCTAAAACCGTTGTGACCCGTCTCAAAACCCAATTCTAATGCCTCAAAACTCATTTTTGGATTCAAAACTAAAACCTAGATGTAGAAAGTGAACCCTTCAGAGATTTTATCATCCTAAATGCCGGAAAAAATGGCTCCAGCACCGGAGAATTGCCAAAAAAGATGACTCCACGGCGGATCTGGCCATGACCCGCCCACGGGTCTGGACTGACCCACCACCCAGCTCTTTTGAGCTCAAAATATTGTGTTAGTATATAATATTTTTGTAGAATTGTTTTGTATTTGCTTAGATGTCAGCTTGTGACCGGTATCTATAAAAGGGATGTTTTGCAAATGGACCTGATTCAAGGTTTTCTCTTTATCATATATCCCTTATGATCTTATCCACTCCCTCCTTAATTTCCTAACATTCTATTTTGGGATATCAATTGAAGAAGCATTCCGAGTAATTCATTCATATTATTGATATGTTTATGTGTTGACACCCACTGAACATTAATGTGTGTCACTGCACCAAATACTTTTATCGGTCCATTGCGTCATTCTTAATTGTAGGATACACCCGTATAGATCGACCCTCTCGCTCCTAAAGATGACCGTGAATATTGGGCTTGACTCTCGCTCTTATTAAAGGACCTGGGTCTATTAATCCAAAAAAAAAATGATACTCACCTTCCTTGTCTTATTGCTTATTGTCATTGGTAAATTAATTCAATTTTCACATATTAGGAATCCGTTTACTTTGACATAAAATAATTTTCAAAAAATATTTTTGTATTTTATGGTGTAAACTATGACGTAAAATAGTAGTTAACAAAAAACATTTTCCTTTTGACCAAAAATTCTTCTTTTAACTTTCGAAAAATGATTTACGGTTTTAAAAACAGTAAACCAGTTTTTGATTTTGAGCATTACATTCTCAAATTGACGGACCCTGTCAAGACCTTGCTGGGCCTTAGTGCCTTACCCAGGACCTGTTTAGGACTTGACCGGGACTCACCCAGGAACCGCTCAAGACCCCACCAAAACCTGCCCAAAACATGACCGGACTTGAACGGGACCTGCCCAAGACCCAAAATCTGTAGGAACAACACAAGAAAAAGCTGAATCGTCGGAAGGGGCAGGTGTGGGAGATCAGGAAACCTGCTGGTCCTTATGGTGGGGAAACCATTGGAATTAACGTAGGAACCGGCTGGAGCACCAGATTCAAGAACCAGTTACGATTTCTTTGTTTCAATTTCTGTACTTCGTCTAGTGTTTTTTTTTTTTTTTTGGAATCATTTCCCATGTTAGTGTTGGCACATCCAAATTTCCATAGTGATTGCATAGTTATTGTTGGATCATGTATGAATTGAAGTTAGGTTTGCGCATCCAAATTTTGATATGATATATATATATATATAAGAGGAAAGGTCTTTATTTTAATTATTCCTTGCCCGGACGTCGGGACCTGCCCGGCACTCCATAATGTGACAAGCAATGTGTACAATGCGGAAATCAAATGCCACATGCTAGAAAGTGCACTTTTTAGTTCAAAACTTTTTTACGACATTGGAAAAGAATCCAATAAAAATATATTTAATTTTCGACTGTAACATGTTGCTTTTTTAGTATGTAATATTTTCAAAGCGTTTTAATGTCTAAAAATAGCCTAAATTTCGTAATTTGAAATACAATATTTCTCAATCCTGTATCAAAGTCGACTGATCATTGCAGTGTATATAAAAGTCTACAGAAGATGGGAAAGAAAAGTTTTGTAGATAAAAGCACTCTCGTTAAAGATCACTACAGATCGAAATCAAAACAATAAGCTGTCCAGTGTCTACCTTAATTTCTTCATTTACTTAAATATTCCTCATCATCCATTTCCTCGTTTCTACCAACTTGTCTATATATAAGTGAGTGGTAGAAGTAATGAATCCAGTGCAATAATAGCACTACCTTTAGAATAAATAATTTCGCGTGAAACACAAGTGTTTCATTTGATAATGATTTTATAAAAAGTGTTTTCTTTTTGGGGGGACAATTTGGAGATATTTAACAAACGTGGCCAACTTTTCTATAGAAATTAAGCAAAAGTTAGCCATGATATTGCGTACGCGTCAACCTAAGAAGGGTGCATGTCTTCATCTTCGACGATTTGTGAATATTTGACAAATATGGACCATTTTTCCACCGGAATCAAAAGTAGGCTGCGTCCTAAAAAGTGTGTGTTTTCTTTTGTTAACAATTTCGAGATATTGATCAAACAGCCAAACATGGCCCAACTTTTCTACCAAAAGCAAAATTAGGCCATGTTAAAGTCTTTTTTTTAAAAAAAAATTTTAAAAAAGAAATTAAATTTTTTTAAATTTATTATCATTTGATCCTTATAATGTGTAGGACTCATTCGACTTTATTGGTGAAAAGATGAAAAAATGAAGCATTTTTCTTCGCAAAATAACTTGTTTCGATCTATGAACTCCAAGGTTATTTTAGAGCTAACCATTGGCCTCTACCATTATATTAAATAAAATGAAAGTTTACAACTAATCGCTCAATCGAGAAAAAGCTATACAATTCTCTCTCATATATTTTTTAGTATACATTTTTTAATGTGACAATGAAAATAACAATTATTTTCAAAATCTAATTGTGATTTTCACTACTATGTCATAAAATGTGTATTTGAAAGTGTGAGTAGCATTTCTCTTTTCTTTTTAGCATAGGTTGTCCCAATCTACCAATTTTTTTTGACTTCTCGTTCCAGCAAACCAATAATCATTGAGTCCTCCTCTTTTCGACCAACACGTTCAAAAGTAGGTGTGCTAAAAAGTAGGCTAATCATTTTTTACATGACTCGCAAACTTGACATGAACTCAAGATAAAATTAATAGATTAAAATTATGGGGTCAAACTCATTTAATTAAATAGATCGAATTATGGTTGACCTATTGATAATAGCTTAAAAGTACTTAATTTCTCTGTTAAAGTGAACATTATCATAACTGAGCATTCACAATGGAGGAGCTAAATGACATTTTTATCTAAAATACCTCCTTAAATTGATAAAATACCATCTACATTGGAGAAACTAAAAAAATGTAGAATAGATATTTTATTAAATGAGCTAAAAAAAAAAGCTACATGTAGCGACACTATTCAAAGAGCTATTTTCCTAAATTTTCTTCCCATGTCTTTTTTTTTTCTCCCACTATCTCTCCCAAAATTTTCTTCCCATATTTTTTTCATTGTTTCTCACATGTTTTCTCTTTTTTCAAAATTTTCTCATACTATTTCTCTTTCACATCTCATTTTTTCTAAAATTTTCTCATATTATTTCTCTTTCCACATCACTTTTTTCTCAAAAGTTAAAGATAAGGTATTTAAGAAAAACACAATCATTATAAAAAATAAAATAAAAATTAAATGATATAGATAAAAATATAACTAATCAGATGTAAGAGACCCTTAAAAATTTATTAGCTAAACTAAATAAATTAAGTTTTGAAGAGCTATTTTACATAAAAAAAAATTAACTCTTTCATTGTGAATGCCCTTAATCTGATGTAATTATTGCATTTTGTATTTAATTGGAAAATATCATTTAATCATTAAACATGAGATTAAATGATATACTAATTCAAGTAAGTGGGAATTAAATAATAAAACCAAGAAAGAAAAAACAAAGCAAAAGATGACGATAATTGTGGCTGTGAGTGAAAGACAGTGTAAATCATTGTGGAGAAAAAAAAAAAAAAAAAAAAAGAAAAAATTATTTTCTTTGTGAAAGAATGGACATTGTAAAGAGAACTGTCAAGTGGGCCTAGAAAGAGAAAAACAAGTTAAGCCATAAGAAAGAGAGTTGATCAAGAATGTTTTTCGAAACATTAAGTTACCCTCCATAATTGAGGATATATTTGGTATTGTGATTTCAAAATAAAAAATATGATTTTAAACAAAATTTCAAAAATTAAATTATTTAACATTGCATTATTAAAAAATTACACTTTCGAAAATACATATATATATTTTACGTTTTTAAATCACAGGTAAGGAGGTGCATAAATTAATGGAATCCGGATGCAACTTATATACTGTTAAACTAATATTTAAATAATTAAATTTACTTCTTCCTATAAGATTAAGCTTTTGAGATAACTGGTGATTTAATATGGTATCAGAGCCAAAGGTCTTAGGATCGAAAAATGGAGTTTGAACCACACGTGAGGGAGAGTGTTAAACTAATGATTAAGTAATTAAATTTACTTTTTCCTATAAGCTTAAACTTTTAAAATAATTGTTGATTTAACACATACTCCGCCAAAGGATTAACAACAAATATATGTGACTAGTCTTTACCGTAGTGAACATTGAGAAATGCTACACTTATTCCTATTTCTTTACATAATTTCTATAAATAACTTTTAAAACTACCATCGAATGAAAATTTAATAACGATTCATCTCATATTTTTAATGGTAGTTTTAAAAGCCATCTACGAGTATGCAAAAATTGGGTAAAAAAGTATAAGAGTAAATGTAGCATTATTCGCCAACATTTAAAATTATTGGGGAAACTTAACTAACCCCCTCTAAACTTCTGCGCTTTTTGCAGACACCCCCCCAATTTTCAAAAACTCTCACTTTGATGTACCAAACTTTAGTTTACTCTCACTTTACCCCTTATGTTGGGATTTTCTATGAAATCCTAATGGAACTCTTCGTAATGCCAATTTTACCCCTCACTCAAAAACCACACCATTTTGGATTCCAAAACCACAATACCCACCCAACCTAGAACGATGTCATTTTGGCCATTAAATTTTTTTTTTTTTAAAAGGAAAATATTAAAAAAAAAAAAAAAAAAAATCGGGGGTGGCTAGAGCCACCCCCAAGGCCAGTCTGGGGGTGGTTCAACCACCCGCATGGCCAAGGGGGTGGTTCGGCCACCCCTAAAACGTCCCAAAAAAAAAAAAAAAGGTTTTGGGCTTTAGGGGTCCCAAAAAAAAAAAAAGGTTTTGGGCTTTTAGGGGTAGTCTGGATCTGGGGGTGGGGGTGGCTTCAGGCATGGGGGTGGTTCGACCACCCCCAGACCTACTGTCGCATTTTTTTTAATATAATAATTATAATAATAATTTTTTTATTTATAAATAAGCGTAAATTTGAAATTTTTACAAAGTTTAAGGATATAAAGGTCTTTTAGATATTTAACTATTTGATTTAATTGCAAAATTCTAACGGAAAGTGTAAAGTGGAAGTAAAATAAACTTTGATACACCAAAGTAAGAGTTTTTGAATGTTAAGGGGTGTCTACAAAAATCGCAAAAATTCAAGGGGGGTTAATGAAGTTTCCCCAAAATTATTTCACTTAAATTCTTGAAATATTCTATTTAACAGTTTTTTTATATAAATTTTTTTAATCTCCGACCAATGCTTAACACAGAGCTTTAGCTAACACAATTTTTTATCTCTGTGAGCGCCGCACAGGTGGGAGGAGGGGTGGCCTTCACTGCCTCCCCTCCTCCCCTTGTCCTCAACCTTTGTTCCTAGCAATTTACTTGATGCTCCCTAGCCTTTGTGCGGTGCTTCCCTCCTTCTCTTTTGCCCTTTTTCCCCTCTTATGTCCCACATCTTCTGTCCACCTCCTCCCTAGCCTCTGCCCTGCTGGCCACCCGTATTTTTTTTTTTTTTTTTTTATAATTTTTTTTTTGGTTTGTTGGTTGTTTAGCACTCTATGTAGGTGCCGCCCTTAGGGTTTTCACTCAAACTCTCCCCTCCGATTCTGAATGCGCCGCCGATCTCCTCTCCTTTGACCTGCTTTGCCGCCTACCGTTCGCTGCCGGTCTTTCTCGTGTCCCCCCGCGATGTGCTTTCAACGCCACCTTCCGCGTCGGTTTTCAGCCAGCACGCGATCGGCTTTCTCCCGGCACAAAAGACAAAACATGAACGATTTAAGTCCAAATGATCTAATGTGAATGTGATTTAACTCAAATTACAATGAATAAATGAACATAACCCGAACGATGAAATGTATCCATCGGACTAAACGCTATGAATAAACAACTACGGCACAATCAATGCAATCTTCTCACAAAATTGAAATGAAACAAATACGCATGACAAATTAAAGACGGATTAACATAAAAAAAAACTAATTATAAAAGTATGAAATTAAATCTATAGTGAAGCTTAATCTTCAATCTTAGTTGAATATTAGCCTATAATCATAACAAGAAACAAGAGAAAATGAAAAGAAAGCATTACTAAATTAAACTATACAAAGATTGACGTTTAGAGGAGCTCAAGACTGCCAATCAGGGGAGTCTTAGCTCCCAAAGGCCCCTCCAAGTATCCTCCAAACGTCCTCGTCCATTTACAAAAGAAAGGGGGTATTTATAGACTAATTTTAGAGTTTAAGCGCTGCTAAGTCAGAGAGATTCGCTCGATCGCAGGCAATGCGCTCAATCGCACTCGTGCGTGAATTTCTACATCTGATAGACACAAGTGTGCTCGATCGCACTCGATTTGCACTCGAATGCACATACTTCATAATTGGCCAAATCTTGTAAAATATAATTTTGTAGATCTTCGAGTTAACTTTCTAAAGACACCAAGATCACCCCAATTGGAGTTCTACAACTCTAAATATGACCGTTTTGGTGGGACTCGTCGGGTGCGAATCATCGCTCAACTCAATTTTGTCGCCAAAGCTCCCCGAATTGTTTTAAGCCCCAGATTTAATAGCATTAGCCCCCAAATGTAACATAGCAACCTACAAAACACCAAAACTAACCAAAACATTAAAAATTAACAAAGTTAAGATCTTAACAAACATAAGTTAAGGGAGGTCAAATATATAATTTTTGACACCGATCAAATACCCTCAAACTTACATTTTGCTAATCCCTTAGCAAAATAAAAATGAAAACACAAAGAAAACAAGAAACATAACTCCGCCTTCATGAGATAAACGATTGCATTTAACGTATGAAACAAGCATTTTAAACCATTAGGCATCCCTAGTGGACGAGTGAAGTCTTGTGAGGGATTTTCAGCAATGACACTCACAAATAATTATTTGGCACTATGTTATTAATGGACAAAGTCCTTCACACAAACACATGATTCATACATCATTGGCAAATTTAACATGTTTAACATACAAACATCATCCAAGCATCCAGACATCATTTCACTCAAGGTTAAACAATTGAGACAACACATGCTCCATGAAGTACAAAATAAACTAACACATCATGGGATTTCAATCATTCTCAAAAGATGTGTATCCCAAAATTCGTAGGAAAACAATATAATAAATACAACCAAGGCTTAAATTGAAAGATACAAATTTTGTGTGTAGATTGTGCAATGTTTAACTCTCTCAAGCTTCTAAATGACATATGTAACGAATGTTGGACCAGCGACTCCCAAACTAGGCAGTTTTAGGGCACTAAATGTAAAAACGTCCATAGGGCTTAATTACTCAAGTCAAAAAGAGCTACAATGCCTAAACTAGCCATACAATTACTTAACTAGAATTTTTCATCTTTTTACGCGAATACTCATTGTTTGGTGAGGCAAGAGATCCGATTACTCAATGAAAAATTCATTTTATTATGCTTTTTTGATTTTTTTATTATTATTAATAGCCAAAGTTTTCATCATCACATTACAAACCTAAAAATCTCAAGAAACACACTTCAAAGTCAAATCTCATACCTCATAGACCCTAATGCTAATATGCATGTGAAATTTCAATCAAACAAGTTGAATCACTCTAATCCAACACATGAATCAAAAAATGAGATTTCTAATTATATGCAATGTTCAAACAAGTTAAACACGTCAATGACATGCAATCCACAGTCACGATATAAGTTGTACCCAATCAACGTAGCAACAAACAAAAAGAAAAAAAAATTATATACAGATAAAAACAAAACAAAACAAGTAAATAAACAAACAAAACAAAACAGACAAAGTGTTTGTCCACACCCTCAAACTTAAATGACATATTGTCCCCAATGTGACAAGAAATACTATACAGTGAGATGAAGAACCGGGATGTGCAAATGTCTAGGCGTCCCCCAAACTTAAACATCAAAACACCTGTCAAAAACTAACAATATTTTTCTCACAAGCACAAACATCAAAAAGTTAATTGCTGTTAGAAACTGAATAAAAATAAAAAAA
The DNA here is from genome assembly GCA_006937295.1 of Carpinus fangiana. NCBI lineage: Eukaryota > Viridiplantae > Streptophyta > Magnoliopsida > Fagales > Betulaceae > Carpinus > Carpinus fangiana. Next base: position 2,347,158 of record CM017326.1, on the reverse strand, counting down.
ATAAAAAATACAGTGTGGAAAATAAAAAAAAGAAAAATACTGCACCTTTCCCGCTCATATGGGTGTCCAACCAATCCCTTCCATCATTTCTTCTTTAGAATATGATATCCCTCTGGAAGGATGTTCCGCTATCTTATGTAGCAAAATTGTTTTCTTCAAAAAAATTTCTTGGTATGCCTATTCCTATTTTGCACATTTCTGTGCGTGATACCTTAAAAATCTCGACATAAGATGACTCTTCGAGACTTTGAAAAGACGAAGCTTGTTGTGTCTCGACAGGGATTATGATTAAGGAGTGAGCTTCAATATCATTAGACCAATTTGAAATTGGAGGGGGCTCAATCTGCTCCTGGGTCTCATCTTCTCCATTCCCAGTCCACATCTTAGGAGTTGGATCCACTAAGGCCTTAGCTTGCTCATGTATCATGTCAAGATCCAAATCAAACTCAAATTGAGCATAACTCTCTTCCAAAGGATCCTCCAGACTTGACTCTCTAAACATCACAGCTTGCTTGAGGAACTTGTCAAGATCCAGATCATATTCAATTTGATCAAAACACTCTCCCAATGAATCCTCAAGACTTTGCTCACTAAAAGTATCAGCATGATCAAGTAGCTTGTCCAGGTCTAGGTCATCTTTTTCTTGAGCAAAGTGTTTCATTTCAGGATCCTCTAAACTTAACTCATGCAACACATCATCTTGCACAACTAGCCTATCAAGGTCTAGGTCACAGTCATCTTGGGTGAAGCATTCCATCTTAAGGTCCTCTAAGCTACACTTACTCACAACTTTATCTGCAATTTCCTCATTAACAAGTGTGGTAGTGGTTTGGGCATTCTCATGTGTAAACTTGTTAACTTCAGTCATGTAATGATTTATGAAAGGGCAATCATCAAATTGATAAGAATAATGATAACTGTATTCACATGACTGATGAGGTGCATGAGTGTGAGAAAGCTGGGTATGGGCATGTCTGGCTGCCATGAGTTGGTTCACCCTCTCCTCTAAGTCATCGAAATTAGTGGTTAAAAAATGTTGCACTAATGACTCATGGGGAGGATGATTATATGATGAAGGCAAGGAAGAGTAGTTATCTAAACTGAAAGGCTCAGCTACTAATGAAATTGAGTTAGGGAATGATATCTCAGTGGTTTCCCCCTTCTCTGTTTGCACATCAAGAATAGGATACTCTAAATTTGGTTCATTAACAGTTTCCTTAAAAACTTTCTCACTCCTCGTCATCTCGACTTTGAAACTCCTCCACAACTATGTTGAATTCAGTAACTAGATGATCAAACTGTCCTTCTAACCTTGCGTCTGCTTCAGTGTTCACCACAATAGTATCTATGATTTCTTGATAAAGTTGGTTGACAATTTGCCTGAACGCCTCGAGTGTCTTTTAATGATGGTCTTTGAGACACAGGAACGGTGGGTTGGCCGACTAGTTCCATGAATTCCTAAAGAGTTTCTTTCAAAGAAGATTGCTTAGGAGAATAGTCATATGATGAATGAGAAGAAAATTGGTTTTCGAATTGCGGATAATCAGGATGGTGCAATTTGTCAACTTAGGGGGCATAATTTTTCGTAGCACAAATTTGCCACGAAAAATCAGAATGATTGCTCCAATTTGGGTTATAAAAATTTGAATTTGATTCAAACCCAAAGCTGGAGAAACTGGTGTTCATTTGCTAATGTAAAATGTTAGAAAACTGTTCCCAATGTGGACAATCACCTAAACTATGGTAAGGATTAGAACAGTGTCAACATAGTTCATGTAAGTAAAAATTGGTAGGACTAGGCGTCTTACAACTAGGAAAAACATCAAAATTATCGAATGAAAGACTCATGCTTCACCCAAACAATTCAAAAATATGCAAGTTTGAAATAAAAAAAAAAAAAAGTAGATATTTTTGAATATGTTGGTAAATAGTATCACGTGATTTTGACTCACCTTGGTGGTAGAGACCTCCTTAATATACGTCGACGTATTCTCCAAAAATGTTCTCTACGAAGTATCCTAATGTTAGAAGGTTCTACCATAATAAAAACCTACCATAAACCGTAAAATTGCAAAAACAAGCTTTATAGAGGTACCAAGGGTGATCGATTAACAACACTCGATTAGTATTGATCCCAGTAGGGACAAAACACTACTCATAACCCTCGGCCTCCATATATCTCATCTTTAACCTTAGGGAAGCCTCTAGAGGCACTAAGACTATATACTGTCACCCTTATCAACTATCAAAGACCTCAAAACCCTATAAGTCAAGAACTTTATGCGTCAAAACCTTAGGATTCACAATACCCAAAACTCCGATGACAATACATATCTATCCTTATTATTTCTCATTTGTTTGTTAATGCATTTTCTTCCTTGTTTTGTTTCCCAATCCTCACTTACCTCACCAAGACTAAAATCTATTTCATCAATTCTATAACACCTTAACCCTTTCTGGCCATAATTACAACCTAAGGAACTATCTTTACTTTATCAAATCTATTTCACTAAGACTAAAATCTATTTCATCAATTCTATAATACCTTAACACTTTTTGGTCATAACTACAACCAAAGGAACTATCTTTACTTTTATCAAATTCAAAGATCACATTATCACACTAACTCACCCCTATTCACAAACACTCACCAATTACAACTCCCTATTCGGTCCTCCCTATACATCATGAGCCTACAAGCCACAATTACAAGCAAAGAGAATCCGACTGAATTAGCCAATCCTCAATTAACACAATATAGCCCAAAAATATAACCAAATCTATTATAAACGAACACTTGGCTATTACAACAAAGATACAATCATGACCTTGTTGTGTCCTTCTTTGAGTCAAATTGTCCAAATAGAAGATTGGTTAGCTCTTAGTCAAATGGTTTCCCTCTCAATTTGTTTGAGTTGGGTCTAGTGAGGTTACTGTTCGCAAGCTTTATATTTTGTGTTTTCCCCTAATCTGTGAGGGGTTGGATTGTTGGTTATCCGCTGCTTTGTTCCTGTCTTTAAATTAATTATTCATCAACCAAAAAAAAAAAAAAATTAATTCATCCTTAGCTCATTATACCATTTAATGCTTTCACTATCTACAATATGCGTTACAGACTGTGGTAGCCAACAAGAAGCAATCAGTGTGAACGTGACCAACATGAGTGACTTAACTGTTTTGGATGTGTTCAATGTCGTACACCAAATGGTGGGCAAACCCACTGACTTCATGCTCAGGGATTTGCTTCTACGCGCAGGAGCCTTAAGAGCGTCCGAACTTGAACACATTGACACTGCTCATGTTCATCACAAGCAGATCTCTGTGACTACAGCATCGCCCCCCAGACTCTCTGGCAGTTTTTATTATATAAGATTTCACTTCTGAGCCCCTTGACGTTTTGGGAAACGTTAGCAAAGTGAAAAAGACAACGTCAGAAACTCAAAATGCTTTACTGGTTGTTGCTTTACTTATCGCAACTATAACCTACCAAGCCATATATACTAAATCCTCCCAATGACATTTATTACGGCGCCAATTACGCTGCTGCTAGCTAGTATATCAGCCAATTTACAAGAATTCATTCCATTCATGGTTCTCAACTCTATTGGATTTTTTGTATCGCTTGCAGTGATTATTTTGGTTATGGGTGAGTTTCCACTCAAAGCATTATTGGGGATTACTGTGCGTTACATGGCTGCAAGTTATGTTTGCGGGATTTTGTTGATTGGACCTATTGGTTTAAATGCTTCACAATGGGCGATGACAACAATAGGAATGATGGTCTCCATAAACTTAGTTCGCTTCTACTATTGGTTAGTCAAAAGATGGTCCAAAGAAATTAGAAACAGAAAAAGAAGAATCTAATGACAAAGAACAACCTTTTTTACTATAAAATATCTCTTCAACTATCTCTTCATTGATATTTATATTGTATATTTTATTGTCATTCGACTATAAAATATATAGTTATGGTCAAATAAGATTGTTAGGGTTGGACATTCAATTTACACAAATAGTTGCCCCATTAAATTTTTGGCATTGTACAGAGAATTTTACCTCATTTAATTGTTATATCAATGAAGAGATAATTCATTCAAAAAACAAGAACAAAGCAGCAGATTGAGAAATATCCAACCCTAACGACGTGTAAATTGAATGTATATATTGAAGTTAGAGAAATATCATTTGACTATAAAATATAAAGGAGGAGAGAGGAAGCATCAGAATTGCATGCCACAGTTTAAAGTATATTCTATTTGATGTCTTCACCGCTCTATTCCACCCACCACGCGCCGCCATGTGGTCTGCACGCACCTGCGCGTGGACCTCACGCTCCTGTGCGTGCATCTCACGCGCTGCCATGTCTGCCTCGAGCTGCTGCCAAAAACTCGCCCGCCAACCTCCTTCCACCCTGTTCTCTGTTACTGCCGGTGCTCAGTGGACTTTTTTACTACTTTTATTATTTTCCTTGTATTGTAATTTTTATGTATTTCTATTTTATGTTGTTGTTTGTCTTATTTTTTGTGGGCTTTTATCTCCCTGCTTTGATGTGGTTTGATTTTGAGGAGATTGATTCCATTTGGTTCTTTGCAGTGCTTGCTCTGCAACTATCATTTTACAATGATAGTTGTTTTACCCGCATTAAACTCTTCACGAAATTTCTTTACAATTTACACCGCCTTGTGCGGTCCTAAAATAAACCCAACTTGCTTATGGTTCTTTTTGAACTGTTGGTAAATACCATTGCCTCAAATTCAATTCTTGTGAATCGGATCCAGTATTTGTCCTTATATTTGCACTACTTTTTTATCATTTGGGCTATGTTGTTAGGACGTCCTTCCCTTTCGTTTTGGGTTTATTGTTGGGGAGCCCACCCCACTTTTGTTTATAAGATCTCTTATTTCTTTTTCCTTTCGAATCAAAATTAGGATAGATCCTTCCCTGTAACCCTCTCCTCAAGGCGGTCCTGGAATAGACCCAACTTGCTTATGGTTCTTTTTGAACAATTAGTAAATACCATTACCTCATGTTCGGTTCTTTTGAACAGGATCCAGTATTTGTCCTTATATTTACATTGTTTTTTATCATTTGGGCTATGTTGTTGGAACGCCCTCCCCTTTCGTTTTGGGTTTATTGTTGGGGAGCCCACCCCACTTTTGTTTATAGGATCTCTTATTTCTTCTTCCTTTCGGATCAAAATTAGGAAAGATCCTTCCCAGTAACCCTCTCCTCAAGGCGTTCCTAGAATAGACCCAGCTTGCTTATGATTCTTTGTGAACTGTTGGTAAATACCATTGCCTCATGTTCGGTTCTTTTAAACCAAATCCAGTATTTGTCCTTATATTTGCACTACTTTTTATCATTTGGGCTATGTTGTTGGGGCACCCTCTCCTTTCGTTTTGGGTTTATTGTTGGGGAACCCACCCCACTTTTGTTTATAAGATCTCTCATTTCTTCTTCCTTTCGAATCAAAATTGGGAAAGATCCTTCCTTGTTTATTCGATTAAAAAAAAAACAAACTTACTTTTTGTGTGGTTCCACTAGGCAAGTGAAACCACACAAAAAGGTTGTTCTATGTCATTAGATTCTTCTTCTGTTTTTAATTTCTTTAGACCATCTATTGACTAACCAATAGCCGAAGCGAACTAAGTCTACGAAGACCATCATTCCTATAGTTGTCATCGCCCAGCTTGAAGCATTTAAACTAGTAAATCCAATCAACAAAATCCCGCAAACATAACTTGCAGTCATGCAATGCACAGCAATCCTCAACAATGCTTTGAGTGAAAACTCATCCATAACCAAAGTAATCACTGCAAGCAATACAAAAAATCCAATAAAGTTGGGAACCATGAATGAAATGAATTATTGTAAATCGACTGATATACTAACTAGCAGCAGTGTAATCGGCGCCGTAATAAATGCCACTAAAAGGATCTAGTATATATGGCTTGGTAGGTTATAGTTGCGATAAGTACAGCAACAACCAGCAAAGCATTTTGAGTTTCTGACGTTGCCTTTTTCACTTCTTTTGCTAACGTTTCCCAAAACGTCAAGGGAATCAGAAGTGAAATCTCATGTAATAAGAACTGCCAGAGAGTCTGGGGAGACAGTGTCATCGTCACAGAGATCTTACCTGTGATAAACATGAACAGTGTCAATGTGCTCAAGTTCGGACGCTCTTAAGGCTTCTGAGCGTAGAAGCAAATCCCTGAACATGAAGTCAGTGGGTTCGCCCACCATTTGGTGTACGACATCGGACACATCCAAAACAGTTAAGTCACTCTTGTTAGTCACGTTCACACTGACTGCTTCTTGTTGGCTACCATCACGACCAAGTAGCGATTTCACAGTCTATAACACATTGTAGATAGTGAAAGCATTAAATGGTATAATGAGCTAGGGATGATTTTTTTTTTTTTTTTTTGGTTGACGAATAATTAATTTAAAGACCGGAACAAAGCAACAAATAACCAACAACCCAACCCCTCACAATTTAGAGGAAAACACAAAATATAAAGCTTGGGAACAGCAACCTCACTAGACCCAACTCAAACAAATTGAGAGGAAAACCATTTGACTAGGAGCTAACCAATCTTCTATTGGGACAATTTGACTCAAAGGAGGACACAACAAGGTCATGATTGTATCTTTGTTGCAATAGCCAAGTGTTCGTTTATAATAGATTTGATTATATTTTTTGGCTATATTATGTTAATTGGGGAATTGCGGATTGGCTAATTCTGTCGGATTCTCTTTGCTTGTGATTGTGGCTTGTAGGGTCATGATGTATATGGAGGACCGAAATGTAGTTGTAATTGGTGAGTGTTTGTGAATAGGAATGAGTTAGTGTGATAATGTGATATTTAAATTTGATAAAATAAAGATCGTTCCTTTGGTTGTAGTTATGGCCAGAAAGTGTTAAGGTCTTATACCAGCAGACAAGTCAAAACTCTCTGACACGCTCAAACATTCTTCAGGTTGAACCGCTCCCAGACACCCAGGAATTTTTGACGTGCGCATGATAGCTTTAGGTTGACCCACAACACAGAACCCCGAAAAGCCAACACCGAAGTCTCCATTAGGCGTTGACTTGCTCGTTGGCAACACTGTCGGCCGTATCTGGGTCTCCTCAGATTGTCCCGCATCGAGAAACCCGGCCTCGCCAGGTTGATCGCAGCTCCCCGACATCACCACCAGCGCTACCTGAGCAGAAGAGCCCTCCTCGATCAGCCCATGAACAGCCGAACCCATCACAACCGGACTCGCCGGTGACACTACCGGCGTCGTCTGAGGCTCCTCAGAATACCCCACCGCCAGCGTCAACTGGATCCCCTCAAATTGCCCCTGAGCTACCGAGCCCCTCGCAGACAAGTTCGCCGGCTCCTCAGCCTTACGAACCCATTCGAATTTCCCCAAGATCAACGGCAGCTGCGATTTCGATCCCAAAGCACCCACTGCTCGCGCGGCTCGGGCAGCGGAGTTCTCGCCCACCTGAAACGACCGCCTCTCTCCTGCCTGTCGCGTGAACAGGCTGCCCATATCACCGCTCGACTGTGGGTCACCGGGCTTGGGCCCTGAAACTTTCTACTTCCCCTTATTTTTCTTCCTACCTTTGATTTTTCTCCTTTTGGGCTTTAAGGCTTCGTTGCCCACTGCATTATTGCTGCCCAGGTTCTGACCAACATCATTGCCCTTATTCGGCCCACCGAACCCTGATAAGCCCATCACCTCCTCCACCCTCCTAATACCCTTGTCCACGTCTTCCTTCAGCTTTGTCAGAAAATTTTTTAACTCCTGTATTTCTACGCGAAAACTCCGCTGACCCAAGGAGACAGACCCATCCCCTGCAAACCCGCTACGTATACTCAACGCCTCCATGCCAGAGTATGCAGGAAGTGACCGTGCCTTGGGATTGGGGATACTCACCGAGAAAATCCCTCTGTTACCCACTCCGGTCGCAGTGAGAATTTCATCCCCTCCCACTGGCATTAGCTCCTCTGCCTTCGGCTTAGTCTTCGACCCTTCAGATGATCTCGCCGGAGCTTTATCCTGCTTACTCCTCAGTCCACACTCGTCGTACCCCCCAGGTTGGGCTGCCAACACAGCCTCAGCGTAACTCTTTCCAGCCGTTACCATGTTGCACCTCCATTTCTCTCTCACGCCAAGATCAGAGTTGGCCTTACTCAGCTCCATCTTCAGACAGTCCCACCCTTCACCATACCTGCCTTTCGGAATCATGATCGACCCACATCGTTTCCTGCCATCAAACTCCTCTATCCTCAGAAAATTCCCATGCCTGTTCGAACATTTCTCCACAATGACCCTGGGGTATCCAGCTCTAGACTGATCCCAAAATACCTCGTAAAAATTCACTGCTCCCAGTTCCTCCACCACACTATCCATCCACGCCACCTCGGCTCTTTGCAGGAAGATTGACCTCACCGTCTTACTATTTCTTTCGTAAAATCTCACACCTGTATTCCCTCCACAAACAACCAGCTCAAACTCTTTCGCTTCCACCAACCACTTCCTCTTCCCATCCATTACGAATACACACCGAGACCAGACACGAAGCACTCACCCCCACGCGCCGCAAGCTTAGGCGGTTAGTAGGAGAGAGAAGAGAGAGCAGAGAGAGAGAGTAAGCCACTTGGAGTACAGCATTACCCTATTCGAAAGAGAATAAAAATTAGCTAGAGGAACTTTTATTTTTTACGAAAGAAATAGTAAGACGGTGAGGTCAATCTTCCTGCAAAGAGCCGAGGTGGCGTGGATAGATAGTGTAGTGGAGGAACTGGGAGCAATGAATTTTTACGAGGTATTTTGGGATCAGTCTAGAGCTGGATACCCTAGGGTCATTGTGGAGAAATGTTCGAACAGGCATGGAAATTTTCTGAGGATAGAGGAGTTTGATGGCAGGAAACGATGTGGGTCGATCATGATTCCGGAAGGCAGGTATGGTGAAGGGTGGGACCGTCTGAAGATAGAGCTGAGTAAGGCCAACTCTGATCTTGGCGTGAGAGAGAAATGGAGGTGCAACATGGTAACGGCTGGAAAGAGTTACGCTGAGGCTGTGTTGGCAGCCCAACCTGGGGGGTACGACGAGTGTGGATTGAGGAGTAAGCAGGATAAAGCTCCGGCGAGATCATCTGAAGGGTCGAAGACTAAGCCGAAGGCAGAGGAGCTAATGCCAGTGGGAGGGGATGAAATTCTCACAGCGACCGGAGTGGGTAACGGAGGGATTTTCTCGGTGAGTATCCCCAATCCCAAGGCACGGTCACTTCCTGCATACTCTGGCATGGAGGCGCTGAGTAGACGTAGCGGGTTTGCAGGAGATGGGTCTGTCTCCTTAGGTCAGCGGAGTTTTCGCGTGGAAATGCAGGAGTTAAAAAATTTTCTAACAAAGCTGAAGGAAGACGTGGACAAGGATATTAGGAGGGTGGAGGAGGTGATGGGCTTATCAGGGTTCGGTGGGCCAAATAAGGGCAATGATGTTGGTCAGAACCTGGGCCGCAATAATGCAGTGGGCAACGAAGCCTTAAAGCCCAAAAGGAGAAAAATCAAAGGTAGGAAGAAAAATAAGGGGAAGCAAAAAGTTTCAGGGCCCAAGCCCGGTGACCCACAGTCGAGCGGTGATATGGGCAGCCTGTTCACGCGACAGGCAGGAGAGAGGCGGTCGTTTCAGGTGGGCGAGACCTCCGTTGCAGGAGCCGCGCGAGCAGTGGGTGCTTTGGGATCGAAATCGCAGCTGCCGTCGATCCTGGGGAAATTCGAATGGGTTCGTAAGGCTGAGAAGCCGGCGAACCTATCTGCGAGGGGCTCGGTAGCTCAGGGGCAATTTGAGGGGATCCAGTTGACGCCGGCGGTGGGGTATTCTAAGGAGCCTCAGACGACGCCGGTAGTGTCACCGGCGAGTCCGATTGTGATGGGTTCGGCTGTTCATGGGCTGATCGAGGAGGGCTCTTCTGCTCAGGTAGCGCCGGTGGTGATGTCGGGGAGCTGCGATCAACCTGGCGAGGCCTGGTTTCTCGATGCGGGTCAATCTGAGGAGACCCAGATACGGCCGGCAGTGTTGCCAACGAGCAAGTCAACGCCTAATGGAGACTTCGGTGTTGGCTTTCCGGGGTTCTGTGTTGTGGGTCAACCTGAAGCTATCCTGCGCACGTCAAAAATTTCTGGGTGTCTGGGAGCGGTTCAACCTGAAGAATGTTTGAGCGTGTCAGAGAGTTTTGACTTGGCTGCTGGTGCTCTCCAGCCTTTGCTGGGAGGTGAATTAGCGGAAGAGTCAAATCATATGGGTGTAGAGGTAAGTATGCTGGTCCCCTGGCAGTCTGGTAATGTTATTTTGGACAGTGGTGAGTTAGGCTGCTTTGTGGATGGGGAGCCTATCCCGCTGGAAATTTGTTTTGGGAGAGGTGAGGGGGACGGGGATGTTGCTCCTTCTCGGCTGTCTGCTTCGCCTAGGATGGAATTAGTGCCCTTTGCGGATGGGGAGCCTATTTCTCAGGACTTGATGCTAGCCAGGGATGATGGCAATAGTGGTGGGTGTCAGGAAGCCGACAAGGGATTGGAGATAATTATGGCTTTATGCCAGATTGTAGGCATCCCTTGTGATGGTCATGTAGAGAGACTCAGGGCAGCTTTCACTCACATTTTGGCAGGAAAGAAAAAGGAGGTTAAGAAAAATAAGGGAGGAGGCCAGGTGGGTAGAAAGGGCACGAGAGAAGTCCTTAATCTCTTCACCTCGATTAACTATGACGGTGGTAGTGGGAGTGTGACTCGTAGTAGAGGCAAGGGAAGGGGGAACCGTTTTGTGCTATGAAGTGCAACATTCTTTCTTGGAATGTTAGAGGGTTGAATAGCCCGGACAAAAGGTTGATGGTGAGGAACTTGCTGCGTCAATGACGGGTGGACATTGTATGCCTGCAAGAAACTAAATTGGAGCATATTTCTAGGAGGGTTGTTAGAAGTGTGTGGGGCTGCCGCTACGTTGACTGGTGCTATGTGGCTGCCATTGGGGCTGCTGGGGGCATTTTGTTGATGTGGGATAAGAGGGTGGTCTCTAGGGTGGATGCGGTGGTGGGGGATTACATGGCAGCTTGCTCTTTTAAGAATGTAGTGGATGGTTTTGTATGGGCGTTTGCAGGAATGTATGGCCCTAATGGGGACCTTGAAAGACGCTGCCTATGGGATGAATTGGTGGGCTTGATGAGTTGTTGGGATTTACCTTGGTGTATTGGGGGTGACTTTAATGTTGTCCGATTCCCTAGTGAAAGGTCCAGAGGGAGGCGCATTAGTGGAGCGATGAGGGAGTTCTCAAATTTCATTTCCGAGTGTGGCCTCATGGATCTCCCCCTCAACGAGGGTTTGTGCACTTGGTCCAACACCCGGTCTTGGTCTAGAATTGACCGGTTCTTGATTTCTCCGGATTGGGAAGCGAAATACCCAGAAGCTCTCCAAAAAAGACTTTTATGCTTGTGTTCAGATCACTTTCCCATTGTTTTATCTTGTGGAAGGAACAAGGGGGAAGGAAATCTTTTAAGTTTGAGAACATGTGGTTAAAGGAGGAGGGTTTTGTGGAAAAGGTTAGAGGCTGGTGGGAATCGTACAATTTTCAAGGCACTCCTAGTTTCATTTTTGCTAAAAAACTCAAGGCGCTTAAGGGGGACATCATTAATTGGAATAAAACAGTTTTTGGCAATGTTGGTGTGCTTATCAAGGAAAGGACGGATGATTTGAAGGCTCTAGAATCTGCTGCTGAAAGGGGAGGTTTAAATGAGGATCAAAGGGAGAGGAAAAGGCAACTTTGTAGGGACTTGGAGAGAGCTCTCTTACAAGAAGAAATCAGCTGGAGGCAAAAATCCAGAATTAAGTGGCTCAAGGAGGGTGATAAATGTACAAAATTCTTTCATTTGATGGCCAATTCCAATAAGAGGTATAATACCATTGATTCGCTTCACATCAATGGTGTTATGTCTTCCGATTCGGAGGCCATTAGAGAGCATGCTATTAATTATTTTAAGTCCATGTTTGCTGAAAGCATGTCTTGGAGGCCTAAGTTGGATGATTTGGAGTTTGAGTCTTTATCTGAAGACGAAGCCGCTTCCCTTGAAGCACCCTTTTTGGAAAAGGAAGTGAATGACGTGATTTTTGGTATGGATGGGGATAAAGCTCCTGGTCCGGATGGTTTCTCTTTGGCTTTTTTTCGAGCTTGTTGGGAGGTGTTAAAAAATGACATCATGGCCGTTTTCTCTGATTTCCATGCCTGCGGTAAGTTTGAGAAGAGCTTGAATTCCACTTTTATTTCTCTTATTCCTAAGGTGCCAGGGGCATCGGAATTCAAGGATTTCCGCCCCATTAGTCTTGTAAGTGGGATTTATAAGATTATTTCCAAGGTCCTGGCTAATAGATTGAGGTTGGTTTTAAGCAAGATTATTTCTACTCCCCAGAATGCCTTTGTTAAGGGCAGACAAATATTAGACTCTGTGCTCATTGCTAGTGAAAGCCTGGACTTCCGTCTTAAGTCAGGAGAGTCAGGGTTGCTATGCAAGTTGGATATGGAAAAAGCTTATGATCATGTCAGCTGGGATTTCTTGTTATATATGTTGAGGAGGTGTGGGTTTGGACAGAAATGGTGTTCTTGGATTGCTTTCTGCATTTCTACGGCCTCTTTCTCAGTTTTGATTAATGGTGCGCCGGCGGGCTTCTTCAACAGCTCGAGAGGAGTGAGACAAGGAGATCCCCTCTCCCCGTTCCTCTTTGTGATTATTATGAAAGCCTTTAGTAGAATGGTTAAGGCCTCAGTTGAGCACGGTCTTTTCTCAGGTTTTGTTGTGGGTGGTAGAGGGAGTGAGCAGATCCATATCTCGCATCTTTTATTCGTTGATGACACCTTGTTATTTACCAAGGCTTCTCAGTTGCAGGTGCAAACCATAAGTAATTTGTTTATTTGCTTTAAGTTGGTTTCTGGGCTCAAGGTCAACTTGGCTAAATCATTTTTGGTGCCGGTTGGCGAGGTGCGTAATATTGAGGTTTTGGCGAAGATCCTGGGTTACGAAGTCGGTTCTTTGCCTATTACTTATTTGGGTATGCCTCTGGGGGCCCGGTTCGAAGACAAGGCATGTTGGAACGGGGTGGTGGAAAAGTCAATGAGAACCCTTGCCACTTGGAAGAGGTCTTACCTCTCTAAGGGGGGCCGGGTGGCTCTTATTAAAAGCACTCTTTCCAACCTTCCTACTTACCTTCTATCCTTGCTTCCTATTCCAGCAGCCATTGCAAAACGCATTGAATCGATTCAATGCGACTTTCTTTGGGGTGGTATGGGTGAGGAGTTCAAATTCCATCTTGTTAATTGGAGGAAAGTCTGCTCTCCCATTCGGGAAGGTGGTCTAGGTATCCGCAACTTAAGAAGCTTCAATCGCGCCTTACTTGGTAAGTGGCTATAGAGGTATGCAAATGAACCTGAAGCTTGGTGGAGAAAAGTGGTGGAGGCAAAATTTGGGTCGGAGAGAGGGGGTTGGCGGTCCAAGGTTGGGACAGGTTCTCATGGAAGGGGCCTGTGGAAGTATATTAGTAAGGAATGGCATCATTTCTCCAATCACTCTAGACTCATGCCAGGTGATGGGTCCAGAATCAGTTTCTGGGGAGAGGCTTGGTGTGGAAATGAGCCTCTTTTGGAGGTTTATCCGGGGTTATATAACCTGGCCAACAACAAGGAGGCCTCCATTGCTGACAATTTTGACTTGGTGAGTGGATCCCGACAGTGGAATATCAGCTTTGTGAGATCTTTGAACGATTGGGAAGTGGATGATTTGGTTTCTCTTTATAGCCTCCTGTATTCTTTTAACGTGGGCCATGGAGCTGACAAGATTTGGTAGATCCCGAATAAGAAGGGTAAGTTTGAGGTGAAGTCATTCTATTCTATTCTAAACTCTTCTATCAGCTTCCCTTTCCCTTGGAAGAGCATTTGGCATACTAAAGCGCCTCCAAGGGTGGCGTTTTTTGTATGGTCGGCTGCTCTTGGCAAAATTCTCACATTGGACAATTTGAAGAGGAGAAATATTGTGTTGGTCAATAGATGCGGGATATGCAAGAAGGAAGAGGAATCTATTGATCACCTACTTCTTCATTGTGAGAGAGCCCAATTTCTATGGAACGCCTTTTTTAGTCGTTTTGGCTTGGCTTGGGTTGGGTTATGCCTCGGGGGGTCATGGATCTTTTGCATTGTTGGTGGTCGGCGGGTCACCCGAGTAGTGCTGTGGTTTGGAAGATGGTGCCGCTTTGTATTATGTGGTGCCTTTGGGTGGAAAGGAATGGGAGATTTTTCGAGGACTCCGAAAGAAGTTCTGAAGATCTTTTACATTTCTTTTTTACTACTCTCTTCACATGGGCGGCTGCTTGGCTAGCCCCCACTGTGATTTCTTTCTCTGATTTTCTGTATTTCTTCTCTAGCCCCCTTTAGGCGTTCTCTTGTATACTTTCTGTGTACTAGGGTTGCGCCCCTCTGCGCTTTTTTAATAAATTATTACTTATCCAAAAAAAAAAAAAAAGAATTGATAAAATAGATTTTAGTCTTGGTGAAATAGATTTGATAAAGTAAAGATAATTCCTTAGGTTATAATTATGGCCAGAAAGTGTTAAGATGTTACAGAATTGATGAAATAGATTTTAGTCTTGGTGAAATAGATTTGATAAAGTAAAGATAGTTCCTTAGGTTGTAATTATGGCCAGAAAGGGTTAAGGTGTTATATAATTAATGAAATAGATTCTAGTATTGGTGAGCTAAGTGAGGATTGGGAAACAAAACAAGGAAAAAAATGCATTAACAAACAAATGAGAAATAATAAGGATAGATATGTATTGTCACCGGAGTTTTGAGTATTGTGAACCCTGAGGTTTTGACGCATAAAGTTCTTGACTTATAGGGTTTTGAGATCTTTGATAGTTGATAAGGGTGATGGTTTATAGTCTTGGTGCCTCTAGAGGCTTCCTTGAGGTTAAAGACGAGATATTTGGAGGCCGAGGGTTATGAGGAGTGTTTTGACCCTGTACGGATCAATATTGATCGAGTGTTGTTGATCGATCACCTCTGGTACCTCCATAAAGCTTTTTTTGCAATTTTACGGTTTAAGGTAGGTTTTTATTATGGTAGAACCTTCTAACATTAGGATACTTCGTTGATAACATTTTTGGAGAATACGTCGACGTATATTAAGGAGGTATCAACCACCAAGGTGAGTCAAAATCACGTGATACTATTTACCAACATATTCAAGAATATCTACTTTTTTTTATGTCAAACTTGCATATTTTATACAATCATAAAATACGTTGTGAACCCTAAGTTTTAAATTGAAGCTATTTTTTTTTTTCTCCTTTTTCTAGAGGAAAAACTCTCGTGGAAACATAGTTTCCCTTCATAGACTTAGTCTTCTCCTCTCTTCACCTCCACACATCCTCCTCCTAGGAAGACCCCTCATCCCAAATCGAAACTATTCCTACTGCTACTATCCAAAGCACAAGTCCGCCTCTCATAGTGCACATCATCTCTCAAAGAACTCAAAATAACCAAGCTGTCAACGCAGCCTTAATCAAAGCTTGGAAATTTGCCAATTCTTTTTCCTTTGCTGTCATTGGACCCAACAAATACCTTCTCAAATTCAATAAGCAAGAGCATATTGACAAAATCTTTAAGCAAGTAACATGGAATTTCAACGGCTACCTTCTAACACTCTAGAACTGGTCCCCTTCGGCTACCATGGGAAAAGTGTCCACTCATAAGTTCCCATTCTGGATCCAAATCCATGGTTTTCCCCTAAAGAACATGTCTCTTCGCAACACCATTGTTATAGGTAAAGACATGGGAAGCTTGATGTGGAAGTCCAACCCATTGTTCTAAACTTAAGAAGATAAGAAAAAGTAAATTTAATTAGAATATTTAATTGAAATTGGAGGTAATAACGGAGTTAAATTTTGAATTCAGGACCTTTCGTTCTGATACTATGTTAAATCAACAATTATTCCAAAAAGCTTCACAAAAAAAGCCAAATTTTTACTAACGTATTAAAACCATTGACAAGTTAGTAATTGTTGCTAACGTGCCATTTCTAACGTTTTACACACGTTAATAATGTACCCATTAGAACTGGGAATTTACTAACGTGTCAAATTGTAATACGTTACCATTTACTAATGTGGCACTTTATTAATTGAAATAAAAAAAATACTAGTGTGCATTTTTCCCACATTACCCCTAGGGTGACATGGGGAGAAATGCCACGTTACAAAAAAAAAAATACAAAACATTTATTTTCCCATTACTAACGTGTCAAAAATTGACATGTTAGTAATGGAAAAATAATAATTAAAAAAAAAAACCGAATAAATTCCACTTTTCATATGCAAAATCACTTTTCATACATAAGTTCTTTGCTACTTCATTGTCAACAGCTATATGGACATACAGATCAGTTATGCCTAAATAAATTTTAGAAAACCAATTGAATTAGAACTTTAACTTGATCCTTTTCAGCACTTTTCACAATTAACAATTGATAAAAAAAAATTAAAAAAAAAAAAAGAAATCAACAAAAAGAGGACTAATTCAATGTACCATGTTGAGAGCCAGAAAAGGAAAAATAATAAGGAAATAAAAACATAACCAATGAGTATGGTTATCAGGACACAAAGAGGATGCATGTATGGTGCTATACTAATGCAGTAACCATAATGACAGTTATAGTAACTATAAGAGGTAGGTTCTTACCCCAATCTTGAGCATTTAAATGCACGGTGAATGCTGTTATTAGATCTCTTCTTTCAGTATACCAAAGTCCTGCTGCAAGGCGTAAAATTTCCAATCGCTCTCGTCCCATTAAACTCCACTAGAAAATAAAACATTTTTTTATAAGTAAAAGCTAGATTAATATAATAAAACAACCTAAGATAAAATAAAACGGATGTGAGATCATAATACCAAAAAATGAAGAACAAAGCAATCTCTAAGAAAGCACAAAGGGTTCCTAAGAAAGCAGAACCCCACCTTGGACTAATTACTGTTAACAAGAATTCACACTTCATAAACCCTCAAAACTAAAATAAAAATTTCAAAAAAAAATTAACAAGAGGTTTTTTTTTAATTTTTTATTGGGAGGGGGGGAAACAGAGTTGCAACCTCCACAAATCCACACTAATGAGCATTTCAAGCAATCATCCTTTCAGTACTCCAGCAATTAACTCCTCAAAGTTTTGAGCCAATGATAACAATTAAGGAATACGAAAAATGTCAATGGAATGGTTTTTGTATAAAGGAAATTGATTTCCAAATAACCACTTCAAATATAACTGAAACTTTAAACAATATTAGCTTTGCAAAAGGCAATATGTAGAACTATTAACACCACTTTTCAAAAATAAAAGGACATTAGGACACATGCGCATACAGTGAGGTCATTTACTCGCCAGCCACATACATTGAGGTCAAGTAACTTGGTGACTAAGTTGGAGGTCCATAACTTACAAGCTGGCAGAAAAACTAGAAGACTATAAAAACAGTATTCCATCTCAACAAATATGTTGATATCACTCATAATCCAAGTAGAAAAGCATATTTGGCTTAGCACACATGGTAAGCCATGAAGAAGCAATTCATTATATTATGAGACAATGTGGAATGAAATGCAAATCTATTTTCAGAGATCCACAAAGCACACAGTAAAAACAAATTTTAGAAGTTATCTTAGCAGAGAATTCATCAACCAAAAATAATAGGAAATAAAGAAGTCAAAGCATAAGATCAGCATAGAAGTGAGACAAGAAACAATACTAAGATCAAAACTAAAGCAGATAACTTACTTTCACTTTGCCATTATGTGTAAAGCAATGCAATGTGACTCACATGGCAAAGAATTTTTAAACAAAACAGAAGAATCTGTGATGCAAAAGGCAAA
>CM017326.1:2287757-2321210 GCA_006937295.1 Carpinus fangiana | reverse complement strand
TTTTGATATTTTTCTTATTTTCCTTTTTACCGAAAATATTTGTAAAATCATCCTACATAACCAAGTTTCCTCAAAGTAGCTATTGAATGTTATGGCTTAGTGGGTTCGTATCAAGTGGCATCAAAGCAAAGTTGATTATTTTCTATAGCAATCACCAGCAACCACTACCATTCTAAAACCAAAAGAATCCACCATCCAACCACCGTTGCTACGCAAAACGCAGCCACCGTTGACACCAAATTGCTGATCAACCATAAAACCCATAAACACCCCTACCCATTAATTAACCAAGCTATCCTTGTTTTCGATCTCCTTTTTCCCCATTAACGTCACC
This sequence comes from Carpinus fangiana, assembly GCA_006937295.1. Lineage (NCBI taxonomy): Eukaryota > Viridiplantae > Streptophyta > Magnoliopsida > Fagales > Betulaceae > Carpinus > Carpinus fangiana. Next base: position 2,320,876 of record CM017326.1, on the reverse strand, counting down.
ACCAAGTGCCCTAGCGTTGCAAGGGCTTTCTCTAAAAGTCGTTTTAATATAAAGAGCACCAAGAGGGTGTTCGGAGAGGACGTTGGCTTTGAAGAAAAAGAAATTTTGAGTCGTTGATGAAAAATGGCATTTCTAACTGTGTTGTAAGAAAAATGTAGTATTTTGATCTTATTTTTGTTGTTGTGGCATCTTACACTTATTGGAGGGCTCAAATAGTTGAATTTTTGCAACATCGATCTTTATATAAAATATTCTCGTCAAGATCAGATGGTCCAAAGAAATTAAAAACTATAGAAGAATCTTAAGGCATAGAACCTTTTGTGTGCTTTCACTTGCCAATAGTGGTGCATGCGTCTAGTACTGGTCGCACGGGGAAACTCAAGAAAATGTGACTTGACTTTTAGGGTATGTTTGAGTGGGCGTTTGAGAGGTCTAAAGTGCATTTAACACTTAAAAAGTTCGTTTGAAAGAAATGTACATATTTGGTATAAAAAAATGAAAGCGCTTTAAAAGGTAAAAAAAGCTCAAATGACAAAAACACACTTTTGACAAAAGCTTAATTTAAGCTTTTACCATTTTTTTTTTTTTACTTAAAATTTCTATTTCTAAAACACAATTTCAAACATGCTCATAATATAATATACCTACCTTGTTTTTTTAATATCGTGAAATTGTCAAAGAAAGAAACATACCTTTAATTTACTTTTAGCTAGACCGAGAAAAACACGCACACACTTTTAATGATGCCTATACCGAAAACACTGCACAACTTTTCCACCGAAAACACAACTTGGCCATATTAAAAAAATTAAAAAAGACAAATTTCAAACAGGATGATCATTAACCAAAATTATTAAAATTGGAAACTTTGAGAATTAAATTTAAATTCCAAGAAAAATTATGGACTAATTTTGATTTTTATTTCCAAAAAAAACAAAAAACAATATGTAGGTAACCCAACACCCTAGCCTTACGGTCTGTGCATGTATCATATATATTACATATGAGACATAATGATGCAAGATCGGTTTTATAATATACCTACCTTGTTTTTTTAATATCGTGAAATTGTCAAAGAAAGAAACATACCTCTAATTTACTTTTAGCTAGACCGAGAAAAACACGCACACACTTTTAACGATGCCTACACCGAAAACACTGCACAACTTTTCCACCGAAAACACAACTTGGCCATATTAAAAAAATTTAAAAAGACAAATTTCAAACAGGATGATCATTAACCAAAATTATCAAAATTGGAAACTTTGAGAATTAAATTTAAATTCCAAGAAAAATTATGGACTAATTTTGATTTTTATTTCCAAAAAAAAAAAAAAACAAAAACAATATGTAGGTAACCCAACACCCTAGCCTTACGGTCTGTGCATGTATCATATATATTACATATGAGACATAATGATGCAAGATCGGTTTTACCCATTTTGATCAAACCCGTTAAAAAAATTATATCTATTGATTTTGACATCACATTGAGACAAACTTGGTGGCCGGCCAGGGCTTATGAAGAGGGCTACAATTTTGTATTTTAAGAAAAAAATTTAATTCCAACATACGTTTACTACACGATAGGTGTTTAATTTGTATTATGTTTGCTACGTGGTATTTTTATTTCATTTTATTATTATTATTATTTTTAGGGTTTTAAATTTATGTTCTATATAAGCTTAATTAATAAGATGGCCAGCCTTAGCGGTCAGATGATATATTTTGATGAGTTTATCAAGGAGTTTTCTCCTATTTTGCCTCAATTTCATGATTGACTCTTAATTTTGAGAAGAATTGTAACTTTTGTGTTTTGTTTGTCTTTGTAAACTAACTCAATACCACGCTGCATCACATAACTCGACTATTATGGCCTTCATAATTATAATAAAATGTCAAGACTCAAGAGGATGTGTTATAGCTGCTTTTTTTTTTTTTTTTTTTTTTTGAACTTTTTGGAGAAATGTGTTAGCTTAATTACCTATAGGCTAAACCATAAGACACGATCAAGCAATACATTGTTCCCTTGACTTCAAAGTCAAGGTCTTGTAGCAGTTTTCGCTATATATATGTTCCTCATTCATTTGCTTTAATTATTTTTTGTTTCTTCTTTTGAAGCTGTTGATTCCATTAGAGGGATGGATCCCAGGTTGGTGGAGGCAGCGCTTAATGGAAACTCCATGGAACTGCAAAGATTACATGGAGCGGACTCCCTCTTACTAGAGAGAGATTCATTGTACCCTGAGACTGTCCTACACATTGCAGCCATGGGTGGGCAAACAGAGTTTGTGAGGGAGCTACTGAAGCTAATTAAACCAGATTTTGCCACCAAACTTGACAAGGATGGTTTTAGCGCAATACACATAGCCTTTGCAAAAGGGTATGTTGAAATAGTGAGAGAACTACTGATATTTAGCAGGGAACTTGCCCGTCTTAAGAGCAGGGATGGAAGGACTTCTCTTCATTGTGCAGCTGTTACTGGGAGGGTTCAAGTCATTAAGGAGTTGCATAGCTTAAGGAGCGAAATGCCACAAAAGGGTATTGGAGAAGTGACTCTAAGAGGCGACACTGCGCTTCACATAGCCGTGAAGTATAACCAGTTTGAGGCCTTTGAAGCCATGTTTGATATAGTGAAGCAGCTTAACATGGAGGAAATTATGAGTGCCGGGGATGAAGATGGCAACACCGTCTTACACCTTGCAGTCGCTAGGAAGCAGACTCAGGTAACCAATGCCATCTTTTTAATAAACATATCCACAATGTTTTTCCTCTTTTTCTCCTTTTAACTAACGAAGGCACCGACAACACAGGACCAGGAAACGACAAAAACTTCAGATTATGATCTTTAACAGTTTTAGATAACTCAAGTCAAACAACCTCCTCAAACAACTTCATTAGCAAATGAAGATAAATCTGTGAATTATTTGCTGGATTAATTAAAATGTTTGGCAGTTTAAATTCATAAGCTATTTATGTTTAGTGTTATTTATATATAGGGACGGAGCCAGGTAGATGAATGGGGGACCAAAGCAAAAAAAAAAAAAAAAAAATTACAGCCTAATATTTTTTTTTTTTTTGGAATTGCCCCCCAAAAATCCGTCTCTGTCTATATAGACTTTATTAACAATTAGTTCCATGAATATCTGTTAAATTGTCAGTTATCCCGAAAGTTTAAGCTCAAAATGTGAGGTTTTTCCTCACTTATAAAGTGACCACCACAACTAATGTGGGATAACCCCAGACTTATTGGTAAACCTAGACTCTAATACTAGTGTTGGGTGGTCTTGGATCTCTTTTAACCCCAAAAGTTAGGAATATGATCATCTCCAGTCCATTTTGGATTGGAGAATATTCAGTTAATGACCAAGATCACTCTAGAAAGATCATTGGGCCATAAATGAGACATATGTCAATTTAATAGAAATAATAATGAAATATTATTTATACTTTAAAAATAATTAAAAATTAAAATAATAAACAATTAAAAAATATTTTAAAAAAACTAAGTGGCGGCCGACTAGCACATAGGGAGTGGCCAGACTACCCCTACTAGCCTAGGGGTGGCTTTAACCATCCCAGACTAGCCAGTTTGGGGTGGCCGAAGCCACCCTATGGCCGTTGGGGGTGGTCTGGCCACCCTCAACCACCAATGATTTTATTTTATTTATTTATTTATTATTATTATTATTATTTTTAACCTTGGGGGTGGCCGAACTACCCCCAATGACCGTAGGGTGGCTTCGGCCTCCCCAAATTGGCCGAGCTAACAATTTTTTATGTTTTTAGTTTGGGCCTTGGGGGTGGTCGGATTACTGGTGCCAATGGCCATAAGTGGCTTTGACCACACTAGATCTGTCGGTTTGGGGTGGCTAAAGCCATCCCCAGGCCAATGGTTGTGGTTCGGCCAGCCCATAAGGCCGACCACCCATAGCTTTTTTAAAATATTTTTTAATCTTTTATTATTTTAATTTTTAATTATTTTTAAAGTATAAATAATATTTTATTAGTATTTATATTAAATGGACATGTGTCTTATTTATGGTCCTAGGATCTTTCTAAAGAGATTTTGGCCATTAACTAGATATTCTCTAGTCCAAAATGGACGGGAGAAGGATCCTATTCCCAAAAAGTTAGATCAAGAGGTGAGTATTTATCTCACACTTATAAAGTGACCACTAACTCCTACTACAATTGATGTGCGATAACCCCATCAATATCAATATGTACCAGTACTATAGGTGTTTAGTAAATACATAGGAGAAAAGACAATTAGGAGAAGACGTGAACTGTTCAAATTTGAATCATATAATTGTTGAAGTCAATTTATCTTTGATAATATTAAGGATCCACGTGATTCCTTCTTCTTTGAGTCTACTTATTCCACTAGAAGATTGGTTCATTAGACCCTAGGATACCTCTGAAAACGTTTTCTTAGTCAAATGGTTTGCCTTTCTATTTGTTTGGGTTTGTTATAGTGTACAGAGAATGCATGAGAAATTAATTCATGCCTCATTATATTCTTTAATGCTTTCACAATCTTCATTAATACGTGTTACAGACCGTGAAATTGCTACTTGGTGGTGACGGTAGCCATCATGAAGCCGTCGGTGTGAATATGACCAACAGGAGTGGCTTCACTGCTTTGGACGTGTCCGATGTCATACAACAAATGGCGGGTGAACCCACTGATTTCATGCTCAGGGATTTGCTTCTGCGTGCTGGAGTCTTAAGAGCATCAGAAGCTGAAGATGTTGACACTGCTCAAGTTCATCACAAGCAGATCTCGGTAGAGGCAGCACTGCCTCCCCAGCGTATCTCGCAGTTCATATTGCACGAGATTTCACTTCTAAATCCTTGGAGATATTGGAAAAAGTTAGCAAATGAAGTGAAAAAGTCACCATCACAAACTCAAAATGCTTTGCTTGTTGTGGCTGTACTTATTGCAACAATAACCTACCAAACCATACTAAATCCTCCCAATGGCTTTTATTACGGAGAAGATCACATCGCTGCTAATATATCAGAAAATTTACAAGAATTCCTTCCATTCATGGTTCCCAACTCCATTGGATTTTTTGCATCGCTTGCAGTGATTATTTTAGTTATGGATGGATTTCCACTCAAAGCATTGTTGGGGATTGATGTGCGTTGCATGGCTGCAAGTTATGTTTGTGGACTTCTGTTGATTGGACCTACTGGCATAAATGGTTCACACTTGGCGATGACAGTAATAGGAATAATGGTCTTCTTGGACTTTATTCGCTTTGCCTACTGGCTAGTCAGGAGATGGTCCAAAGAAATTAGAAACTGCAGAAGAATCTAACTACCATCTCCATCTGTGTGCTTTCACTTACCTAAACTACTGTTGCATCTACTAGTAGGGAGCTAAGCCTGGCCTACAATATTGAAAAGCCTTCGAAATGGTAATTCAATGGAATTACGTTGAACTGCAGTGAGCAATTTAATATTTAAGAGTGTGTATTAAGTTTGTTATAAGTTGTATGCATGTATGCATGTGAACTTGAAGAAAATGTTCCTTGATTTTTATTTTATTTTTTGACATGTTCATATAAGAGAATGAGAAAGAGAATTCGAACTAGTAACATCCGTTTCATGAGGTATGACCTAAAGCCGATTGAGCTAACCATTATGGACAAATGTTCCGTGACTTTTAGTTTCATATATATGCTTGAATTATGTGATGTGGAAATTTCTTATTCTTAATACAATTAACTCTAAATTTCTGACCAGTGGCCGGAAATTAAGCACCCTACACGAATTAGATAAAACTAAAAGAATTATTTGCACTCTAAAAAATTTGAACCTTAGGCAGGCCTTCATCACTTTTAGCCAACCCCTCCCGATTTCCTATGTATCTTCATCTTTATATTATAGCCAACTGCTAATTCTCTTACAAGAATTTGATCATAGGTTTAACTCATCGAATTGAAGTAAAGAATTAAGTAGTTAAAGTAAAGGTTTCAAGCTAGATACTCTCTCCATATATAAAAAGAGGCTGAAAAGACCAAGATCAAGGAATAAGTTTCACAAGTGGAAATGTCGGTTGTAGCCTTATAGGACTTTGTTATTACTAGGTTTATTCATTTCATCGATATTTTCTATTTTATTAATTAATTCATTCACAGTTTCTTTGATCTTGAGATCTAAATCAACTATTGAAGTAATTTGGTTTATATTATTTTTTATTTTATCTACTCTAATTTATATAGACACTAACTTAGACTCAACTTAATGATGGATGATAATTTAATTTTTTTCTCGTTTTTTTGAACCATTATAGCAAATACGATAACCGATACTTTTTAACCAGCACTTATATTACATAAATTATTTTCAGATTTATAAATGTCCAATATATGCAACACATGTTTATAATAATCTTTATTATGTCTTAGCCAAGAACTAATACATACATTATATATACATATCTTTTGCTAATAACCCACGAGTCACCATCATGCGTAGCCACGTTCCTTTCCTCTAGAATATTCTAGGATTGAAACAAAATCGTTTTAGGAAATTAAATACAGAAATTCAAATAAAAAACAGAGAAGCAAAAAATTCCTTCAAAAAGAAATTTTTAACATTATACCTTCTAAAAGAAATTTTTAACAAATTTGGGGGCCTGGCCTACACTGGCCACCCAGCTCCGTCTCTGCCGATACATTTTTTAAACATTTATTGAGCTGTAGTGATAGTACATGCATTCGGTAGCACTTTTGATTTCTTATTCATTATTCTAATATAAAATGTCTCTCTTCTCTCTTGTTTCACTGGCGACAGTTGGAATTTCGTAAAAAATGCAAGGGTACGACAAAAAACTTTTGATTTTGTAAAAAAATTATATTTTAATAATATAAAAAAAGGTAAAGAAATTATTGTGGAATGTATTAGAATAAATAAGTAAAAAGTAATTTTGTGGGAAAAATAAAAAGGTGGCTAATGAGAGGAAAACAAAAGCCTAGATATAGCTAGCCTTTTTGACTGTTGAGTTTCTCCTCTTAGTTTTTAGGGGTAATTACATTTTGTTCCCATAAACTATAATATTTTAATACTTTTTTTTCATAAATTATCAACTATGATACTTGACCCCATCAAACTACTATCTTATGACACTTTCCCCCATTCCGTTAATCAAAGAAGTTAAAACTAACGGTTAACGGTCATGTGACTTGCATATGTCATTTTAATTTTTTTTCTTCTATTTTTGCCTTTACTTTAGACTTTTGGATTATAGTTTATGAAGGTATAAGTGTCATTTTATTGATCTGAAGTGAGAGCAAAAATTGAAAGAAAAAAATTTAAAATAGTTGACAGTTAAATTTAGCCCATTTGACTGACGGAAGGGAGAAAATGTCATAAGATGGTAGTTTGATGGGGTCAAGTGTTATAATTGATGGTTCATGAGGGAAAAGTGTTCATGCGCTGTAGTTCATGAGAGCAAAAAGAAATTATCCCTAGTTTTTATTTACATTAAAAAAAAACAAATATGCGTAAAAAGGATAAAGATTTGAAATAGAGAGGATCCGTTCATTATCTTTAGAGGGACAAAATTATCTAAAAAATAAAATAAAATAATCATTTTGCCCCTTAAAAAAATAAAAAATAAAATCTGTTTCGCTTTAAGATTGCCAAAATCTTAGACAATAAGGCACTTTCTCGTCCTAGATCTTACTTCTTACTTCTTAGCATTAAATATTATTAAAGATCATGACCATAGTCTTTTTGACAACGGACTAAAAACAACTAAACAAGACAACATAGTTAAGACTTTTTTGGCCAAAGGAGATTTTCTTCTACGCCTTCTGGACTAAAGGGCTCACTTTTTATAGTTGATGGATTAAACTATAAAAATTAGGGTTTTTAGTTGATGGATTAAACTCCTAAAGGTAATGATAGATCTAAGCAATGAAGATATGTTATGCGGCATGCAGAAAGAACCATCCATCATACAAAGCATGCATGTGGGTAACCATCCATGTATTTACAGAATGAACCATCCCTATAACCTTGGAGAGTTTTAGGTCATTTCAAAATTTTAAAGATGTCATAATTTTTAATAAAAATTTAAGTTAGTTTTATGAAATGGACCCCAAAATTAATTTTTTCCTTCAAATATTTTATTTTATTTTTAAAAATTTTGTGAGCTTTGCTAAAAAGGGCATGATTCAGTGTAGATGGGTGCAGGAGGCACATTGTGAGCTTTTTCTGGAGAGCAGACAGTCGCAGTAGGAACCGTACATGGTGGGGGCAGAAATTGACAAAGGTGGAGGGCGGTGGACGGATCTAGCCGGAGGTAATGGATCAAGGAAGACTTGTAATGGCCGTGTGGAGCACTTGTGGTGGTGGGAGTCATTTGACGGCAATGGCTCGCCGTTACCATGACATGACTAGATAAATCTGGCATCATGGTGGCTCACTTGAAGCTGGTGTTGGCTGTTAGGAGTAGGGGTGTTAAGTGAGCGAAGCATCTCGCAAGCAAGTTCGGGCTCGGCTCGTATAAGCTTGGCTTGAACTCGACTCGAATATTAAATGAAGCGTTTCGTGAACATGAATCCTGACTCGAATATTAAATGAAGCAAGCTTGACTCGACTTGGCTAAGCTCGTGAGCAGCTCGTATAAGGCTCGAATTGGTAATTGTTCACATAACTACTCATATTAATATTAAAAATAAATGATTTTTTTTTCTTCCTAATATGCATCATTTTATAAAATAATACATATCATCTCTTTTCAAAACCAAATGTCTTGCTGTATTGACAAAGGCTTCATATTCAGCTAGCCAAACTAAGCAAATGCTCAAATACAAGATGATTTCTTGAACCGTTTAAGAGTACTTAAAGTTTAAATTTATAATAAAAAAATTAAATTAATAAACAAATAAAATTAAATATAAGAGCTAGCTCGCGAGTTGGCTTGGCTCGGCTCGACTTATTATGAGCTCGAGCTCGATTTTTTGGCTCGTCCTTAAGCTCGGCTCGAGCTCAAACTCGAGCTCGAGTAAAATTTAAACAAGCCGAACCCAAACAAGGGAAGCTCGCTCAAGCTCGGCTCATTTACACCCCTAGTTAGGAGTAGGTATCATGGCCGGAAAAGGGCAGCGCTAGCGTTGCTAGATCGTGCATCGTTGGTGGAGGCATTGGATCAAAGAGGCAAACAGCTGAAGGCCAAAGATCGGTGCTGTGGAGACCTTGAAAGCCATGTTTGATACACTCAAGCAACTCAACATACACGAAATTATGAGTTCCGGGGATGAAGATGGCAACACTGTCTTACACGTTACAGTTGCTAGAAGCAGAGTCAGGTAAATATATATAATGGCGTCTTCAATTCTAGAAGTGAATCAACAACTTCAAAATACTTTTCCTCTTTCTTGGTATTCAAATAACGACTGTGAAAAGTATCTCTATTGTTGAAGGATCAATATATACCATTTTACTATATGGAACATTCTGATCAAACCAGACGGCTTTTTACCTTTTTAGTCATCTGACCATTTATTAACCAATTTGGATCGATATATATTCCGGACTAGACTTTCTAATAAGATATGATGCCTGAAAGGCATGATGAAAAATTCAGTACTGCAATATATATGATAGCATAGTTATGGAATTGGTAACCATGACGATATTGTTAGAATATATTTCCACATACTAGTGATTGATTGTCAAATCTTTGAGATTTGATTACCTAATTTATATTGTATTCACTAAGACCTTTTTCTTATTAAAAGAGGTCATTGGTATATATTGTAAACATCATCAAGAATTAAGAGCATAATGTAGCCCTAACGGTGGATGTCCGTAGGTCAATGAACCACGCAATTTTTATGTGTTTCTCTCTATTCTCCTCTGTGTTTATTTTCTTTTATTCAGCTATTCAATTCCATTTTCCATTCAATTATAAATTTCGTCATGTATAAAATTTTATTCACACCTCGTTATGTACTTCAATGCCTTCACCATCTATGCTATTTGTTACAGATCGTTAAATTGCTATTAGGAGGTGATGGTAGCCAACAAGAAGCTAGCGGCTGGTGTGAATGTGAGCAACAAGAGTGGCTTAACTGCTTTGGCTGTGTCCGATGTCATACAGCAAATGGTGATGGGTGAACCCACTGATTACATGATCAGGGATTTGCTTCTATGCGCAGGAGCCTTAAGAGCATCAGAACTTGAACACATTGACACTGCTCATGTTCATCACAGGCAGATCTCAGTGAGGGCGGCACCACCTCCCCAAGCTCTCTGGCAGTTCTTATTACATGAGATTTCACATCTGAACCCTTGGAGATTTTGGAAAACATTAGCAAAAGAAGTGAAAAAGTCACCACCACAAACTCGAAATGCTTTGCTGGTTGTGGCTGTACTTATCGCTACTATAACCTACCAAGCTATACGAAATCCCCCCAATGGCATTTATATTGGCGACTATTCTGAAAATGCTAATATTGCAGACAATTTACAAGAATTCATTCCGTTCATGGTTCCCAACTCTATTGCATTTTTTGTATCGCTTGCGGTGATTGTTTTGTTTATGGATGAGTTTCCACTCAAAGCGTTGTTGGGGATCGCTGTGCGTTGCATGGCTGCAAGTTATCTTTGCGGGCTTTTCTTGATTGGACCTACTAGTTTAAATGCTTAACACTGGGCGTTGATAACAATAGGAATAATAGTGTCGATGGACTTGGTTCGCTTCAGCTACTGGTTAGTCAAGAGATGGTCCAAAGAAATTAGAAACAGAAGAAGAAGAATCTAATGAATTAAGTTTGTTAGTTGGGAGTTTGTGAAGTTGAAGAAAATGGTCCTTGAGTTTTAGTATGGTGTGCTTGAATGTGATGTAGAAATGTCATATTGTTAATAGAGTAAACCCTAAACTGCGGTCAAATGCTATTTCTCTTTCTTACAAGAATTTGGTCACAGTTGTGACTCAACGTGAAAATTAATTCTGATTTATACTCCAAGTTTAACAATTCAAGAAAATATAAATTTAGATTATTTGGATTATCAATTCTCAATCCAAACAGATATCAATACCAAAATTAAAGCAAGCATAAAAAACCCATTAGTTGTCATTTTCTTTCTTCGGTAAGAATAAATAGTGGGAAAGACCCACTTCCTGTGTAAGTTCTCTTTCCTCCTTATTTATTATTATTATTTTTTTGTAACAGATCTTTCATTAACTAAATAGAAACAGTATAAACTGAGAGACAGCCAACAAGTTGAGAAACAGCCTTAACAAGCTGAAAAACAATCAACAGACAACCAGTGAAACCCAACAACAAAACCATAAAGTGATATCTGGATTTGGTTCAAAAGAACTAGACGGTGGGCAATGGCTAAGAACAAACAAGGTCCGCCAGGCCTCTCCCAGGGCCATGTGGAAGAGGTCGTCAGTGGTGAGTTGCACGGCGCGTGGGACCCACACGCCGGCAAGTGAGATCCACACACAGGAGCGTGTGTTCCACACACCAGTGCGTGGCGATCGGAATGCAGCATAGAGCAGGACACTGGGTAGCTAGAACGCCGATGATGCTGGAGGAGGGGCGCGTTGCTTTGCGGCCGGAGGCTGATAGGGAAGAGTAGATCGGGCTTTGAAAACATCGATCTTCAAGACTCCAAAAAACCGGCTGGTGGGACTTCGAAGGTGACGATCCACGACGATGAAGTGGCCGAAAAGGAAGGGATGATGCAGCTGTTGTTTCTTGAGGGTCAGGGATAAACCGTCAAAGACGGAAGATAGATCTAGAGCAAGCTCTAGAGAAAAAAGAGTTTCCTCCTGAAGAGAGAAACTCATGAAGAAGAGAAAAACATTCAGAAGGGGGGTGGGAAGGGGAGGAGGAGGGAAACCAAAGGGTTTGCCCTCCTCCCCAAGCTTGCTCAAATGAGAAGGTATCAGGTGAGAGAAGAGAGGTTTTTCTCAGTTTTCTATTTAGTTGATTCTACCTTCTTATCTTTCCTCCTTATTGAGTAGAGAGAGAGAGAGAGAAATCCAAAACAATATGTACCCAAGGAAAGTATTTATACTAAAGAGAGAAGAGGGACTAGTCACTTAATTACAATATGTACCCAAGGAAAGTATTGATACTAAAACAATATGTTGCCCATAGTTGTTACCCCTTTAAGATTAGAATGTATATTGGGCTTTGCCTCTCATTCTTAATAAATAAATGACCAGGGTCCAATCCAAAAAATGCCCCATTATATTGCAACAAGGGACATTAAAAGAGACGTAGGTCTCCCAGTTTAAAAGGATATATACTCACCTTCCTTTCCTTATTGTTTATCGTTGATGTTGTTGCTAACCATTTTTTTTTTTTTGAAATAAATAGTAGTCACTTGACTCACTTTCATTAATCAAAGATAAAACTCCAGCAATACATCTCAAAAACAGCTTAAGAGCAAAAAAAAACCAATTTCTCCCTAATAGATAACAGACAAGACGGTAACCCCCACCACAAAAGTTACACCAACTGCTGCCCCCATTAGGTTTTTCGAAGCTAGAATTGGTCTCTTTTTATTATAAGCTGCTTAAACATATCAAACAAAATACAAACCCTGTTCAGCAACAATCATATCCTTGTTACAACTCGATGGTTCAAAGAACCATTCATTTTCAATGCCCTGTGTGGCCCCCATCTTTGGTAGGACATGAGCAATCTGGTTAGCCCCCTTGGTGACATGTATCATCCTCCAGTGATGAAAGTAAAGGATTTGCTCCCTAATCGCTTCAATAATATGTCCTTTGGTGCTCCAATCAGGTTTATCAGTTAGGATCGCCTCCACCACTAGTTTGGCATCTCCCACTATCACGAGTTTGTCCACATCCAACCTGCGGCAAAAACGAGTAGCTTCAAGGGCAACTACCGTTTTGGCAACAATTGGGTCCAAACAGCCCACTCTAGCAAAGCACTTGGCCCTAATCGTCCGGCCTGTATGGTCTCTCAATATCACTCCCAATCCCCACCATCCTTGCTGTTTATTAATGGCAGCATCCCAGTGTGCTGTGACCCAACCTGCCGGTGGTGCCCTTCCCCCATCCAAGCTATCCAAGACGTCAGTAGAAGTAATTGGCGCTTGGGCTACTTGGAAAGAGACAGTAGTGTCCCTTGCGGCTTGGATCATTGCTATTGGATGCGCAAATAGTGCTCCATGAAGGACTTCATTCTGACGTAGCCAAAGTCTCCACATAATGTCTGAGAAAACTGCAGACTTCATCACCATCACATATGTCAAAAAAATTTTCCACAATCTGTACGAACTGTATATTCCGAAAGGAGAACTTCTGAAAAATCCTGTCCCTTGCAGACCAGACGTCTGCAGCTGAGGGGCAATTCCATAATATATGTGCCATTGTTTCATCTTCTAGCTCATAGTTGGGCACTTTGGGCGTTCTATATATAATTTTTCTCTTGTACAAGTTCACTCTAGTCGGTAGGATCTCGTGGCAAGCCCTCCATAAAAACTCCTTCTCCACATTTGGAACCGGCAGCTTCCATAATTTGCTCCACACTCTACTACACTGGCCATCAGACGAAGATTCAGCTTGGCCCCCCTCCTCCACCTCTTTTTGCATGTGATAAGCACTCCGTACCGAGAAAACCCTCTTAGCCGTGCCTCTCCATATAAGAACATCATCTTGCCTTGTTCCACTTAAGGGAATAGAAAGGATGAGTTGTGCCTCCTCTTGTGAAAAAATCTGATTTACTAAGAAATGATTCCATCGCAAAGTGTCCCCATCTATCAGTTCACTAACCGTAGTTGCTGGGGTGAGAATATTAGCAACCGTTTGTATCTTGAAGGTTTTAGGTCAGGGAATCCATCTATCTCTCCAAATGTGTATTTTTTTTCGCTGCTTCCCACAATCCAAATTAATCCTTCCCGAAGCAAAGAACATGAGCTTAGGATACTTCTCCAGACAAAGGACTGTTTTTTACAAGTTGGGCTTCCAAAATAGAACACTCTAGAAAATACTTGCCTTTCATTATTTTTGCAATAAGGCTATCCGGTTCCTTTTGTTAGTTTTAATTATTGGCTAAATGTTCGAAAAGTAAAATGGATTCAAAGCCCATTTACCGTTTGGACGACCCATAGCTTCTATGTCTAATTTACAATGTATATGAGTTCTAATTAGACTAGGAGTCTGTTAGGTGTTATATTATATGTCTAATTTACAATGTAATTGAGTTGTAATTAGACTAAGAGTTTTTAGGTATTATATATAGATCTCTACAGATTTGTATTATGTACGAATTTGGTATCTAGAATTTGCCTTTGTGTGCCAAGAGAGTCTTTGATATTGAGCGTTTAAGTTCTTTCTCTTAGAGTGTTTAGTTCTATGTTCATCATTATTCGTCGATTGTTGAAGTGAAGTCAACCAGAGTTCCGATGAAAGAAAATCACGTAGAAGGATTGTGCCAGCTGTCTCTGGAAAGGGCTACTACGGTAGAAGGCAAGTGGGTCACTTGTCTTATACAAGAGTGTGTCAATAACTACGATTATGTGAGTATGAACATCTTGTAATCCTTTATTCTTTTACTGAGTTAGTTGATTTCCTGGGTTTGGCTGCTTCGGAGAGGTTTTACAATTAAAGAAGTGCTCTAATTGGTTTTCTTTTCGTAACCAAAATCTGTGTATTCTTTATTGCTTATTGCTTTACATATTTTGTTGAATTGTTTATTGCTTCATTGTTTCAATTCCGCATAAATTGTGATAAATAAGTTTTTGGAGTCTGCATAGCATTTTTCACCTTCCAAATTCGCCAACACTGCTTAGCCAAGTGAGCCATATTAAAGCATGTAAAATCTGTAAAACCCATTCCTCCACTTTTTTTTTAGAGTCCTGTGTGACTCCAGCTCATCCATACAATACTTTTATTTTTCTCTTTGTGACCATACCAAAACTTTTGCATAAGGGAGTTTATCTTGGAATATAGCATTTTCGGAAGTCGGAACACACTCATGCAATAGGTAAGGATGGCTTGTATTACCACCTTCAAAAGAATTTCTTTCCCCGCTTTGGAGAGGAATTTCAGCTTCCAATCTTGAAGACGCTTCCAAACCCGTTCGACAATACTTCGGAAAGTGGTTGTTCTAGATTTACCCACAAGAGCAGGTAAACCCAAATAAGAATCATACCGTTGAGTGGCTGGAATTCCAGCAAGGGTCAAAATATTATCCTTGTCAGCCATCGGAGTGTTTTTGCTAAAAAAGATTGTTGTCTTGTGTTGATTCAATTTTTGTCCTGAAGCAGCTCCATATACCCTTAACACACTCATAAGATTGCTCCATTGTTCTTCGTCAAGGCTAAAATGCCAAGTCCTTGTTTTTATTTTGTGTGTGTGTGTGTGTTTTACACACAATGGGCGTTGCCTTGGCCTTAGCAATGGTAAATTCCCCTTTGTTAAAATGAATTCATTTTAACAAAGGGGAATTTATTATAGGTACTTAGTCGTTCGATCTTTTATTTAAAAGAGAAAGTATTAATAAACAAGTATAAGTTGATTATTATTTATAATACAATTTAATGTGTTTTGAGGCCAAAGTAACGTAGTGGAAGACTAAGGCAACTATCCAAAGAGCAGTATCTTTGATTCTGTAAGGATAAGCGTTTTCATCTTCTATCCAAAACATAAAAAAAAACAAGCCTAGGCTAAAAGCAGAGTATTTAAGGGAAAATTATTTGATTTGATAATAATTCAATTGATTGATTTTGCATAATAATCTATCCTATTTATTGAAAATAAATACTTGTAGAGAAAGTAAACTTAATCATAGTAGTAATAGTATACCTAATCGTAATAAGGAAATGAAACTAATTAAAGTAAACCTAACCCTATTAAGGAAATAAAATCCTAATAAAATAAAATAAAATCATAATATAAACTTGACAATTAGCGAGAATTGTGACAATCTTTCCTTTAATACATCCATTGCCTGAGAATAAGTAAAATTCTTGTCAAGTATTGTTGCTCTAATATTATTTTTGATATTTTTCTTATTTTCATTTTTATCGAAAATATAGGTAAATATCATCCTACATTAGACACCCCCACTTGAAACAAACTCGTCCTTGAGTTTTATTTGGGACATGGACGACTTCATGCGTTTCTTCAACGATTTCTTCTTGGATGTCATCTTCAACTACGCCTTTTTTTTTTTTTTTTTCAAGTGAATCACCAATTTTCGTAGTGATAGCGATGAGTTGCACATGTGATGGAGGAGGTGGTGGTTGTTCTTTCACTGTTGTACTCGTTGGAGCAAATATATAGTTGTTGCAACACAAATTGTTTCTCTGACGAGAGCTCCAATTTTTTAACCAAATTAAAAGCTTTCACATCCCTTTCACCAAAATGAATATTCTCTTCATAGGCGGAGTGCCTATTTGGAGATTTATGAATACCGTTACGGACATGTCAAATATGGCTTACATCATTGTCAAGGAATCAGTCAACATATGGATACTGAACAGGTTTTCTTCAGATCCCATAGTCATCTTAGGCATCCTTGTGATTCCAAAAGGAACCCATTTGCATGCGTTCCAACATTTGTCCGAGCCAATCGTGCCACCACCGTGACCCCTCATAGCCAAAAGTGGTGTCTCGGTCGTGAATCGGTGGATCTACGCAATCTCAACTCATTATGAGAATCCACGCGCCCTCACGCACCTCCAGAGGTTCTATCCATCACTCCACGCACCTCCACACACCACTGCAGCTCGTCCACATGCCGCCACATCGGCCTGATCATTAAGGTTGTCGATCCATTCCATAGATCTAGTGCCACCGACCAAATCCCTGCCAAGCATGTCGCTGTGAGCCGTCGGACGCACCCCCATGCGCTGTAGAAGATATTGCACGTGTGCTTCACACGCTTTGGTGCCGCCATGCCCCCGTGCATGTACCACATGCACCAACACCTTTACTTCCCTTTCTCAGCTGCCACGTTTCCTCTAGAGAGCCCACCATGTCAGCCCTAAGCCAAGTGGTCCAGACTGCCACGTCATCCCTAAGACATGTCAGCACGTCTACCAAATTAGCACCATTGATTGTTGACTTTGACTTTTCTAGAGTTGACCGTTGATTGTTGACTTTGACCACTAAATAGTTGACCAGGTGTTTCCTACTCAATTTTAAGTCCTGATTTCAAATTTGTGGTCTATTTTTGCTTTTAGCATCTCCATGTGGAAAAAATAAACAAGATTCTTCTCCAAATTTAGGCATTTGTTTTATGTGGTTTAAGTCGATTCATGTAGTGTTCAATTCGGTTGCACAACCTTTTTCTTTGGCACAGTTCAATTTGGTTCATTCTTCTTGCGGTAGGTATTCTTGGGTCAGATGGGTTTTTTGGGCAAAAGACACCGCTTTCAATCGACCCACTTATGCCTTATTAAATGCAACCATCACCGGTCACTACAGCCTCTCCTAGGCCATTGATCCATTACTAGTGAAAATTTTTTGGGTCCAACTTTAGCTTAGCCGACAAGGTGAGACAGTCTAAGGGTTTTAGGCATGATTAGCCTCTTCAACTGTCCCTTTTTTCTCCCTTCTTAGCTCAGTTGACCTGGTGAGACGATCTAGTAGTTAGAATATTTTGGTCAAACTTTAGCTCAACCGACCAGGCGAGACGGTCCAAAGGTTTCACGCATGATTAGACTATTTAATCGGCCCTGCTTATCTCAGCCAACCAGGTAAGACGGTCTACTAGTTAGAATTTTTGGGTCAAACTTTAGCTCAACTGACCAGGTGAGACGGTCCAAGGGTTATGAGCCAAACAAGTCCCTTTTAACTGGCCCTGCTTTTCTCAGCCCACCAGGCGAGCTTCTTCATTACTAGTATATGGTTTTTAAGTCAAATTACAATCAAGTGAACTAAGCTCCAGCTTAAATGCATTGCTTAATTCAGATAGAATCCACCGATCTCTAGCTTCTTTTATGGCATTACTTTGACAACTCTTTTGGCACTAGCAACTTTTTTGGCGAATTCATTTTTCTTTCTTTTTTTATTTTTTATTTTTTTTATCCAAACTCAAGTTTACACATTGAGTTTGAGGGAGGATTAGAGTTATTTACTTCCTTAGGTAATCTATGTTTACTAGGTTTATCTTTCTTTAATCTACAAAATTACCTATCTCTCTATAAATAAAAGCTTCTATATTTATTATTTTTATTAATTTTAATATAATATAGTTTATTATATATTTTCGCTCTCTTTTCTTTAACATTGGTTTTAATCGCTTGGGTTGTTTTTTTATTTCTGTTTTTGACATTTTTGTCGTTTAAGTTTGGTTTCAAGCATGTTCCATTGTTATCTTTAGGTCCGTAGGTCCTCGATACAAGTGAAAGCAGGTGTCCAATTAAGAAAAAAGGGGCTATCACTTCACGGAAGGAGTCTGTCAAATCTCCGCCCCATTATTTATTATTAGCATGGAAGCCATGACAACAGTACAGAGAACATGTAGGACTATTCAAGACCATCCATTTCCCAATTCCTATTGAACACGTGTCAGTCCCATAAGAAAGAGGGATTTGAATCCGTCGAGGATAAGAGGAAAGAGGGTAATATAAGGAAAAAGAGGTGAGGATCACCTTTTTTGGATCTTAAAATTCGTCTAATTAACGGGAACTAGTAGGAGACCGATAGGGTCATGATCCCCTCTAACTTTATTTAAAAAAAAAATAAAAAATAAAAAATTAGAGTTTATATCAGCCCATTTAAAATATACTTTGGTCTCTCCCCATTCAAAATCTTGGTTCTGATGTAGCAAAAATAGAGATAAGAAGAAAATTCTTTGATTCTTCATGTCTTCTTTTTTTTTTTTTAATTGAATTGTACTTGCCCTCAAAATTAACCAAATAGCACGCATCTCCCGCATTTTTCTTGGGCTTTCCGAGCCCGTGGCCGGCAAACTGTTTGAACAAAGAGCAAAGCGGTAATCTTGATAATGTTCATTTGAGAAAGTCAAATTCACACATGGGAGAAGGCTTCTAACATTTTAATATAATATTATATACCCTTCTTGGCATCCTGCACATTGATATATAAAAGGTCTTCACGAGAAAGACCGACGGCTACATGCAG
Source organism: Carpinus fangiana (assembly GCA_006937295.1). Lineage (NCBI taxonomy): Eukaryota > Viridiplantae > Streptophyta > Magnoliopsida > Fagales > Betulaceae > Carpinus > Carpinus fangiana. The sequence goes on along the minus strand of CM017326.1, from coordinate 2,301,771 downwards.
GCCATGTTAATGTGTAGGCGTGGTGCATGAAACTTCATGCAAAGTCCCTCTAAAGTCGAGCTACCAAGTGTTCACGGTCAAGGAGTACAATGAAACTAAAATAAAAACTCCTTGTTTCTATTAGCCGCCTTGCTTAGTAATATATTCTTCTTTTTGTCATTTTACACCAATGAGATGCCGTCACACATGGGAGAAGGATTCTAACATTTTAATACACCCTTCTTGGCTTCCTGCGCATTGATAAAAGGTCTTCACGTGAAAGACCAACGGCTACACGCAAGCCATGTTAATGTGTAGGCGTGGTGCATGAAACTTCATGCAACTTCAATTCCCTCTAAATTCGAGTTACCAAGTGTTCACAGTCAAGGTCCAATTAGGAGTACAATGAAACTTGATGCAACCTCCTTGTTTCTATTAGCCGCCTTGCTTAGTAATATATTCTTCTTTTTGTCTTTTTACACGATTGAGATGCCTTCACTTCTGCTGCTGTCTAATTATTTTTATGAATAAGAACATATTAAAAAAGCTTTACTATAACAACTAGCTAGGTAGCTCAGCATGGGAAAAAACATTAAAAGTTAGAATTAGTCCCTAAATTTCTTGTAATTTGAACTTAAGTTTGGAGATTTTGAATTTCAACAATTAAGGTTCTCTTTGTTAATGTTTTGAGAGGAGTCTTTTTGCTTTTAATTTGAAAAAGTGTTTTGATCTGACATAAAGACCAAAACTGTTCTTATAAGTATTTTATATTTGAGTTGTTTATTAATATATTATATCAGTTAAGGGGCCACCCCTTACTAGCTAGATGAGGGTTGTTGGCACCCCTTGTGTGAGAGGTGGCCGCACCCTCTACTTTGGGAGACAACCTCCCTTCAACGTTTCCAATTTTTGTTTTAAAATTTTTTATTTAATTGAATTTATTATTTTTTTTAACATTTTTTTTATTCAAGGTAGATTAATAATTTAAGGTAAATTTGTAACACATGCATAACTTATTATTAGCATATCATGACATGTTAGGCAAGCTACAAATCATTAACTTAGAGGTCTTACGTATACAAGTCGTCAATTAATTCGATGGTACGTAGGTTGATGGATGGACTTATTTGAAATTGGAATAAAAAATAAAGACCTAATTACCGAAAGTAAAAACTCGATAATTAAATTGAAATTGCAAAAACATTAAGAGGAGTAATTTTTATTAGGAATTTTGTACACCTTCCTTTTATTCGCCTTTTATCCCCAAAGCTTAGGTGGCCGGCATGGTCCCCATGTCATTTGGTGCATGTAAATAAGTTTTGATGGAATTAAAGGTGGATAAAATGCTGAAGTATCACATTACTCAATTTTTATTTTATTTTTTAACTTTTTAAAAATGTAAGAAGCCTAAGCTTTACGGCCTGTGTACCTTGTATTACATGAGCCATTATGGCCTTTATAATTATAATAAAATGTCAAGTGGATGGGTTAGCTTCCCTATAGGCTAAACGTAAGACATGAACAAACAATATAGAACAAGTATCCCACATGGTGTCCAATAATATATGGTATACACGATTCCCTTGACTTTTAAAGTCAAGGTCTTGTGTATTAATTTTTGTTACAACATGGATATCCTTTTCTCTTCGTCATTCAAGTGCTTCATTTTGCGTTTCTTCTTTTGAAGCTTGGTGATTTCATTAAAGGATGAATCCCAGGTTGGTGGAGGCAACGCTTAAGGGAGACACCATTGAATTGCAAAGATTACGTGAAGAGGACTCCCACTTATTGGAGAGAGATTCACTAGCCTCGTATCCTGAAACTGCCCTACACATTGCATCCATGTGTGGGCAAAAAGAGTTTGTGAGGACGCTACTGAGCCTTGGACCAGATTTTGCCATCAGATTGGACAAGGACGGGTTCAGCGCATTACACATAGCCTCTGCAAAAGGGTTTGTTGAAATAGTGAGAGAACTGTTGACATTTAGAAGTGAGCTTGCTCTTCTCAAGAGCAGGGATGGAAGGACTTCTCTTCATTGTGCAGCTGTAACTGGGAGGGTTCAAGTCATTAAGGAATTGCAAGGCTTTTGTCCGGAATGTATGGTAGACGTGACTCTAAGAGGTGAGACAGCACTTCACCTAGCCGTGAAGTATAACCAATTTCAGGCCTTCAAAGCCATGCTTAATGCTCTATCCAAGCACCTTAACATAAAGGATATTCTGAATGCTGGGGATGAAGATGGCAACACTGTCTTACACCTTGCAATTGCTAGGAAGCAGATTCAGGTAAATTATTCCATCTTTTACTCTAGCTACACGATGTTGCTTTTAAGAAACATTTCCACAATGATTTCCACTTTCTTAAACAATGACGGTAGAAATTTCAGATTCTGATCATCTCGAACAGTTTTGGGTTGTTAAATATAGGAGAGAAAACTTTCTGAACTATCTTCTTGTAGACCCATCTGGCCATCTGCACTTTATAATCTTTCACTTGAGCAATTCTATCAACTCCTAAGTTCTACTTTTTTCTAATGACTCCACCTCTTTTGACACACCATTCTAAAAGATGAATCTCGACTATCAGCTACTAAAGCAAAAGAAACCATATTCGTATATTCATACCTCTCCAGTACTTTTTAATCATATTTCTCTCTACCATTAGCTATAGAATAAGACTCTTCTTAGTATTACGATCTCTCGAGTCTTGAGAATTGTTTACCATCACTTCTATCAATGAGTGAAATATGATAATCCAACTCAATCTGACGTAGCAGTAGACTAATGCAGCTAATTAAAGAGTATCATCTTTCATTATGCAAGGAGAAGCTTAAAGACAAGCCCATAGGTTAAAAGAAAATATAAAACTCTGTGGAGTATTTGAGAGAAAATTCTCTAATTTGATAATAATTCAATGACTTCAGTTTTACATAATAAGCTATCCTATTTATAAAAAAGAAATACTTGTAAAGAAAGTAAATCTAATCCTAGTAGTAATAGTAAACCTAGCTAATCTTAATAGCAATAGTATACATAATTCTAATAAGGAAAGTAAATAAAGTTTTAATAAAATAAAATAAAATCATAATATAAAATTGACAATCTTTCCTTTTATACTTCCATTGTTTGATAATGGGTAAAATTCTGATCAAACGGCGCGGCTCTAATATAATTTTTGATATTTTCCTTATTTTCATTTTTACCGAAAATATAGATAAATAACGTCCTACATCAAACACCCCCATTTAAAAAAAACTCATCCTCGAGTTTTCTTTGGGACATGGCATGCACAACTCCTCCAAAGAAATCTAGATAGATAGTAACAATTCACAATTTTTCCTTTTCGTCTACTTCCACAAAAATTTTCAACAACAATTTCTTCTTGCATGTCATCTTCAACTTCATCATTTTCTTCAAAGGAATCGTCATTGTTCTTTATTTCACTGGTGATCGTGAGTGGGGAAGGAGGTGGTGGTTGTTCTTCCACTGGTGTAGTCATTGGAACCAATAATCGTGGCTGCAAATATTTTCTCTAATGGCAACTTTACTTTTTTTAACCAAATTAAAAGCTTCTACATCCCTTTCACTATAATTAATATTCTCTTCATTGGTGGAGTACTTATTAGGAGATTTATGAATATGGTTACAGACATGTTGATTGTGGCTTACGTCATCGTCAAGGATTTTGTCAACATAAGGATACTAAATGGGTTTCTTTCGGATCCCATAGTCATCTTGAGCATCCCTATAATGCCAAATGGTACCCATCTGCATGCATTCCAATGTCTCCCACAACTAGTGCATCTTCTGTTGCCTTGTCTGCCGAAACGTCTGAAATCTAACTATCAAAGAAGCCTCTGATCGCCTAATGTATGGCTAGTAGTTGGATCTCAAAACATCTCTCTCACAAACAACATCGTTATAGAAGTTGTTGCTATGGTACATGTTGGCCATTGAATCCGGATAATGCTAGCTCGAATACCATATGAATTTGGCTCTCGAAAGAGCCCCTCCCCTACAAGCGGCATTGTTGGAGAAGTTTGTTACCGTTGTGCTGATTGGCCATGATTAGGATAAAGCCTACTTTGATACCAACTGACGTAGCGGAAGATTAAGGCAACTAATCAAAGAGAAGTGTCTTCGTCTTTGACTATACAAGGAGAAACATCTTTGTCTTCTACTCAAAAGATTAAAGACAAGCTCCCAGGCTAAAATAAAATATAAAACTCTACAAATTATTTGAGAGAAAATTTTCTGATTTGATAATGAGTTCAATTTTACATAATAAGTTAGCCTATTTATAAAAGAGAAATATTTGTAGAGAAAGTAAACATAATCATAGTAGTAATAATAAACATAATCTGAGTAGCAATAGTAAACTCAATCCTAATAAGGAAAGAAAAATAATTAAAGCAAATCTAATCCTAATAAGGAAATGAAATAAAGTCCTAATAAAATAAAATAAAGTCTTAATAAAATAAAATAAAATAAAATCCTAATATAAAATTGACAATCAGTGGGAATAGTGACAATCTTTCCTATTGTACTTCTATTGTTTGAGAACAGGTAAAATTCTGATCAAGCGGCGCGGCTCAAATATTATTTTTGATATTTTCCTTATTTTTGTTTTTACCGAAAAGATAGGTATATATCGTCATACATCACAATCTCAACAACTTGTTTCATTTTTTTGCTGTAAGTTGATGCTTCTTCCTCACCATTTCTTCACTACCAGGTACTAAGGCAAAAGAAATCATATCCTCACATCCATAGCTGTCCGATACTTTTTAATTAATCACATTTCTCTCTGCCATTACCTAAAGATTAAGGTTCTTCTTGGTATTATGAGCTCTTGAAAATTGTTCATCATCAATACTTTTATCAATGGAACTCTGATCATTGAACTCTACCTCAACAACTTGTTTCCCTTTTTAGGTGTCAGTTGATGATTCTTCATCAGCTTTTCTTCGCATATTGGCCTTATCAAATACATCTTTAATAACAATTTTCTTCTTTGAAATTAGATTTCATAGCCTATAGCCATTAACACTAATTTCCAAATCATGAAATATATGTTGGAAGCTCAACAAATCAAAATGCAAGAGAGTTTTTTCTAAATGGTAGAAGTTATAAGTTCTTTTAATTAATAAGGGACTTTGGTTCTCTAAACTCATGTGTTTATTCAATTCTCAACTGAAGTCTTAACTTAGAGATGATTAATTTTTGTTATTTATTACAATAAATATGGAGACGTAAAAGCCTTGTAAGTTAGTTTTTGAATGCCTCTATTTATAGGCTTCGTAAGATGGTATTTTATATAAGTGAAATATGATTAACTGAAGTCATGTGTTTATTCAATTCTCAACTGAAGTCTTAACTTAGAGATGATTAATTTTTTGTTATTTATTACAATAAATATGGAGACGTAAAAGCCTTGTAAGTTAGTTTTTGAATGCCTCTATTTATAGGCTTCATAAGATGTATTTTATATAAGTGAAATATGAAGAAGAATTCCTCCACTCTCCTCTAGTCTAATTTTGTTTTTTTGTCTTTAGTAATAAAAGAGAGAAAGAGAGAGGTAACTAGTTTGTAAACTAGTGTTTTATCTTTCAATATACACTTTCTTCATTTTGGATCTAATTTGTATTGCTCTCCTCTTTGCACATGAACGGATGCAAAACAACAATATATTTTCAAAATTGAATAATCAACCAGTTTACCTTACCATATACTTTGTGTAGAACCTTGAAACCGATCACTAGAGATGAAAATCAGTTTGTAATAAAGCATTCATAATTAATTGCTTTCCCAGAAACATAATTAAACTCATGCATTTCGACTTTTCTAGCTAGCAATATAATTCTTTTTGGCGATGGATTTTTTTTTTTTTTCTAAAAAAAATAAAATAAAATAATTGAGGGGTCTGCCCATGTAATTTTTGGGCTGACCAGCCCCTTGCCTCCGCCACCGTACGTAAGTGGCGTTGGGCTTTTGGTAGATTGCTATTTTGTTTTGTTGCTGGTTGTGGGTGCAACATTTTATTTCATGCCTCATTAATTAGTCTCTTTAATGCTTATACTATCTACAATACGTGTTACAGACTGTGAAATTGCTACTAGGTGGTGATCGTGGCAGCCAACGTGAAGTAGTCTGTATAAATGTGACCAACAAGAGTGGCTTAACTGCTTTGGATGTGTCTGACGTTTTACAGCAAATGGTGGGTGAACCCACTGATTTCATGCTCAGGGATTTGCTTCTGCGTGCAGGAGCCTTAAGAGCGTCAGAAGTTGAAGACATTGACACTGCTCAAGTTTATCAAAGGCAGATCTCGGTGACGGCACTACCTCCCAAGACGCCCAGGCAGTTCTTATTAAATGGCATTTCACTTCTGAACCCTTTGAGATTTTGGAAAACGTTAGCAAAGGAAGTGAAAAATTCATCATCAGAAACTCAAAATGCTTTGCTGGTTGTGGCTGTTCTTATCGCAACTATTACTTACCAAGCCATACTAAGTCCTCCCAATGGTGTTTATACCGGCGACGATTACAGTGCTGCTAATATATCGTTCAATTTACGAGAATTCCTTCCATTCATGGTTCCCAACTCTATTGGGTTTTTCGTGTCGCTTGCAGTGATTATTTTGGTTATTGATGACTTTCCACTCAAAGCATTGCTGGGGATCGCTGTTCGTTGTTTAGCTGCAAGTTATATTTGTGGGCTTTTGTTGATTGGACCTATAGATGTAAATGCTACACATTCGGCGCTAATAACAGTAGGAATAATCGTCTTCATAGACTTCCTTCGCTTCAGCTGCTGGTTATTCAAGAGATGGTGTGCTTTCACTTGCCAATAGTGTTGCAGCTACTGGTCGGGAGCCAAGCCTACATCGGAAAGCCTTCGAATTGGTAATTCGAGGGGTACGTAAAACTTTGTTGCTTTGGTCACTAATAATTTGGCTTCGGATGCCCACATCTGACGTATTTGGAACAAAAAGACAATAGAATTGCATTGAAATGTGCGCAATTTAATATTTGAAGCACGCATGAATTCAGTTAATTTGTTAAGTTGTGAGTTTGTGAACTTCAAGAAAATGTTGCTTGATATTTAGTTTTTTTATATGCCTGAATGCATGTGACGTAGAAATTTCATATTCTTAATAGAATAAACTCTAAACTCTTGCATGTAATTCCTCCTATCTTCACCTTTATATTTTGCTAGGGATATAATTTTTTTTTTTTTTAAATTGATTTCGAGAAAATTTCATTCAACCTAGTTGATCTAATAAGTGACAAGTGTCATTTGACATGTTTGAATTTCTAAAAAATTAATGTTTAAATTCTTAGATTAATGAAATGACAATAAATGACTGCTAAAAATATTAAAGAAAACATGTGAGAGACGACACTTGGCACTTATTAGACTAGGTAGGATAGAGGTAAGTTCTGAAATTTCTGTCTTTTTGCTAGTGCCAGTTTCTTTTAATTAATTATATATTAGCCTAGCTATAAAGTGCCAAATGACAGGAATTTTGTTGTTTTGTTCCCACAAGCAAATTTGCTCTTGGAGATTTAAATATTATGTTGTTGTATGAAGTTGCTTCTGTTGAACGTACAAAAGATTGATTATCATGTAATTTATGGAAAGATATTATGTAATTTATGTACTTTGTGGTTAATATTATCTTATCTATATAAGAGTAAATTCTCCAACTACCATGAGAATAAAGAAACAATAAAGAAAGAATTAAAAGAAATATTTAAAATAGATTAGAGAGAGATTTATACAGTGGCGGAGCCAAACATTTTATATTGTATATGCCGTTGAATTTTTTTTTTTTTTTTTTATTGGAGAACCTCTATAAGGTAGGTTAGAGATGGAACCAGGAAGTTTTATATATGGAAGGAGGCCAAAGCAAAAAAATTTCTTAAGGATTTTTTTTTAATTTTATTTTGTATCATGCATGTAATGAACTGGTATTCCTCATTGTATTTAAGTACCAATATTAAATTATTTTATTTTTTGAGGTGCCACAAGTCCCATTGACAGGAAAAAATAAAAAATAAAAAATCTTGGGGGGGTGCCGTGAGTGCTGTGGCTCTGCCATTGGATTTAGAAAGTTTGTTGTTGGATGTGTTTAGAAAGTGAAGTTTTTAGTTTAAAACTTTTTTACAACATGGGGAAAAGAACCCATTAAAAATATATTTAATTTTTGACCGTAACATGCTGTTTTAATAGGAAAATGTTATAGGCACAACTTAAGTGCAACTTTGACCTAACTTTTCTATGAAGTTAAAAAAAAAAAAAAAAAAAAACTGATGTGGAGGAGAGAGAGAGCCTTCAACTAGAGAGAAAAAGAGAAATTTGACTTAGAAGTTGGGTCAAAATTGAACTTAAGTTGTGCTTGTATCAAACCTTTTTTTAATATGTGAAATTTTTAAAACGTTTTAATATCTAAAAAGAGTCTAAATTTCGTAATTTGAAATACAATATAATTACTCAATTCTGTGTATCAAAGTCGACTGATCATTGCAGTGTATATAAAAGTCTACAGAAGATGGGAAGAAAAAAGTTTTGTAGATAAGCACTCTCGTTAAAGAACACTATAGAAATCAAAACAATAACCTGTCTACCTTGATTTCTTAATTGACTCCAATTCCTCACAGTGTCGGCTCAATGTTATAATTATAATTTAGGTTTTTTTTTTTAAAATTTAATTTTCTATTCTTTTAATTTGTTGACTGCGCAACTCAAATAAGTGATAACTGGAGTTGGTGTATACGTATTTAGAATTCGGTCAGATATTGTCAATATACACGCGGCCATTGTGCCATGTTCCGCACTTCTTACTTTTCACACTATAATTGGACAGAAAAAAAACGAAACAAAACAAAAACAAAAAACAAAAACATTGGTGTAATAGAACAGATAAAGAGGCAAAAAAAACATTGGTGTAATGGAAAAGATAAAATAATACTTGAGTTTGTGGATGGATTTGTTGTTTTGAATTTCGGGTTGATGATGGAGTAGATCGATGTGAAGACTTAACTCTTACAGTTAAATTTTTAATTTCTAATTATTTTTTTATTTTTGTTTTTGTATTTGGGTTATTCAGGTCTTAGATATAGTCTGCATGATTATACATAGGTTAACGGAAGTTTGATGTCATTTTTATGACTTCGTAACTTTCATGACTTTTAGTTATGATTTTTCAGAGCTATATACTCAATTTGATGTAAGAGCTTTATACTCGTGAAATTTCATTAATGAAAGTTTTATATTTTTCAAAAAAAAAAAAAAAAAAAGAAAAAAAAGGACAAGAATAAGTCACGTGCTTCTTGCTTGATACATATCCTTACTTCATTGTTTCTGTTTCTCTTTTCGTATTTGACAGTTGTGTGTTAAATAACTAGTTGTGTGTTAAATAACTATTTATTTTAAAGTTTTAAGTGACAATTTAATGCAACAAATAATTTTTTTTTTTTTTTTTTTAATGTGTCCACACAAGGGGGGAGAGAGAATTCAAACTAATGACCTCTGTTTCATTAAGTATGGTCCCAACTGATTGAGTTATCTCTTGTGAATAATAAATAAAATATTTAATTGAAATAAGAAGTAGATGACAAAGTTAAGGTTCAAATTAAGACTTTTGCATTTAATACAATGCTAAATTATTATTTATCTAAAAAAATTTAAATTGATAAAAAAAATATATTTAATTATTTAATCAATACTTTAACATTTTGTACAATTAATAGAAGAAATTTATGGAGTATAGATGGTCATAGTAAGCGAACAAAGCTATCCGTGAGCTTGCCCGAGCTCAGCTCGACAAAGCTCGGCTCATGCACAACTCGATTATTAAATAAGTCGTTTGTGGATATGAAACCAGACTTGATTATTAAAAAATACATACCCGTATAAAACTCAACTCACTCGTTTAAAGTTCGTGAACATACTCGTATAAGAGTTCGACTCGCTTATTAGCGCAACTCGTATATATTTATTATATATATATTAATTTAATAAAAATAACTTATATAGTATATTACTTATTATTTAATAGCAATTTAACTGACAGGAAAAAATAAAAAATAAAAAACTTCAAGAGGTAGTTCAATCGGCTGTGAACCACGTCTTATGAAATGGAGATCACAAGTTTGAATCCTTCCTCCCCATACCCTTGTATGGACATGTCAAAATAAAAAATAAAAAAAATAGCAATTTAACAATAGTCAATGTATATCAATTATTAAGTATTTGTCAAAAAAGAATAACAATAATTAATTGGTATACAATATATAATTATATCTATGATTATAAGTTAATGTATAATATATAATTGAATGACAAAAGTTAATCATATGGTTATATCTTAAATAAAAATCATGGGACATTGATACTTAATCATATTATTCATATAATCATATTGATTCATATAATTCATATCATATGCAATGAAAATGTGATTAGAATAATCCCAAATGAAATTATTAGAATTAGAAATTTAAAATTGATTGTAACAAATTAACAATGCATGTAACGTCATATAGTTACAAATTAAGTATTAACATTGTCATTTGAAATTTGGAATTGATAGCATGAAATATTATTGTTGATAGATTGTCTTAGCTGAGTTGGCTCGGCTCGGCTCGCCCGGCTCGACTTGTCTACTAGATGAGTTCGAACTCAGCTCGCACAATGAATTTTCCTTAATAAGCCGAGCCAAGCTTAAATTTTGGAACTCGGCTCGAGTTCAAGCTAGTGAAATTTTTAAATGAGCCAAACTTGGACAGCTCTGACTCGCCCAAGCTCAACTCATTTACAGCCCTAGTCGCAGAGTTTCACATAAAGGATTTGTTGTAGCTTTCACTTATATAATATAGAGTTTTCTGTAGTTTAAAAGAGATATATACATATATACTTTTTCATTTTTTTTTTCAAAGAATAACCTTTATTATTATAAGGGAATATACTAATTGGGGACTTGCCCTGTTGCAACGTTCCTAATTATTTAATTGGGTTGTTGTTATAGTAAAATGACTCCTTTTTTTAGGGAATAGGATCCTCTCTTGTCTATTTTGGCCTAGAGAATATCCAATTCATGGATAGGATTTATTTTTGGAAATTCTACAACTAAAAATGAGCCATATGTCTTATTAGTTAAAAATAATAATAAAATATTATTTTATATTAAAAAATAAGTAATTAAATGATTAGAAAAATAAAGGGATGGTTGGCCACCCCGATTGGGGGGTGGGGTGGCTTCGGCCACCCTAGACCACCACATCACTTAAAGGAAACTTCATTAAACTGAAAAGATTACTTGAAGAGGACTCCCTTTTACCGGATAATAATAACTGTATAAATTATTATTTATAATATAAGAAGTGATTTGTAATTTAGGTTAACCCATAGACTAATTTTTTATTTATCCCAAAAATTTAACTTTTCAATATTCCTACTTTTCTTTTATCGAGGAATCATTTACATTAATATTTTCTTAATCTCATCATATAAATTTAGTATATATATCAATCATTAAATTTGAAAACTCATGTGAACTTTATACAAATTTAAAGGTGAACTTATTTATTCACCATGGAAATGATTAAAAAATAAAATGACTTATATTATTTCTCATTTATATTAAATTAATTACTTTTTTTCGTTTTTCCATACTAAACATTATTATTTTCTCATGAACCAATTTATATTACAGTGAAAATGCATGAAGCCTTTGTCAAACAAACCCTTTAACTTTGAGTTATTAAACCTTTAAGTTAATGCTAAAGAGCGGTTTATGAAGTGTGGTCTCTTACCAGTTACACTAGTCACTATATCATAACCATAATCTCAATCAACATGATGCGCACCATCATTTTGCACGTGCATGTGGTAAGCACATGGAAAAGTTGGGTTCAAAAAATGTAGAACAAGCCGACGAGCGGGTTGGGTCAACTCTGAGTAGTGTGGTACAAGAAAAGTGTTGTGCATGTACTTATGAGGTTTGTATCCCACATTGAGAAAGTATAAAGAATAAAAGTGGTTAACATACCTAAATGAACCCAAACCTATTAACTTAGGCTTTTGGGTTAGAATTGTGTTCAATTATGTATATTAATGTATTCTTGGTAAAAACTTTATAACCGCTTTAATCTCATAACAATTGGTATTAGAACTCATGTTTAGCTTTTGCTGCTGTTGATATGAGTGTCTGCTTTCTCCTAATAATTGGTATCAGAGCTCATGGTTAGCTTTCGCTGCTACTGATATATATGAGTATCTTAGTTTGACTCCGGTAAAACTAGTGGTTTCTCTTGGAGTACACGTGACACTCTTGTGTATAAGGAAGTTTGGTCAATGTGGTAGAAAATCACAAGTGAGAGAAGATTTATTATGCATGCACTTGTAAGGTTTATGTCCCACATTGAGAAAGTATAAAGAATAAAAATGATTAATATGCCATGCACTTGTGAAGTTTGTGTCACACATTGAGAAAGTATAAATAATAAAAGTGGTTAATATACCTAAGTGAATCCAAACAACCCATTAGCTTAAGCTTTTTGAATAAAGTTGTATTTAATTATATATATTAATGTGCTCTTAATATAAACTCTATAATCATTTTAATCTCCAACAAAAAGTTTGTTTTCTTAGATCGGTATTTCTTTCTTTTTTAAGTATCTAGAATGGCGTGCAGTACTTATCGGAAGCGAATTTGACGGAGAATGGGACATTTACCCACAAATTGGGCCTTCAAGCCTAACTGAAATCCGATCATGGCACCGTTACTTGCGACAAAACTTGCCTTTCTTCATGGGTCTTCAAGCTTATTCGACAGTTTAATGTCTTCAGTTATATCTTTCTTGTTGTCTGCGTCGATGAAGAAGTGCGTGTGTATGGAACAACCTTGAGACTTTATTGACTTCAGCAAGCTTGATTTTGTTAGCCGACTTCATAAATCTATCTACGGCATCGACTATCAAGCAAGCATGCATCACGGCCGTGTGAACCCGGCCACAATTATGTGCAAACCCACCCACCACCTTTCGCTGCATCAGCCATATACCACAATTTTATTTTATTTTATAAATATTCTACAAGCTAATTTCACCGTCTCATCCATCATTATCTTATTTTATTATTATTTTTATTTTTAATTATGCATTTTCTATGCAAATAAAGTGGGCACTACACCCGAACAAAACCCGACTTTCCTACACAAACATTTAAGTACCGCTTGGTAAGTTACAGTTGCGATTAGTACAGCAACAAGCAGCAATGCACTTTGAGTTGGTGATGGTGACTTTTTCACATCGTTCGCTAACATTTTCCAATATCTCAAAGGGTTCAGAAGTAAAATCTCATTTAATAAGAACTGCCAGATTAGAGTCCGAGGAGGCGGTGCTGCCGTCAACGAGATCTGTCTGAGATGAACTTGAGCAGTGTCGACGTCTTCAACTTCAGACGCTCATAAGGTTCCTGCGCGTAGAAGCAAATCTCTGCGGATGAAATCAGTGGGTTCGCCCGATCCCACCATGTGTAGTATGATATCGGACACATCTAAAGCAGTTAAGCTACTCTTGTTACTCTTGTTGGTCACATTCACATCCACTGCTTCTTGTTGCCTACCATCACTTACCAAGTAGCAATTTCACTGTCCGTAACAGAGAGAGTATATAATGGTGAAAGCATTCAAGTATATAACAAGGCATGAATGAAATTTCAGTCTCTAAACGAACAGCATGCATACATGCATGGTGAAAACATTCAATTATATAAAATTATTTTTTGCAAATTCGTTAAATCCTATTTAACAACTAAATTCTTGCATTTTTTTATTTTTATTTTTATTTTCTATTTTTTCCTATAAAAGGGAGGAGAATTTTGAAAGTCTAGTTCGGAATATATATATCAACCGAAATTGGTTAATAAATGGTTAGATGACTAAAAAGGTAAAGAGCCCTACTGGTTTCAGAATGTTACAAGTTAAGGGCCGACAGAAAAAAAAAAAAAAAAAAAAAAAAAAAAAAAA
>CM017326.1:2238057-2287751 GCA_006937295.1 Carpinus fangiana | reverse complement strand
AAAAAAAAAAAAAAAAAAAAAAAAGAAGAAGAAGAAGAAGAAAGCATCAAATGAATGACGCAGGCTTATGCTTGGACCAAGAAAATTGGCCGCCAATGAAGGCGGTAAGACTTGGTGTATCAGAGATGACATAACCAAATGATCCAAGGAGAAGAACATAACCGAAAAGATTCCATAATCCTCCCCAAACCACAAAGATCATATAATTACAAATGGTGGAACTCTTAAAAAGACAAAAAATAACAACATAAAAGCAAAATACAAAACCCAGAACAAATTAGAAAGTAGCATCTAACGATGGAGGTGCATCAGAGGCGGAGGTAGAGGTGGATGAGGAGGAGCACCAGAGGTGCAATACCGAAGAGGACGGCGCATGGACTGCACGCGCCTATGATTAAGATCTACTCGCAGGCGCGTGTTGCTCATGCTCCGACGCGTGGACATCGTACGGGAGCAGTTCTGGTGGTAGATGGAAGCGGCGACACCTACGAATAAGGTGGAGGGGTGCGTGTATGGCGGTGGCTTCCCGAAATGCATAGATCCAATTTTGAAGAAATCAAATCCAAAAATTTCAAGAATGAAGCAAATGGAGCAGATTCAAGGCTGTGAGCTATCATTGATACCAGTAAACGGTGGATTTACGGTGAAGGATTGGGCGATGCAATTCTTGAAAAAAGAAAATACGACAAAGACGTAAGATAAGGCCTTCGAAGAGGCAGATAGGGCCTTTGAAGAGACGAGATTGGCCTCAAAATAGGCAAGAAGGGTAGGAAGAGGGAGAAGGAGAGGGCAGGAGGGTGAGGAGGAGGAGAGAACCTGCCTCCAAAGAAACTCAAGCCCGTGACTACAGCAATCAAACTCCAAATCCAGCTCATGACTGCAGCAATCAAACTCCTGCTCACAACATTCTTTCCAAATATCATAGAACCAGACAGCTCAACGCACATCATGCCAAGATCAGTTCATGCAATCCATTCCTGAGCAGATTATGTCCATTCCTGAGCAGATTATGTGCACAAACAAGATCACAAGACTCAAAGTCGACGCTGATGGTATTTTTATTTTTTTTAATTTTTTTTTAATACTATCAATGTCGACTTAATAATATTTTTATTTTATTTTTTTTAATAGTATTAGCGTCGACCAAAAGTCAACGTTTGGCTTTTGTCCACTCATGTTTTAGCGTCAAAATAAAGGACTTTGTCAATGCTAAAAGTAGAGTATTAGCGTCCACATGATGGCGACGCTGATGATACTATTAGAGTCAAACTTTTAGCGTCGACCTTATTAGCGTCTAAAAGTCGACGCTAATAGTATTAGCGTCCACTTTTTGAGCGTCCACTTTTGGAGTATTAGCATCGACAAAAAGTCGACGCTAATACCCTTATTTCTTGTAGTGGTGAAGCGCAGTCTCGCCTCTTTAAGAGTCACGTCTCCGATACAGACGGGAAAAAAGCCAAACAATTTCCTAATGACTTGAACCCTCCCAGCTACAGCTGCACAATGAAGAGAAGTTCTTCCATTGCTGCTCTTAAGAATGGCAAGCTCACGCCTAAACTTCAATAGTTCTTTCACTGTTTCAACAAACCCATTTGCAGAGGCTAAGTGTATTGCGCTAAACCCGTCCTTGTCCAATCTGGTGGCATAATCTGGTTTAAGCTTCAGTAGCTTCCTCACAAACTCTGTTTGCCCACTCATGGTTGCAATGTGTAGGGCTGTTTCAAGATACACTGCCATTGAACCTCTCTCAATTACGAGGGGGTCCTCTCCAAGTAATTTTTGTAGTTCAATCACGTTTCCATTAAGCGCTGCCTTCACCAACCTGGGATCCATATTATATATATTTTTATGGAATCAAAAAGGTTCACAAGAAGAAACACAAAATAATTAAAGCACATTAATGATGAAGAGAGAAGATCTCCATATATATTGTAGAGAAATTAAACTGGAGCAAGACCTTGACTTTAGAGTCAAGGGAACAATGTATAATGATTACCGGTAATCATTATACTTGTTATATCTATCTGATCTCTTTTTTGAATGATTGCAACTTATGGATCTTTTAGCATTGTAGAAGTCTTTTCTGACAAGCTTATTTCTTGGTATAATCTTAAACCCCACTTAGCTAATTGTAAACCATATCGATTGGTTAAATGAGACAAGTTCTCTTCGTAATGTTATTGGACATGTTGTGCCCTTTTCAAACCCTAATATATACTTCATTTATACTTCATTTAATGTAAATCATATTTTACTTGGTGCTATCACCTCTTTTGGTATCAATCATGATTTCACTGCAATGTGTTATCCACTTCTCATCAGTTCTATGGGCATCCTTGTCTGTTTGATCACAACCTTCTTTGCAACTAATACAAATGCATGTTATTATCAATTAATATTCATGTTATATATACTGGTGGGTGATCACCTTGGTGGTGAAAATAACATGGGTGATCATATTGAAATTTTATGTCACATACGCTGTTCTTTTTCGTCTATTTGGCCTATACTAATGTACATTTATTAGAATTAAGCAAGAAATTGAATTGAATTGTGTAGGGTTCAAATATGTTTTTGTGCAGCTCATGCTGCCCAAATATATTTTTTTTAACAATTTTGTAAATTTAGTGACGATTTAAAATTTGCCAGGTCAGACCTTTCAGTTTTGAAAGGTCAGAATATTTTTTGACCTTACAAAATTGCAAGGTTAGAAAAATTTTCTGACCTTGTAATTTTGCAAGGTCAGAAATTTCTAACGTTGCACACATTAAAACGTCAGATTTTTTTTTTTGTTTTTTCCTTTTCAGACTCCCAAGTTTCTGACCTTCGACCCACGACAGAATGTGTCAAAAAACTCCAGTCAGAAAAGTTAAGTTTTTTTGTAGTGTATATATAAGGTCTGAAAAGGGCACAACATGTCCAATATAACATTATGAAGAGAACTTGTCTCATTTAACCAATCAATATGGTTTACAATTAGCTAATTAGGGTTTAGGATTATACCAAAAAATAATCTTGTCAGAAAAGACTTCCACAATGCTGAAAGATCCATAAGCTGCAATCATTCAAAGAGATCAGATAGATAGAACAAGTATAATGATTACCGGTAATCATTATACATTGTTCCCTTGACTTTAAAGTCAAGGTCTTGCACAAGTTTAATTTCGCTACAATATATATGGAGATCTTCTCTCTTCATCATTAATGTGTTTTAATTATTTTGTGTTTCTTCTTGTGAAGCTTTTTGATTCCATAAAAATATATATAATATGGATCCCAAATTGGTGGAGACAATGTTTAATGGAAACGTGATTGAACTGCAAAAATTACTTGGAAAGGACCCCCTCGTAATTGAGAGAGATTCAGTGGCAATGTATCCTGAAACAGCCCTACACATTGCAACCATGAGTGGGCAAACAGAGTTTGTGAGGAAGCTACTGAAGCTTAAACCAAATTTTGCCACCAGATTGGACAAGGACGGGTTTAGCGTAATACACTTAGCCTCTGCAAATGGGTTTGTTGAAACAATGAAAGAGTTATTGAAGTTTAGGCGTGAGCTTGTCATTCTCAAGAGCAGCGATGGAAGGACTTCTCTTCATTGTGCAGCTGTAGCTGGGAGGGTTCAAGTCATTAGGGAATTGGTTGGCTTTTTCCTCGTCTGTATCGGAGACGTGACTCTAAGAGGCGAGACTGCGCTTCACCACTACAAGAAATACGGGTATTAGCGTCGACTTTTTGTTGACGCTAATACTCCAAAAGTCAACGCTCAAAAAGTCGACGCTAATACTATTAGCATCGACTTTTGGACGCTAATAGGGTCGACGCTAAAAGTCCGACTCTAATAGTATCATCAGCATCGACATCATGTGGACGCTAATACTCTACTTTTAACGTCGACAAAGTCCTTTATTTTGACGCTAAAACATGAGTGGACAAAAGCCAAACGTCGACGCTGATAGTGCACTATCAACATCGACTTTTGGTCGACACTAATACTATTAAAAAAATTAAAAAAAAAAAATACTATTAGCTTGATAGTATTAAAAAAAATAAAAATACTATCAGCGTCGACTTTGCTGATAGTATTAAAAATTAAAAAAAAAAATTACTATTAGCCTTGAAAAATTAAAAAATAAATAATAAATACTATTAAATTACATTAATTTAATTTTTATTTAAAAGCTAAATAACAAGCACTAAAAGGTTAACAAACATATCTAAAACTATTAATTAGAAAAAAAAAAAAAAAAGAGAAGAAAAGAATAGAAAGAGGTCCATAACCCACATATACACACGAAGCATACAAGAGAAGCCACCTAACTAGTAAAGGCAAAAGAACAAGAAAATTATGATAACTATCCTACTCCGTAATGATCCCTATCATCATTGGCTCTCCAGCCAAGTTCTTAAACATTAAATAAGCCCAACAGAACAAAAATCCTCCATTCAACCAAAAAGCCTTCAACAAAAATCACAAAATCAAACTAACCTTGCCTTGGCTGTGAGTTCATCCACCTTCGTCTTCTTCCATTACTGCACTGCCCATTACAAAAATCAACCACAATCAGCTACCAAAATCAAACAAACAAGAATAAAGCAAGAGAGAGATAATTGAGAGAAAGAGAGAGAGAGGGAGATGATAGAATGGCATATAAACAATAATTCTAATAACCGTTATTGCTAACTATTTTGCTCTCTAACCAACAATTCTAATAGATGTGACGTGTCTTTCATGCTCTTGGCTTGGTTCTTAACTACATCGACATCAGCACCACTGATAAATCATATCACAGATTCAACATCTAATCTCATGTGTCATAATTTTCTTTTACAATTAGAACTGTAGTCACTAGGGCATAGATATTGCATATTTCTGATTTAGTTCTAAAGGCGATGAAGCATATTAGAAATTAAAAAATTGATTTTCTTCTCTTAGAGCAACCAATAAGAGTTATGTGCTAAACCTACGATTGATTTGAATGATTTTCTTTTCTTACCAGTATCTTGCAGAAACAACCATTACACATTAGGGTGTACAAATTCTAAACTCTCTTAAGGCAATAGATCACAGAAGAGTTTAAAGAAACTATTTTTCTTCTATTCATTTAAACTAGGAACTACTAAGGTAAGGTGTGCTGAACCAGTTTGTTAGAGATGATCATTGCATGCTAGAGACTTGAAGGTACTCATCTCCTCAACATAAGCAGTAAGTAACAAGAATGGGATCTTATTGTGTAATAAGGTATTGCCACCAATAGCCAAATGTTACCACTATGCTCAAACAAGATTAAAACAACTTACCAATTCAGTGAATTAGCAAATTAAACTTTATCAATTATTGCATTCAGAAAACACAAAGCTTTGAGGTATAAGGACAAAGCTCTGGAAAAGGTCCAAATTTATTTGGCTTGATAATGTTCGCAAGTGAGCCATTCTCCACATACCTATGTGAACAACAAACAACAAGGGTTTTCAAACAGAGTACGCAAATAAGGATGCATAGAAATCTTTCCCACACAGAAAATTTGAGCTTACTCAAGGATTATGTGAAGGTGAGTCTTTGTCTTTAAAGATCCAAGATATTTCACAATGTTTTTGTGATTCAAGTTCTGCAAAAGAAGATTCATATTCCAAACACCATCAATAACATAGTGAGCATACACTTTCTTCCAGAGGAACTAAATATATCTAACTTTAGCAGCATAAATTATAAGGTGCTGCTTGAAATGTCTCCCTCTCTCTCTCTACCTCTCTGCACTCTCTCTCTCTCTCTCGCTCAAGCTCTCTCTGATCCTAAGATTAAAAGAAGAAAAAATGAGATAAGATGAGAAGAAGAAAAAAGGTGGAGATACAATATAAGAGCATCTCCAACAGATGCTTCAAATTAGCTTTAAAGTTAAATTTAGCTCTTTTGTTCCATTTTTATTGCTACAGCAGACACTCTACTTTAAAAGCTCTACCTAAATATGCTACAGTAAACTTTCATATACGAAAGTTCACTGTTGCAACTTCTACACTTATTTTATCATTCTTTCTCTTCCCTGTTTCTCTCTCTCTGGTTCGTCTTCTCCCCAGCACACTTTTTTTTTCCTCTTCTCTTCTCTCTTTCTTTCTCTCTCTGGTTCGTCTTCACCGCAATAGACTTTTTTTTTTTTCCTCTTCTTCTCTTTCTCTCCCACTTTCTCTTCTTCACAGATTCCTCATCACCTCACCCAAATTCTTTTTCCCTCAACACCTCAATTATAGCGCAATTCAACACACTTACTTGTTCCTCTGCCCCGTATAAGGCTTGTGAACCCCGTCGACGAAGAAATACACAGTCGGAAACCCACGGAGCGTAGAACTCCACCATCACGAACTGATTCTTCTCCACGAACTCGCTGAAATTCCCTTCCTTCAGAACGACGACGTCTTTGTCGTCCACTTCCGGCTCCTTGTACTCGTCGTCCTTGTACGCCGACTCGTCGAGATCGGAGAAGTCCTCGAGATCGTCATCATCGACGAAATCATCTTCAGGACGACCCGGATCAGAGGTGGTGGTGGGAGTTGCCGTCGGGTTCTTCGAGGAAGCTGAGGTCTTCGTCGTCTTTGGAGAGCGTTAGGGTGAGCGAGGCTAGGAAAAGAGGAGGAGAGCGGTGAGGGAGAGAAGAAATGGGAAAGAAAATGCAGGTGAGAGATGCTCTCAATCGACGCTGATAACCATATCTTCTTTATCTTCTTTATATAAAAAGAGCGAATGGGCATGAATTGTTTGATAAGGAGAGACCATTTTGCCCCTTTCTTTTTGTTGATTGTACTGAAATGAGGGAAGGTTGTTTATGTCATTGTCTGATGTTTGATGTTGAAATACCCTTTTGTCTTTCAAATTCTTCTCTTTGTAAGGAACAATCGAAGAATTGCTTTGGTGTTTTTGTCTTTTTGTTTCATTTCTACAGTAATTTTTGTTGTGCACCACGTAATGACTGTTATACCCTTTATAGATTGTGAAAGGATAAGTCTTCTGCAGGTGCTTTTGTCTTTCTCCTTTCTTTTTCTTTCTCTACTACCGACACGACAGCCTCCTCTCTTATCTTTTTTTAGTTTCACTCAAAACAGAACGTGATGGGGACAGAGAGCTAGAAGAGAAATGAGAAGATAAGGTCTCGGTAGGTGAAATGGAAAACAAAAAAGTGAGATTATTTTTGACACGCAACTTCTTTTTTCTTCTTCTTCTCTTCCTCATTTGACACGCTCTCTCTCTTACTTTTCTCTTCCTTTCTTCCTTCTTATCTCCACGCCTCTTGTCTCTCTTTCTCTCCTCCTCTTCTTCTCACCCACGGTCTCCCTCTCTTCTTCTCTTCTCTCACACCCGGTTTTGTTGTTGATTTTTGGATATTTTTCTTCTACACGCACACTCACTGTTTGGGTATTGATTTTTCTTTTTTGTTTTTATTTTTTTATACTTTTCTCTTAATCTTCTGATTCTCGCACACTCACTGTTTGGGTATTGATTTTTCTTTTTTGTTTTTATTTTTTTATACTTTTCTCTTAATCTTCTGATTCTTGAGATTTTTTTGGTATTGATTTTTGGATTTTTTTATTTTATTTTTTTCATTTTCCTCTTAAACGTCTGGATCCTTTGAGGTTTCTTGTTTTATTTCTACAGTAATTTTTGTTGTGCACCTCATAATGACTGTTATACCCTTTATAGATTGTGAAGGGATAAGTATTCTGCAGGTGATTTTGTCTTTTCCTCCAAAATCTACACACATAAAGTTTGCTTGATGTTGAAAGGCTGTTTTGACCCTTATTAAATGTAAAGAGATGTTGAAGTATCTTATGGTTATTATTGTTTTTCATTTAAATTACTATTTTGTCTAATGCATTTCAAAAGAGTTGAATTTGTTTGACAGGGTTTTTGGGTATTTCACCTCACTTACTTTTTGTTTGATGATTTAGATTTACGGTTATGCCTTGTTCTTTCTTTGTCATAGTTAAATGAAGAGGATTATTTTTATCTTTTCAACATGGCTGAATAGAAAGTTTTGCTTTTCTTCCTGATTTGACACGCAACTTCTTCCTTTTTCTTCTTTTCTTCTTTTCTTCCTGATTTGACACGCAAGTTGTCAACTACCCCACTTTCCCTCTTACTTTTCTCTTTCTTCTTCCTTCTCATCTCCACGCCTCCTGGCTCACTTCTCCCCTCCCCCTCTTCTTCTCACCCACATGTTCCATGTTACCCAAAATTTCTGATGTGCCTCAATTACACAGCCTTATAATTGAGCTCCATGTTGGCCTCGCCAGAACTCTCTTTGTTGTCAGAGTGTAACCACCCACCGGTCACTGCTTTTACTGCCACCCAAATTTTTTCTTAAATTTTAAAAAATACTTGTTAATTTGATGCTTTTCCATGAGTTGAATCTCCAAAATTAACATACAAGACCACAAATCACATGCTCCAACTAGAATGCTCAATTAAATCCATATACAACAATCCCACTTCCAAAACCATGTAGGTCTTTTATCCCATCAGCACATGGATTTGGTTTCATATATATATATACTAGTATGATTGGACGTGCCTTGCATGATAGGATATATAAATGTTTATGGGGAAATTACATTTTATCCCTCTAAAGTATCCACTCATTTTCACTTTTGCCTCCAAAGTTTAAAATGTGACACTTTACCCCTTAAACTTTCAAATTGTGACAATTTAACCCATTTGACCTGTTTATTCCCAAAATGCCCCTAGCACATTTTAAAAAAAAAAAAATCCAAAAAAACAAAAAACGGGGTGGCCGGCCACCACCTATGGGGTGGTTCAGCCACCCCAGCATATATTTATATTTTTTTTGGTTTTTTTTTTTTGAATTTTTTTTTTTGTTTAGAAAAAAAAAAGTACTGGGGGGCATTTTGGGAATAAATAGGCCAAATAGGTTAAATTGCCACAATTTGAAAGTTTAGGGGAGTAAAGTGTCACATTTTACACTTTGGAGGCAAAAGTGAAAATGAGTGGATACTTCAGGGGGGTAAAGTGTAATTTCCCCAATGTTTATTTGTATTTACTCAATGAAAAGATTGAGATGATTTTTATTAATCTTAATTTAGGAGATTTGTTTATATTCATAATAATATTACAATATATCAAATAAATTGAAAATTTTATTCATTTCCTCTTCTAGAAGTTGCTTGTCTCTAGAATATATGTTCTTTTTAGTGCTACTCATATAATATTATCTTTAATTGATATTTTACATATTAATCTAATTATTTCAATTGAAAATTACATGTTTAGTTCTCACATTACACTAAAGTCACTAATACTTTAAATACAACTATATTAATGAATTATTTATAAAAGTATTAGATAATTAGATTGTTTATTGTTAATAATTAAATACAACTACATTACTCGTGCAAATCTAGATTGAATTCTAGTGGCCAACTAGATATTTCCATAATTCTAGCTAATCCATCAAGTGCCCAACAAAGTGATGCCAATTAGACCACGATATTTCGTGTGGGAAGGATTGTAGCTCATAAATATTTTTTTTTTCTTCTAATTGTACATGTGACGTGGTTGTGTGTGGGGTGACAATCTTTTGGTTTTGGTTTTGAATTACGCTAAAAACAAGGGCTTGCTTGCTTTTTTTTTTTTAAAAAAAAAAAAAACAACTAGGGAGGATTTTATAATTTTATTTCAAAGGTAACTGTGTGACTTATGTGTTTCTCTCTCTTCATTTGTCTTCTATCCAAAAGAAGAGAACATCTTGTCTCTCTCTTCATTTGTCTTCTATCCAAATGAAGAGAACATCTTGCCGACAAAGGGAACTAAAAGTTTCATTCTTATCTTGTCATTTCAACCTTTTAAATATTTTTAGTCTCTTTCTTTGACTATTTGACAGAGATTCCTTTTGTCTCTTTATTGAGTTTTGCAGTTTCAATTTCATAAAACATTCACCAATCGCATTCATTATTCAAGAAAAAAAAAATGGGCTTTCACTCATTTCAAACTTTCCTCACTCTTCAGTGTTTTCTCACAAGNACAGCCTGTGTGACTTATGTGTTTCTCTCTCTTCATTTGTCTTCTATCCAAAAGAAGAGAACATCTTGTCTCGACAAATGAAGAGAACATCTTGCCGACAAAGGGAACTAAAAGTTTCATTCTTATCTTGTCATTTCAACCTTTTAAATATTTTTAGTCTCTTTCTTTGACTATTTGACAGAGATTCCTTTTGTCTCTTTATTGAGTTTTGCAGTTTCAATTTCATAAAACATTCACCAATCGCATTCATTATTCAAGAAAAAAAAAATGGGCTTTCACTCATTTCAAACTTTCCTCACTCTTCAGTGTTTTCTCACAAGAGGGGGAACGTATTTAATTTAAATGGAGTGAAATTAAAAAGGTCAAGGTTCGATCTTACAACTCTTAGTTTTGATACTATTTTAAAATTATCAGTTATTCTAAAAGTTTAAATTAATAAGAAAAGATAAATTTAATCATTTAGTTATTAGTTTAATAATACATTTTGAAGTCGCTATTTTTCAAGCTGCAAGTTTTGAAATCAATGGAAATAATATATGAAAAATAAAAATACTATATCCTGAACAAATATTTGCATTCTATCATATATCACATATCGTGGGATAAAATGATTGAAGGTGTGCTTCCACTTACAATCGATCAACAAAGTTCCATATTTTCTGCTAAAAAAAAAAAAACAAAGTTCCATGTTACCCAATATTTCTTCCCTCCAGGATTGGTCACCAAGCCCATGATGTGCCTCAATTACACAGCCTTAGAGTTGAGCTCCATGTTGGCCTCACCATAACTCTCTTTGTTGTCAAGGGTGTAACCACCCACTTGCCACTGCTTTACTGTCATCCAAATTTTTTTCTAAAATATTAAAAAATACTTGTAAATTTGATGCTTTTTCATGAGTTGAACCAAAATTAATGTTGTGACCACAAATCACATGACCCCACCAGAATGCTCAATTAAATCCATATATAACAATCGCATTTCCAAAACCATGTAGGTCTTTTATCCAATCAGCACATGGATTTTGTTTCATATATATATATATATATAGGTTCTATGGTGAGAGGAGTAGTGGCAGGGGAGTGGCTAGAGGTTGCTACAATTGAGGGTAGGTTGGGAGATAATTGTGGGTATCGCAAGGAAGATGTAGGTGGTGAAGATGAGGCAGAGACGGATGATTGAGAATAGAGATACTGTTTGGGACAAAATAAGAGCTATTGGAACCATAATTAGTAGAAAAAATGAGAAGGTGGAGGAAGAAGACTTACAAGCAGAATGAAGGAGGAATCACCAGCAGCATTAATCTTAGAAGGCAAGTGTGAGAAGGTTGGATCCTATACTAGAAAAGTTTGCTAATCAAAAACCATATGTCATGACAAATAAACTTTGTTAGTAATAGGATCTAGGCACTTGTATCCAACAAAGCTATAGCCAAGAAAAATGTAGGGTTTTGAGTGATATTCAAGCTTGTGTAGACCAAGAGGGCACATGAGAGGATAACATTTACATCCAAAGACCTTGAGTTTGTGATATTTTGGTTCTTTGTGGTATAATTGGAAGTAAGGAGACACATTGTTCAAGGTTGGTGTGAGAAGTCTGTAAATAAGATGAGTGGCTGTAAGGAAGGCATCAACCCAATAAGAATTGGAAAGGTGAGAGTGAGCAAGTAAAGTAAGTCCTGTTTCTAGAATGTGTCTAAGTTTCCTTTTTGCTAGACCATTCTGTTGGGATGTATAAGGGTAGGATTTTCGGTGAAGGATACCATGTTTTGTGAGAAAGGCTTGGAAATGGAGTGAGGTATATTCACCTCCTCCATCGGATTGGAGTTGTTTTATGGAAGAGGAAAATTGTTTCTCAACCAACAATTTGAATTTGATGAAATATTTATACACTTCAGATCTGGTGTGAAGAGGATAGAGTCATGTATATCTTGAGTGATCATCAATGAAGATGACATAGTACTTAAATCCACTATTGGAGGTAATAGGAGAAGTCCATACATTTGTGTGAATTAAATGTAATGGACAAGAAGTTTGTCTAATGGAGGATGTAAAAGGTTGTTTTTGGCTCTTTCCCAATTGACAAGAATCACACATACAAATTTTATTCAAATTATGAGAAGAAACAGAGAGATCAAAGACTTTAACAACTTTGGATACAATATTATTAGCAGGATGTCCTAATCTAAAATGCCAAATCAAGGGTCAAGGCTGAAGTTCTTATTCCTAGCAAAGCTACAAATGCACGACTGGATTTGTGTGAGTTTCCTTTGAACCGAAGAGGATATAATCCATTCTCACTCTTACCTTCTAGAAGAGTTGCTTTGGTAAGATTGTCCTTAAAAAAAAAAGAGATGAAGTGAGTATAAAGTGGCAATCATTATCAGTGCAAAATTTTTGAATGGATAATAGGTTAGCATAAGCATTTGGGCAAAGAAGAACATTCTTAAGATGGAATTTAAAGGATGAGTTAGGGTTATAGAGAAAGGTTGCACCAGCATTATTAATCTTGAGTACAACAACCATTTGATGGTAATGAAATTTTTGTTGTGCAGTGAGATTTTCCAATTCATTGGTGATATGTGCATTTGCACCACTATCAGCCAACCATTCCTAATCTTCATCATAGAGAGCATTTGTTTGGGCTGCCATTGCTGCTAGTTGAGGTGGAGGGTGTCTTCCCTAATAAGAGTAGTTCATCCTGTAGAAACAATCAAGTGTTTGATGGCTTGATTTTTCACATATTTGATAGGGAGCACGAGTTAAGGTGGAAAGATTGGATGTGGTACATTGAGGCTACTGTTGCTGCTACTTATTTCTGTTACTAGGGAATGCTAGGGATGAATTGCTAAATCTGGGAAACCCAGAAGGGTGACTTCTTTGCTGTTGTGATCTAAATGCAGGGTATCCATTTGGCTTAGAGTAATGATGTGGCTACTGTCTGTTGAGTTGATGTGGTCCTCTAGGTTTCTGATTGAAATTGTGAGGGCTTGCCTTTTAAGCAAACAAGGCAAAGGTTGAAACATCAGGAGTAGCTACTTTGTTAAGTAGCATTTCATGATTTAACAACATATCCTCAAATTCATCAAATTCATCAAAATTGGGGGATTTTTCCCTAGTTGCAAAAGCAAAGTTAGTCACAAAATTAATGAAACTCGGATTGAGGCCATTGATGATAGAAGATATCAGATCTTCATCATCCAATGGTTTACCAATTAGTGCTAATTGATCAGCCAGACTTTTGGTAGATCTTCATCATCCAATGGTTTACTAATTACTGCTAATTGATTAGCCAGACTTTTGGTAGATTGTAGGTAATCTGAGCAGGATTTGGAGCCTTGATGTAGGTTCTGCAGTTGTTGCTTGATGGTGGAGATGTGGGATCGAGACTGATTAGCAAATCTTCTAGCTAGTGCAGCCCATACCTTCTTGGAGGTATTAAGTCCATACATAGTGGATAGCACTTTCTCAAAGAGAGAGAGGCATTGATCCAGCTTAGTAAATGCTAGTCCTTCTTGATCCAGATGGAATATTCTAGATTGGGAGTGGACTCACCTTTCTCATTGGTTAGAGTCTTTAGGGGACATTCTTCAGTCCCATCAATCATGCCTACTAGCTCATTGCTATGTAGGATAGGCATGAATATGGACAACCATTGAAGGTAGCTACCAGGCCCTTCTAGTTTCACTCCTCCCATTTGATTGTAGTTTGGAAGGACAAGTGAAACAATTGAAGATGATGTGACCATTGAGAGAAGAATAGAAAAAAATAAAATAAAATTGAGTGTTTGAATATGGTGTTTGCCTTATAGCTCTAATACCATGAAAAGAATAAGAAAGTTTTTATTATCTTTCTCAATGAGTTACAAAGGAATGCACAAAGCATTATATACAAAAATGTTACAAGGTTTATACAAGGAAAGAATTGAAAACAAATTATGCATAAGGAATTACAGATAAAGAAGATAATGATGTTTCCATATGTGGACAAAGAGAGTAATGCAGTATCTTCTAGGAAAGGATGGTTGAGCTTGATTCTTGTGATCTTGTTTGTGCACATAATCTGCTTAGGAATGGATTGCATGAACTGATCTTAGCATGATGTGCGTTGAGCTGTTTGGTTCTATAATCTTTGGAATGAATGTTGTGAGCAGGAGTTTGATTGCTGCAGTCATGAGCTGGATTTGGATTTTGATTGCTGTAGTCACAGGCTTGAGTTTTTGTGGAGGCAGGTTCTCTATCATTTCCTCCTCCTCACCCTCCCCCCTTCTCCTTCTCCCTCTCCCGACACTTCTCTTCAAAGGCCTTATCTGCCTCTTCAGAGGCCTTATCTTACGTCTTTGTCGTATTTTCTTTTTTCAATAATTGCATCGCCCAATCCTTCACCGTAAATCCACTGTTTACTGGTATGAATGACAGCTCACAACCTTGAATCTGCTCCATTTTCTTCCTTCTTGAAATTTTTGGATTTGATTTCTTCAAAATTGGATCTATGCATTTCGGGAAGCCACCGCCATAGACGCACCCCTCCACCTTATTCGTAGGTGTCGCCGCTTCCGTCTACCACCAAAACTGCTCCCGTACGATGTCCACACGTCGGAGTGTGAGCAACACACGCCTGTGACTAGATCTCAATCACAAGTGCGTGCAGTCCATGTGCCGTCCTCTCTGATATTGCACATCTGGTGCTCCTCCTCATCCACCTCTACCTCTGCCTCCGGTGCACCTCCATCATTAGATGCTACTTTCTAATTTGTTCTGGGTTTTGTATTTTGCTTTTATGTTGTTATTTTCTGTCTTTTTAAGAGTTCCTCCCACCATTTGTAATTATATGATCTTTGTGGTTTGGGGAGGATTATGGAATCTTTTCGGTTATGTTCTTCTCCTTGGATCATTTGGTTATGTCATCTCTGATACACCAAGTCTTACCACCTTCATTGGCGGCCAATTTTCTTGGTCCTGCACCAAGAAAGCATAAGCCCGCATTATTCATTTGATGCATTTTTTTTTTCTGTCAGCCCTTAACTTGTAATTTGTTGTTTTTTTACTTATATATATATATATATATTTACAAATAAAAAACAAAATTACCATGTCTATATATGGAACATTCTGAAACCAGTAGGGCTCTTTACCTTTTTAGTCATCTGACCATTTATTAACCAATTTCGGTTGATATATATATATTCCGAACTAGACTTTCAAAATTCTCCTCCCTTTCATAGGAAAAAATAGAAAGAAAAAAATGCAAGAATTTAGGTGTTAAATCAGGATTTAACAGATTTGCAAAAATAATTTTATATAATTATATAAAAATATATTTAATTAATATATATTTTTATATAATTATATATAAATAAAGGCGGTTAGCGGTTATAACCGCTTTTTCATACCCCTAAAACTGCTAACCGCAACCACTTTAGGCGGTTAGCGATTTTTAATAACCACTTTACAAAGTGGTTAGCGGTTATTAAAAAGCGGTTATAAACAGTTAGCGATTAGCGAAGTAGTTATAACCGCTCCGCTTGAACACCTTTAGGGAGGGGCATATACAGCCCGACATTAGTAGATGTCCCCTTGGACACTTGACATACTTGACAACTCCTCACAAGTTTCTCCACCTTTTTCCACTTCTCTGGATTTATTGCAATAAATAACAAAAATTCTTATCTAAGTTAAGACTTCAATTTACAATTGAATAAACACATAGTTTAGGAAACCAAAGTCCGTTATTAATTAAAGGAACTTATAACTTGTACCATTTAGAAAAAAACTCTCTTAATTTTTGATTTGTTGAGAAAAATCACTTGTAGAAAAAACTCTCTTAAGTTTTGCCTTTCTATTTGTTTGGGTTGGATATAGTGAAATTGCCTTTTGCGGGCTTTAGTTTTCTCATGTTTGATTCCCCTGAACTCTGAGGGGTAGGGCTGTTGGTAAGTTAATTTGCTGTTTTGTTTGAGCATACAAATTACTTATTTGTCAATATATATATATATATATATATATAAATTCATGCCTGGCCTCGTTATATTTTTAACTTCGGCATATTGTTAGATTTTTCGCATACATCATTTAGGTTTTCTATAGACTAGAAATATATTACTTTGCATCAAAGCTTAGTCTTCCATTAATCCCACGGTCACCCACGACCGAAATTCTTTAATTAATTATGGTATCCCACAAGATTTCGGTTATCATGCAAAACGAATATAGCATCTTGATCGATCTCCTTTAGAAAATGCCTAACAAGTTGTACGTACGTATCAAGCTAAGAATTTTCTCCAACTCCACAAATATGGCATGCAAAACGAATATATTCGATCTACTTTAGAAAAGGCCTAACGAGTTGTACGTGTCAAACTAAGAATTTTCTCCAGCTCCACAAATATAGCATGCAAAACGAATATGGCATCTCGATCTCCTTCAGAAAAGGCCTAACAAGTTGTACGTATCAAGCTAAGAATTTTCTCCGGCTCCACTGCAGCCTCCACAGATAGTGACTATATACATAGAGAGAGAGATAAATGGGTGGGTGAGTTTATAGGATCACGTGTATCTCAATTCTCGTGTGGTGCTTTTAGATTAAACTGATTAGAACAATTAGTACTACATAGCGGGTGAGATAAAAGATTGAAAATCTATTTTCAATCCTACTTTAATGTAAGTACTTTACAAAACTGGATAGCCAACGTGTTTCTTGCATTTGAGAATCATATCCTTACTTCATTGTTTATGTTTCTCTTTTGCTACTTCACCTTTTGCATACTTCGTCGTTAATGGAATCGAAAAATAGTACGCACATGGTCCCTTAGGTTTCAGGATCACGTCAAGGATTTGTAGCTAGCAGCGTTCCCTATAAAATATAGAGAAGATCTATTTTATTTTCCATGTTCATGTGCTTCTTTTTTCAGTCTCCATAAAAATAATAATAAAAAAAAATGGATCCCAGGTTAGTGGAGGCAGCACTCAATGGAAACGCCATTGAACTACAGAAATTAGTTCAAGAGGACCCCCTCGCACTTGAGAGAGGTTCAGTGGCAGTGTACCCTGAGACTATCCTACACATTGCAGCCATGAGTGGGCAGACAGAGTTTGTGAGGGAGCTACTAAAGCTTAAACCAGATTTTGCCACCAGATTGGACAAGGACGGGTTTAGCGCAATACACATATCCTCCGCAAATGGGTTTGTGGAAACAGTAAGAGAGCTGTTGAAGTTTAGGCGTGAGCTTGCCCTTCTCAAGAGCAGCGATGGAAGGACTTCTCTTCATTGTGCAGCTGTAGCTGGGAGGGTTCAAGTCATTAGGGAATTGGTTGGCTTTTTCCCCGACTGTATGGGAGACGTGACTCTAAGAGGCGAGACTGCACTTCACATAGCCGTGAAGTATAACCAGTTTGAGGCCTTTGAAGCCATGTTTGATATAGTGAAGCAGTTTAACATGCAGGAAATTATGAGTGCTGGGGATGAAGACGGCAACACTGTCTTACACCTTGCAGTTGCTAGGAAGTAGATTCAGGTAAATAATGGCCGAATTAACCACTTCAAAATACTTTTCCTCTTTCTTGCATTCAAATAACGAGTGTGAAAAGTAACTCCTTTCTTGAAGGATATATATATATATATATATATCATTTTACTAATTACTATGTCTATATATTTGTGAATGATAAAATCCCATGAATCATACGGTGGTTCCTTCTCTGTTCTCTCTCCTCAAAATCCCAACAGCTGCCATGGGAGGAGGGAGTCTTGGCTCTTTCCTCCTCCTCCTCCTCACCCTCCCGCCCTCTCCTGGCCTTCTCCCTCTCCCTACCCTTCTCGCTTATTTCGAGGCCAAATCCATCTCTTTGGAGGCCCTATCTACCTCTTCAGAGGCCATATCTTTCGTCTTTGTCGTATTTTCTTTTTTCAATAACTGCATCACCCAATCCTCCACTGTAAATCCACCGTTCACTGTTATCAACTACAGCTTACAGCCTTGAATCTGCTCCAATTGCTTCCTTCTTGAATTTTTGGATTTGATTTCTTCAAAATCGGATCTATGCATTTTGGGAAGCCACCGCCATTCACGCGCCCCTCCACTTTATTCGTAGGTGTCGCCGCTTCTGTCTACCACCAGAACTGCCCCCATACGACGTCCACGCACCGGAGCATGAGCAACATGCACCTGCGAGTAGATCTCAATCGTAGGCGCGTGCAGTCCACGCGCTGTCCTCTCCGATGTTGCACCTATGGTGCTCCCCCTCATCCACCTCCGCCTCCACCTCTAGTGCACCTACATCGTTAGATGCTACTTTCTAGTTTGCTCTGAGTTTTGTATTTTGCTTTTATGTTATTATTTTTTGTCTTTTTAAGAGTTTATCTCGCCATCTGTAATTATATGATCTTTGTGGTTTGGGAAGGATTATGGATTCTTTTTTGTTATGTTCTTTTCCTTGGATCATTTGGTTATGTCATCTTTAACACACCAAGTATTATTGCCTTCATTGGCGGTCAATTTTCTTTGTCGTTGCACCAAAAAAGCATAAGCTCGCGTCATTCATTTGATGCATTGCCTTTTCTTTTTTTTTTTCTCTTTCTCTTTTCTTTTTGTCGGCCCTTAGTTTGTAATTTGTTGTTTCTTACTTTTATATATATATATTAAAAAAAACAACAACAAAATTACTATGTCCACATATGGAACATTCAGAAACCAGTACGGCTCTTTACCTTTTTAGAGCACTAGCAACAGACTCCCTAAAGGAGTCCGTTTCCCTTCATTTAGGGAAAAAAAGAGAAAAAACCACAAAAACATGCCACAGCAGAAGCCCTACATTTAACTTATTCTATTGGGTTTCAACAGTGTTTCCCAATGTATAGGGAAACATTGTACAAACCCAATGCATTATTTTAATACTAAAACACCTCTCTCTCCTTCCTGCGTTTCTCTCTCCGTCTCTCTCTCTTGCTCTCTTTCTCTCTCTTGCACCAAAAGGCTGAACACAACAACGCCATCAACCCTGCAAGCCTCTAGGTCCTCACCTCACTCGGTCCCCTCGCTGGAATATTTCTCCGGCCGGAAGGCTCGTCGGTATAAGGACGCTTTCTCAGTAAACGATGGTTGTTCAATGGGTTTCACAGGCTTCNAAAATAATTTCATATACTCGAATGCTTTCACCATGTATGCATGCTGTTCGTTTAGAGACTGAAATTCAGTTCATACCTTGTTATATACTTGAATGCTTTCACCATTATACACTATCTCTGTTACAGACAGTGAAATTGCTACTTGGTAGTGATGGTAGGCAACAAGAAGCAGTGGATGTGAATGTGACCAACAAGAGTAACAAGAGTAGCTTTACTGCTTTAGATGTGTCCGATATCATACTACACATGGTGGGATCGGGCGAACCCACTGATTTCATCCTCAGAGATTTGCTTCTACGCGCAGGAGCCTTACGAGCGTCTGAAGTTGAAGACGTTGACATTGCTCAAGTTCATCTCAGGCAGATCTCGTTGACGGCAGCACCGTCTCCTCGGACTCTGATCTGGCAGTTCTTATTAAATGAGATTTTACTTCTGAACCCTTGGAGATATTGGAAAATGTTAGCGAACGAAGTAAAAAAGTCACCATCACCAACTCAAAGTGCATTGCTTGTTGTGGCTGTACTAATCGCAACTGTAACTTACCAAGCCGTACTAAATCCTCCTGAGGGCTATTTTACCGACCCCGAGCATATTGATACTCTTGGTGCTGTTATAGCATACAGTTTATTAGAATTCATTCTATTCATAGTTCCAAACTCTATTGGATTTTTTGTATCGCTTGCGGTGATTGTTTTGGTTATGGACGAGTTTCCACTCAAAGCGTTGTTGGGGATCGCTGTGCGTTGCATGGCTGCAAGTTATCTTTGCGGGCTTTTCTTGATTGGACCTACTAGTGTAAAAGCTGCACATTGGGCGTTGGTAACAATAGGAATAATAGTCTTGATGGACTTAGTTCGCTTTGGCTGCTGGTTAGTCAAGAGATGGTCCAAAGAAATTAGAAACAGAAGAAGAAGAAGAATCTAATGCCACAGAACNTATATATAATTAGGTGTTATATATATATTAAAAAAAAAAACCAAAATTACTATGTTTATATATGGAACATTCTGAAACCAGTACGGCTCTTTACCTTTTTTAGTCATCTGACCATTTATTAATCAATTTCGGTTGATATATATTCCGAACTAGACTTTCAAAATTCTCCTCCCTTTTTTAGGAAAAAATGAGAAAAAAAAAAAGGAAATGCAAGAATTTAGGTGTTAGATAAGGATTTAACAGAATTTGCAAAAATAATTTCATATACTCGAATGCTTTCACCATGTATGCATGCTGTTCGTTTAGAGACTGAAATTTAGTTCATACCTTGTTATATACTTGAATGCTTTCACCATTATACACTATCTCTGTTACAGACAGTGAAATTGCTACTTGGTAGTGATTGTAGGCAACAAGAAGCAGTGGATGTGAATGTGACCAACAAGAGTAACAAGAGTAGCTTAACTGCTTTAGATGTGTCCGATATCATACTACACATGGTGGGATCGGGCGAACCCACTGATTTCATCCTCAGAGATTTGCTTCTACACGCAGGAGCCTTACGAGCGTCTGAAGTTGAAGACGTTGACACTGCTCAAGTTCATCTCAGGCAGATCTCGTTGACGGCAGCACCGCCTCCTCGGACTCTGATCTGGCAGTTCTTATTAAATGAGATTTTACTTCTGAACCCTTGGAGATATTGGGAAATGTTAGCGAACGAAGTAAAAAAGTCACCATCACCAACTCGAAGTGCATTGCTTGTTGTGGCTGTACTAATCGCAACTGTAACTTACCAAGCCGTACTAAATCCTCCTGAAGGCTATTTTACCGACCCCGAGCATATTAATTTTCTTGGTGCTGTTATAGCATACAGTTTATTAGAATTCATTCCATTCATAGTTCCCAACTCTATTGGATTTTTTGTATCGCTTGCGGTGATTGTTTTGGTTATGGACGAGTTTCCACTCAAAGCGTTGTTGGGGATCGCTGTGCGTTGCATGGCTGCAAGTTATCTTTGCGGGCTTTTCTTGATTGGACCTACCAGTGTAAAAGCTGCACATTGGGCGTTGGTAACAATAGGAATAGTAGTCTTGATGGACTTAGTTCGCTTTGGCTGCTGGTTAGTCAAGAGATGGTCCAAAGAAATTAGAAACAGAAGAAGAAGAAGAATCTAATGCCACAGAACAAGCTTTTTGTGTGGTTTCAATTGCCAATAGTAGTGTTTGCATATCTACTGGTCGGAAAAGCCGTGAGCATGCATGAATTAAGGTTGGTTGTTAGTTGGGGAGTATGTGAACTCGAAGAAAATGGTCGTCTTGAGTTTTAGTATGGTATATATGCTTGAATGTGATGTAGAAATTTTATATTTTTAATACAATATGTAATTCTGATGCTTCCTATCTTCACCTCTATATTTTACAGTCAAATGCTATTTCTCTTTCTTATAAGATCGAATTTGGTCACAGCTGTGATTCAATTCAACGTGAAAATTCTGATTTAGACCCCAAGTATATATAACAATTCAAAAAAATCTCAATTTTCTCACACAGTTTAAATGTTTAAGATTTTTAATTTTCAATCCAAACACCCATATATATATATATATATATATCAATACTAAAATCAAAGCAAGCCTAATTAAAAGACCCATCTTCTTTCTTCTATAAGAATTAATAGTGAAACCCACATCCAGTAGGTGAAAATTCTCTCTCTGTCCTACTTATTGAATATATATATTTATAGAGAGAGAGAAGTCCAAGACAATATGTACACAAAGAAAGTATTGATACTAAAGAGAGAAGGGGGATTAGTCACTTACCATCGCACCGGGAAAAAAACATTTGGTCATGTTCCGCAATTACCGAGTCACATCCTGTCTTCCTTATCATTGCTTGGGATAACGATCGATTGATGAAGCATTCGGGGTATATATTTTATTCATATTATACATATATATATATATATATATATTTGTGTATCCGTTTAACCCGTTAAACCTTCTAAGATTAGAATGAGTGTTGGGCTTGGGCTTGACTATATCTCATTCTTATTAATTAAATGATCAGGGCCCAATCTAAAAAATGCCCCAACAAGGGTACATTAAAAGAGACCTAGCTGTCTCCAAGAGGTAACTCAATTGGCTGGTGCCACGTCTAATGAAGCGAAGGTCACTAGTTCGAATCCCCCTCCCCCTCTTGTGTGGACATATCAAAAAAAAAAAAAAAAAAGACCTAGCTAGCTCTCTCATTTTAAAAGGATCGATACTCACCTTTCCTTGTCTTATTTTTTATCGTCGTTGCTAACCATTGATAATAATTCAATTCTCTCATAAGAATCCATGTTCTCATCATCCCATGCATGTTAAAAAATCAACCACCCAAATGGTCAACATTGTTTAAATTAAGGGTTAAATACATAATACTCCTTAGGGTTTTTTTCTTCTTTTTTTTTTTCCCCTAGGGTTTGATTTTAATTATAGGAGGTCCTTGTGGGTTTGATAAATGACCAAATTCATCATTCTATCAGTTGGCCGTTAGTTGACTTAATGGAAGTTCACGTGGATAAATGAAAATTTGACACTCGGCATAAGTGGCTATATCATCAATGATGACGTGGCCACCTAATTAAATTTTTTATTTTTTTAAAAAACATTCAAAAAAATTTCAAAAATAAAAGACAAAATTTGGAGTGGCAGCAGCCACCTCCATCCGGCCCTTTTTTTGAATTTTTTTTTTAATTAAAAAAAATAAATTAGGTGGCCACATCATCGTTGATGACGTGACCACTTATGCCAAGTGTCAAATTTTCATTCATCCACGTGGACTTCTATTAACTCAACTAATGATCAATTGACGGAAGAACCAATTTGATATTTTATCAAAATCACAAGGACCTCCTGTGATCAAAATCAAACCTTTGGGGGGGAGGGGGGATAAAGAAATGAAACCTTAGGGGAATATTAGGTATTTAACCTCTAAATTAAAAGGAGATTGTTTATTGAACATTGAACAATCCGTATAGTAAAATCAACCAAGTAAAAGCAAAGGTCTAAACTAAAATAAACTTGAGTACCCACAAAATGACTTGAATTCTGTCCCATTTCCTTGATTTCTTTAATAAGAGAGCAAGATAACAAAATATAGAATCATTTGATAACTAGACAACAAGGCTCCCTAATCCCCTCTTCTAGTTTCTAGCTCCAGCCACAGATGAATGAAAAAAAATCTCCCTCACCTAATCTTTATAAATAGAGATCATAATTACACTGACTCAGAAATACAAACTAATCGAAAGTCATTTCTATATAGCTAGCTTATTCACAATCCACCCATGGCACAAAACTTTCTCCCAAAAGGACTCCCTAATTTATTCTTGGTTTTGGTTCTAGCCACGGCCATATATTCAGCAAAAGCTACCGACCTTAAATAAACTAATCTATTCTTGTTCTTCCAAGACATCTCGGCTCCGGTGCCGCCAATGCCATGGTCATCCCGGTTGCATGTGTTGCTGGCAAGGCTCAAACATTCACCCAATTTGGAACCATCTTTGTCACCGATGACTTTATCACCGAAAGCGCAGATCCTAATTCACCGGAAGTTGGCCGTGCACAAGGCATGTACGTGACAGCGGGGTTGGACGCGCGGGCTGAATTCACATGTGATGATATCAATTGTGTTCACAAATAAGGAATACAGTGGAAGCACCTTGGAAATACAAGGTGTTAGCAAGCAATTTGAGGTTGTTAGAGAGGTTTCAGTGGTGGCTGGGACAGGGAAATTCCGGTTTGCTAGGGGCTATGCTACCTTTGAGACATATTCTTACCATGTTCCTACCCATCATATCACGCTGTTATTCGGTGCAACGTGACAGTGCAGCATTACTGGTGGAAAATATTGGTGGGTCCAAATTTTTAATATCGCAAATTTACCTTATAATGTAATTAAGCAAGTGGAAAAGTCGTGTGTGTGTTTTAATTATGAATAAAAATGCATTAAACAAAACTCAAGTTTACAATACGATACAGACTTTAAATTTTCTTAATGTCCTAATTAAAGAAAACCCATTAGGTTGCACAATATATTCAACCAAAGATCTCATAAAATAGAGAACTGCTATAATCACGAAAAGTGCATATCTAATAGCTATTTTTTTTTTAATTGTATGAGAGAAGGACAAGAGAATGACATTTAGACTTTCTCCTCGCAGTAACTAGAAATAAGCTACTAATCATCTCATCTTGAATATATTTTTAGACAAACTGCATGATCTAATCATGTTTTTATTAAAGGGAGAAGGACGAAAATCATACAATAATTAATTCTAGATCTCACATTAAACAAAATGCCTAAGACAATATTGGAGATGTCTTCAATGGATAGATCAATCGGTTAGAGACTAAGCATCATGAAGCAGAAGTCACTAGATCGAATACATGTAAAAAACAAAACAACATTGGTGATACACCTAGGCTTGCCAGAAAAAATCCTTGCATTCTTTTCCCTCCTCACTCTCTAATACATGCCCTGACCACTTAAGAATTTTTCATAAGCCATTGAACCAACACCCTTGGTGGTGAAACCAATCTCTTCGATAAACCTTTCTTAATTCATACCAAATTTCCAACACTTCACTGAGTGGAAGTTCCATTTTCTTCTTCATAAAAATCGCAACATTGTATTTGAATTTGATTCCCATATTGTAATGCAACTTGAACGGTTGGTAAATATTATACAAAGGACGACAATCATAGTAAATAACATAAAATAATTAGACGAAGAAGGAGTATGAAATAATCATGAGGAAAAACTACTAAAATCTCAAATTCCAGTACTGGGAACAAAAGTATACATAGATATTAGAGTAAATTAAACTAATACAAAAGATTAATTACAATAATTAATAGTAAAGATAAGGAAGATGACTACCATTTCCGAAACTTAGATAATTATAATATATTAATCAGTCACACTTATGACATCTTTTTAATGTGGGATTAAAATTAATCTTTCTACACTCACATTTGAATACTCAACAATCTCGTAAGCCCTTTCCAAAACCACTTGTGGGTTTGCGTACGTTTGCACCTTTGTCCCCACTCCAAAGGTTCTTGTTTTGTATATATGCACCACTCTATCATTACACTAGCTACCATATGCTCAAATACCACTTGTTTGAAAGATTGATATCTTGAAGAATCTTTTAGTGAACTTATAATATAACATGTTCTTAAAATACTATACCACTTAACCCAAAAGCTTAAGCCTAGCTATGTTTTTTTTTATCAAGCTATGCTATATATATATAAACACCCCTAATTGTGTGAATATGTCCAATATATATATATATATATATATATAAATTGGGGCAGGAGAAATTTTCAGTTTACCAATCAACACATGATTTTTTTTATGTTCATTTTCTCAATGAGAATTGTTTTGAGCACTACATATATATGGCAGTATCATCGATCTCTGGCCGGAGCTAGAAACAAAAAGATGGGTTGAGAACGATTCTGTGTTTTGTACGTTCTCTTGCTTTTTCATTAAGGAAATTAATGAAGGGATGCAACTATACTAGTTTTTGCCCATGCCCAGTGAACATTAAGTGGCGGATCCAGGATGTTTATTTATGGGGGCTTTTTTTATGAATAAAAATATAAAATTTATTGAAAATATTAAAAATACTTAAATATAAAAAATGACTAGCTCCTATTTGTAGATATGCTATCCGAATTTGGTCTATCAGATTTACTAAATCTACTTCAATATGAGGTATCATATTTTTTCCATAATCTCAGATAAAAAATTATATATTTATACAATTAAAATATGAAACAAAAATTATATAAATTTATAAATAATAAAATATACAAACAATAATTAAGAATAGGCTGAATAGCAATATAAATATAGACAAAAATTTACTCCAAATCAATTGGAAAGAAATATCTTCCAACCCATTTAAAATAGTGCTAAGTATCTATAAATATTTAGAACGCACATTAAATTCTTAAGCCCATTAATTACAGTTTACTAAATTAGGTTAACATTTTAAATGTTTATAGATAATTGACATTATTTTAAATGGATTGAAGGATATTTCTTCTAAACTAATTTGAATGAAATTTTCGACATATAAATATTAAAACAATTAATTTAAAAGAACAATTTAAATCTAACTCTAAAAATTTAATTACATATCTTTTTTCTTTTATTTTTTCCATTTTGGCTTGCACGGTTGGTTCCCTGGACCATATTTTGTTTATATTATTATATTTCCTTGTCATGGACTTTTGTGTCAATTATATAATATTATATTTCTTTATCTTGGACTCTTCTACAATTATATAATATTATAATTTATATTATTATTTTTTTAAACCCCTCTCCAAACTTGAGGATGCAAGCAAAATGCAATGAGTAATTCTCACAAAACGATGAATTTTGAATTGTTCATTGTCTTCACCATTTTATTCTTTTGAAAGACTGAAATATTCAACTTTCGAAAAAATTTCAAATTTTAACTAAAGTGCATAATATGGTTGAAGTTGAGGAAGACGGACATAATCATGATTTAGGAAAGGCATAATCATGAAATAAAAATAAATAAATAAATGACCATAATAAGGAGGATTTTTAGGAGTTAAGGGTGGCATATGCCCACTCTTAACCCCCCTTGGATCCACCCTTGTATTAGACTATATATATATATAACATTGGCCGAGTCCCAAACGTGACATTTACACAAATATTAATAAAATTATATGTAACTCTCAGTAGACAATATATAACATTATCGTACTCAGTGATATGAATTCAACGACACGAAAGTTTGAGGATTTGTTTTCAATTTTTTTTTTTGGTCAAACTAAATGTCTGATCAGTGACCAAAGATAGAGCACTTGGTGGCTGCGTTTAGCGTTTTCACATAATAAAGACTTAAAAAGGTGTATGTAGTGACAACTTGAGCTGAGCGATAATGACTTGAAGAACAAATTAACCTTTTCTTTATATATATATATATATATATATATATGAGATGTGATACAGCCACAACAAAGACTCAATAAAGACCTAACTTCTCTCCTATTTTATAGTTTAAAGCTTTCTCTCTCTTCCACTAGTAGTTTTTTTTTTTAAAAAAAAAATTTAGCACTTAAAGGAAGAAGTTGGGTCTTTATTGGGTGTATGTTGTGCCTTTAATATNGCCATGGCCTATGGTCTGGCCTCTAGTCCAGTCCATTTTGGCAAAGCTGATCAAATCCACATGTTATCTTGTAGTTCTTTGAAAGTCACCACCCCAACCAAACGCCATACCCTGAACAGGGCCGCTTTGAAACCCTCCTTGTTAATCTGTTTATCCGCTCAGATCTTTCCCACAAGACACAGAGCTCCGCTCATCCTGTTTTCAGCCACCTCTCCTTCTAGAATTTGAATTCCTGTCTTCTCACCATCTGTTAGAGAAATCTTCCCACAAAGCACCTCTATCTCATTCTCCATTGTCAATAATCTGCTACCAAAACTCAGCATCCGCTCAAGAAACGGACTGAGACTAAACCCTCAAACTAGCCGCCTCTCAAAGAGAAACCCTAGCAGAGGACTTTTTCACACGACCTTGTTCTTTTTAAGTTTAATGTCTTGAGGGATAATGACTTGAAGAACAAATTAATCTTTTCTATATATATATATATATTACGTATGCATGCACGTACGAATGGTTTTAAACACGCTATCTTGTCCGTTCTTTTTTGAAAAGGTAACATTTGACTTAAAAACTATTTGATAATGGAAGTACGATGATCATATAATTAGGTAAACATTATGGTATGAAAAATCCTCGTGTCATGTCTGTCTTATTAGTATAATTAATTACATAAAATCTCAATGCATCGTTCTGATGGAATAATATCATGTTAACTCAACTAAATCCCTAGGAGTCTAGGACATGCTACGTACGTATATATACTATATATGGTTACATTATATATATATATAGTGGATTACACAACTTGCACCGTAACTTTTCTCCTGGCCTCTGAGCTTGTTTTCAAAATAAACCATCACTGCAGCAGCCCAACTATACAGCATTTCAAAAGGGCACAAGTTATCACCTCAACATTGTAACCAGATACCTGACCAAGGACTTCTTCTGCCATTGACAAGGAAGACATCGGGAACATCCACAGCCTACAGATTCCATAGTTCCAGCAAATGAGCAGAACAAGCAATCATAATAATTCTGAAGTCATATAGGATATAACTATAGAATTAATGAGAGAGAGAGAGAGANCTAGGAGTCTAGGACATGCTACGTACGTATACTATGGTTACATTATATATATATATATATATATAGTGGATTGCACAACTTGCACCGTAACTTTTCTCCTCGCCTCTGGGCTTGTTTTCAAAGCTAACAAAATGGAAAACACGCCGATGCCAGCCATGCCTTAACTAATTAATTAATTAACATGGTCGCCCTAATTTCAGCTGCTTCATTGCTCCTCATTGGGCTGATAAAACAAAGAAAAAAAAAAGGATCTGGATCCACCGAAATTCTTAAGGGAATTTCAGTTTCTGAAATTTCATATCTAGGCCATCCATTTTCATTTGAGGGCCGGTCATTGTCCTACCAAGTGTCCCATTATACTAATAAAAATAATTTTTAATTTTTTTTTAAAAATAAAATAAAATAAAATAATATGGGGTATTATTATTTTATTAGTAGTGGGACACGTGATAAGACAATAACCCTTGCATAGAAATGGACGACCTAGATCTGAATCCCTAAGAATTTCAGTGGATACAGATTTAAAAATTAAAAATTAAAAAAAAAAAAGAAAAAAAGAAAAAAGAGGAGGAGAGTGTGTTGGCTATGGGATCTTCAAGGGTGAAAAAGAAAGAGATAAGAATTTTGGATGTTACGAAAAGCTTGCCTAGAAAAGTGGGGTTACATTAATCGTAGGGGAAAATGTATTTTTAACCCATGAAGTTTCAGTACTTTTCAATGTTAACCCTAAAGTTTAAAAATTTGTAATCCACCCCCTTGAAGTTTCAAAATTTGACAATCTTAATATTTTCATTAGTTTTCCGTCAAATTGGATGGAAAAGTATGAAATGACAAAAATGCCCTCAGTCTTATTTTTTTAGGGTTTATTTTAATGGAAAAAACTAACCGGTAGTTAAAATTGCCAAATTTTGAAACTTCAGGGGAGTGGATTGTAAATTTTTAAACTTTGAAGTTAACATTGAAAAAACACTGAAACTTCATGGGTTAAAAATGCATTTTTCCCTTAATTGTACTAAAACTTGTTTTGGTTGTTTTATTTGCTTGTACAAATATTGCTCATGTGGTTTTCAATGGACCACAAAAATTTCGGTATGTATATAGTTATGAGTTTGAATTCACTTATTGGTTATGTTGTGCAAAATG
Organism: Carpinus fangiana; assembly: GCA_006937295.1. NCBI lineage: Eukaryota > Viridiplantae > Streptophyta > Magnoliopsida > Fagales > Betulaceae > Carpinus > Carpinus fangiana. The sequence goes on along the minus strand of CM017326.1, from coordinate 2,258,237 downwards.
CAAAAATACAATGTGAGAACAATCACACACATAATAATAACAAAATTTATGTGATTTCTTCAATGTGAAATATATTCACTAGCAGAGGCGATGTAGTACAAAATATAGTAGACAAAGAATTATTCATATCCAAAACTTCAATACATCTGAATCTCACTATCACACAATAAATATTATTTTAAAAAAAGAATACAAAAGATAAAAATACAAATTTTTCTTCTTTTGTTGAGTTATAATGGCGATTGTCCTCTATATGTTTTTCTCTTTCACAGTAGCACCCCCTCTTGTCCTCCAAAACCAAGAAGAAACAATTGACACTCTTTTCAATCGCACAAAGCAGCCCACTCTTTCTTCCCTTTAGAGACGTGGCTCTATAATGTGATACCCTAAACAAAAGGATGCATGTCCTTTGATAAGGCGTGAAAGCAGTTGCCTCCTGCAAATCGTAGGGCTCTATTATTCCTACTACAAGTAGGTCTTCGATTTCATAAAGGACAAAAGAACAAAGTATTTCTTTCTTAGAGAAAGGACAACACATTGAGGACCCATGGCCTTATTTGCCAATAGATTGGATTGGATTTGTAAAATCCCCAAAAAAAAATTTCTCAAAATCAACCCCAATATTCTTATTTGTTATATTACATCAATCACTTTTTATCACTTTTCAAATAAAAAAATCACTATAAAATAAAAAAATTCACTTTTCTATACAAAACATTTTTACTTTTTTTCTTCATATCAATCAAATCTACTACAGTACCAATCCACTTCTTCCGATCCAATCCATTCCCAAACACAGCCTACACAATTGTGTGGGTGAAAGTATCATGGGTAAAAGTCATTCACGTCAATAGTTTTACTCTCGTTTAAATTTTACATATATATATATATAAAGTGGAACCCTCCACTAGGGGAAGAGATTTTCTCGTGTAAACGACCTTTAAATAGATCCATAGACCAAACTGACCTTGATTTTTTTTTTTTTTTTTTCTTTTAACATGTGAAAAATACATGCTATTAGATGGCCCATTGTCAGAAGTGAGGTATGCAAAACTGTATTTGATTTTTTGAATAATGGAATTTTTGATAGTGCATTAAATGAAACATATATTGCTTTAATTCCTAAACTCAAAAGTTCGGTCAGTGTAACTGATTTCCGGCCAATTAGTTTGTGCAATGTATTATATAAGATTATTGCAAAAGTTTTGGCAAACAGATTGAAAACAGTTTTACCTCATGTGATATCTCCTAACCAAAGTGCATTTATTCCGGGTAGGCATATAACCGATAACATTATAGTGGCTTTTGAGGCCTTCCATACTATGGCTACTCGGTTAAAGGGAAAACAGGGAAGCATGGCACTGAAGTTAGATATGAGTAAGGCATATGACCGGGTGGAGTGGAACTTTTTAGAGGCAATAATGAGAAAAATTGGTTTTTCAGATCAATGGATCCACCTGGTCATGTCATGTGTCCGAACAGTCTCATATTCGGTCTTGATAAATGGGAAACCTCACGGAAATATCCAACCCACAAGAGGAATAAGACAGGGGGACCCTTTATCCCCATATTTATTCATACTTTGTGCAGAAGGCCTAAGTCATTTGTTACATAAGGCAGAACAGGATCGTCATATTACGAGTCTGGCCATAGCCAGAGGAGGACCTAAGATTAACCATCTATTTTTTGCAGATGACAGTGTGCTTTTCTGTAAGGCCAGCGTGCAAGAGTGGGAAAAGATCCAAATAGTGTTGGACTTATATGAGAGGGCTTCAGGACAAAAACTAAACAGGGAAAAGACTTCTTTATTTTTCAGTAAGAACACACCACAAGCAGTACAGGAAATTCTAGGCAACTTGGTAGGGGTGACTCCAACCAATTGTTTCGAAAAGTATTTGGGGCTGCCATCAATGGTGGGAAAGTCCCGAATGGCATCCTTTTCCTCTATAAAAGGACGCATCTGGGAAAGAATAAACGGATGGAAAGAGAAGTTCCTGACTCATGCAGGGAAAGAAGTTCTGATAAAGGCGGTTTTACAGGCTATTCCAACCTACACTATGAGTGTGTTTAAATTGCCAAAGACATTGTGTCGGGAGATAAATGCCTTGTTCTCTAAATTCTGGTGGGGACATCAAAAAAATGACTCCAAAATCGCATGGCTTAAGTGGAGCAAGATGGGTTTGGCAAAAAAAAAAGGGGGTTTGGGATATAGAGATTTGGAGCCCTTCAATATGGCGTTGTTGGCCAAACAAGGGTGGCGGATTTTGCTTAATCCCGATTGTTTGGTTGCTAAAGTGTTAAAATCTAAGTATTTCTCAACAGAGGATTTCCTCACATCTCGGCTAGGGAGTAATCCATCGTTTGTGTGGAGAAGTTTATGGGGAGCAAAATATTTAGTCAAAGCAGGGATGCTATGGCGAGTGGGGGATGGTAAGTCAATTAAAATCTGGGAAGACAAATGGATTGGTTCCACTTATACAGGGAAAGTTCAGGCACCAGTACGAATATTGGGAGAAAATGATAAAGTGAGTGCTTTAATTGATGACACAACGCAGTGGTGGAATTATGAGTTGATACAAGCAATTTTCCCAGAGGATGAAGCCAAGCGAATTTTTAGCATGGTCCTTAGCCCTCTGGGCAACCCAGACCAAATAGTATGGGCAGGTACAAAAAAAGGAATATTTACTGTCCGAAGTGCATATCATATGGCGAAAGAGTTATCTTTAGCAGACATAGGAGAGAGTTCCATTGCAGGACGAAAGGAGAGGATGTGGCAGATTATTTGGAAGCTAAAATGCCCAAGAGTGATACATTTGTTTCTTTGGAAGGCTTGTAATAACATACTCCCAACCAAAGGAAATCTATCGAGAAGAGCAGTGACCCAAGATGATAAATGTCCGATCTGCAAGATGGAAACAGAAACAATTGGGCATTGTCTTTGGAACTGTCCAGCGGCAAAAGATGTGTGGATGGAATGTCCTCCGAAGATCCAAAAAAGTCCAGGTGACGAAGATGATTTCTCAGTTGTATTTGTGCGCTTAGCGGAACGACTGTCAGAGGACGAACTACGGCTTTTGGTGTTTGTGGCAAGACAGATATGGTTCCGTAGGAACGATTTAGTCTTCAATGGCGACTTCAGGTCCCCGGAGAAACTCGTCCGAGTTGCCCGACTTCAAATGGAGCAATATGACCAAGCAACAGCTACGAAGGACAAGGAGGATACAAACATGGGAAATACCTGCAATCGGGCACATGCTAGATGGAAGAAGCCGCCAGTGGGAGTTGTTAAATTAAACTGGGACGCTGCTGTCGACGAGAGAACTGGCAACGTGGGCTGTGGCGTTATCGCAAGGGACCACGAGGGGCGAGTTTTAGCTATGTATGGCTCAATCTGCAAACATATTTACAACCCAACAACGGCGGAAACATTAGCTGCTTGGAAGGCTGTGGTCCTGGGTGTCCAACTGGGAGTAATCTATTTGGAAGTGGAAGGAGATGCAAATGAGGTAGTCCAAGGTATCAATAGAGCCAGTTACCATTTGGGGAGCGATGGACCAGTTTTGAATGACATAAAGACTCTTCTTCAGAGTTTCAACACATGGAAGGTTACTCATATACCCAGGGGGGCCAATGGGGCTGCTCATACTCTTGCTAGGCTAGCTTTATTGGGTGGGGTGGAATGTATTTGGTTTGATAATTTCCCTTCGTCTGTGCAGGAAATTGTAAGTGTGGATCAAACCCAAGTTATGAATTAATAATATTCAGTTTTTTCTTCAAAAAAAAAAAAAGAAGGACTATTATCCTTTTTGTGTTATCTCAAATGTGATAATATCGTTAAAATCATTATTAAATTTAAGATAATAATTATTAAATTTTGATCTTTGATAATTTTTTTATTCAAAGTCACATTATATTTGAGATAACATAATAAACACTCTAGTCCTTTTTCTAGCATTACTCATTTGAAAAATCTCCATGCAAATATATTAATTTCAGAAGTTTAAATAAATCAAGAATTTATGTCCAATGATGAACCCATATATGATTCATGCATGTATGATGGATCTAGCAGATGAGTTGGCCACAATTAATTAACACTTTAGTACTCAAGTAGACTTTCAAAGACATGTTTTTCCAACATGTTGATTCTTTTTATCCGCGCCAAATTCCTATATAAGCACCAACACTTGGAAGAAGCAATTAAGCACTAGAAAGTAGAATCTACCATCCCAAATGGATGATCAGAAACCATCCCAACCCCAAATCGAGATCACCATTGATGCACACAATGACACCGAGCAACCACATCGCGAACCTCTGATCATCATCATCAGACGATCCTCATCACTCATCTTAACAAAATTTCATGGCGGCCACTTCAGGATTAGCCTCTCTCTCTGCAGCCAGGCCTTGCTGTGGAAGACCCTCAGAGACCCAATCGACGACGCGCACGCTTTCCGGCACGTGCTTTCAATGCTACCCTCCAACGCTTTCCTTTTTCTCTGGGCCCTGGCTTTCTTTACATTAGTTTCCCAATCTCTTGTTTATATTCTAAGATGTTTTTTTCACTTTGAAATGGTTAAAAACGAGTTCTTTCACCATGTGGGAGTGAATTACCTGTTTGCTCCATGGATTTCATGGCTCCTTCTTCTCCAATCATCGCGTTTGATTGTTCCGACCAGCATCTACTACCAAGTGTTTTGGTGCGCCTCTGTTGTGCCGATTGTTGTGCTGGATGTTAAGATCTACGGCAAGTGGTTCACGAAAGGGCCGTGGCTATTATCGACGATGGCTAATCCGGCGAGCCAATTATCGGTAATCGGGAACTTCGTAGGGGCGCGGGCGGCGGCGCAAATGGGGTGGAGGGAGTGTGCTCTGTGCTTGTTTTCTCTGGGGATGACGCATTATTTGGTGCTCTTTGTCACGCTATATCAGAGGCTATCTGGGAGCAGCACCCTTCCGGTAATCCTAAGGCCGGTGTTCTTTTTGTTCATTGCGACTCCAAGCATCGCAAGTTTGGCGTGGGAGTCCATTGCTGGAAACTTCGATGTTTCATCCAAGATGCTCTTCTTTCTCTCTCTGTTTCTATTCATGTCCTTGGTAATTGATTATTCTGCATATACTCTTTACCCATATGTTTAAGGCCTAGTTTTTTTTTTTTTTAGGCCTAGTTTGTTTATCCATAAACTAATTTTGAAAATGGTTTTTATTACACTCCCTCCTACACACAAGTGGAACCACCCCTAGCCGTAGGAGGTTCTAGGCCCTTGCAAAATTTTAAATATCTCTCAAATTTTTGAAAATTTCTTCTAAATTTTAGATATTTTTATAACATGAACCTCCATTTTTTTTTTTTTATCCCTCCTCTCTCAAAATTTTAATTATATCCTTGCTCTCACACATTCACGCATGCTATTGTGAGAGGGCTCTTTATGAGGCTTAATTGCCTGAAAAAGTCTCAAGCTTCTTGAACGCCTGCTTAGACAGGTGGATTTCACAATGGCCCTTTTACAATTATCTGCTTGAATTGCAAATAATGCGATGAGTGAGAACAAAAAATTGCACTTGATCTCAATTTCACCCCTAAACACACTCTCTTGCTCCATAACTAATCTTCTCGTTTGTCTCTTCTTCGCAGCTCCTCACATATATGAAAATATAAGTAATATTTATTGCTGATTTTTGTAAGAACCAAATGCCAACAAATATTTTTATTACTGAAATTATTTTCAAAAAAAAAAAAAAATTTAGCCCGAAATAAATCAGGCCAAAGAAAAAAAAGTATAAAAAAAGCTTTAAAAAAGGAGAAGTTAAATACCCTTTTGGTACTTGAGTTTAATATCACGATGAAAGAACCTTAATTTCTCCGGTTAGTTTTATAGGAAAATTTTGGGTAATTATGGGGTCTAACCATTGAGATTAGCAGGTTTGTAGGCCAGCCCTGTTCAAAAGATCAATGAGGAAGTTCAACGTAGCATGGTGGGCCTATCCTTTCCCTTTGACGATCCTGGCACTGGCAGCAACCAAGTACGCTCAGGAGGTGAGGGGCGCCAGAGCGCATGCCTTGATGCTTCTGCTATCAGCTGTCTTAGTTTTGGCGTCTTTGGCCTTGATCATTATCACTGTACTCACTTCTAAATTCTAATAATATCTTCTCACAAACTCCCAAGAGCACTCTGCTTAAAATTCCCATTAATTGGAAAGCTCCTAATATTATCCTTGGAAAAAATATGTAGAAGGAAAAATTTCCTTCTCCCACAAAAAATGAACCTGCTTTGCACACATACCTTTATTATGAATGTCATCCAAATTTACTTTTACACACAAAAATAACCTACTTTAAATCACTCTTTTCATGTGATCAATGCTTATAAAGCAACAATCTCGATGAGGAATCTGAAACTGAGACCTTCAGTTCTTCTTATTTTAGTAACCAATAGTATTATGTTTTTAAGCTATATAATTTGATTTAGCTAAAATATTGGAGGAAATTAAAAATCCTAGACTCAAACGACTCACTCCAACAAGATTTGACTGAGTACAACTCAATCATAGTGCCCACTCAAAGATCTAGACTCGGCTTATTTTGTCCGCAGCTATTGGCATGTTGACAACAACTTCTTCTTCTCTACTTGGAAAAATAGTTTTGGTCTGCATGACTCCACGAGCAAGATGTTGAGAACATCTGGTTTGCTTCATATTAATGTCCTTGAAAGAGTATTCATGCGCATCGAACCACAATAACCATGCCTTCAAGTACTCTCCATTATTGTAAAGGAATCATATTTCAATACATTACTCAACGATGAAAATGATATGAAATTAGAGTCGAGGGTGAGGCAAGGAATAGTGGTATATCCACATGTTGGGGTGGTCCCTCTTTATGTGAGGACCAACCACATGGACAAACAAAGGGTTAAAACCCTTTTGTTTGGTATATGAATGAACGCATAGTGCCCGTCCTTATGTGAAGAAAAAAAACAGAAAAAAAAAGGAATAAGAACAAAAGAAAGAGTGCGGCACCATGAGAGAGAGAAAAGAAGAAAAGGTTTTTTCTTAACCACATCCATCAGAGATTATTAGAGGTTTGTTTGTTGTCCGATCTTGATGCAATTTTAGTGTGTTGCTCTTGACGACGAAAGCTACATATTTTTCATTTTTGCAAACACTGTTTGTTTCATCATAGGCGACAAAAGCTATGTATTGATTAGTCTCGATTGTTGAGATTCCTCTCTAGTTGCTTGCTTGTTAATATCTACTTGGTGAGATCTTTTTTTATTCTTGTTTGAATCCACTTTAGGGTGATGAATTTATATTTAATCTAAGAATACATGTATTCTTGATGCGGTGATAACATCAAGATATTTCTCTAGAGAAGACAATTGTAACTCATTATTGTTGATAGTGGAAGATTTAGCTGGACTAGGTCCCGTGGTTTTTACCTTCGCATTAAAAGATTTTCAACGTAAAAATCTTGTTGTCTTGCTTGTGGGTTGTTAGATTATTATTTTGCTACTGTGACTGTTTAATTTGCGCAATGAAGTAGATTAATTCCGCTGTAACATCTGAAATTAGTGTTCACCCCTAACACCACAAAAGTCCTATTAACGTTTTACTCATTATCATAACCTAGGGTATGATTTGAAGCTTATGGGTGTCGCTCAAAAGCAAGCACTTTATCTGGTTCAACTGATACACTTTAATCTCTTGCTGTAACAATAGGCAAGAGGGTGAAATTTGGACGAGTTAACAAAACGTCGACATCGAGAAGATGAGAATGTAAAAAAATACGTAATTCATGAAGCTGATAAATATGAATAAGAAATACACATATATATATATTATATATTTATATATATATAAACTTAAGAAACTTAAGATTTCTTCATGCTTTACTAATTATTGAAGAATCTATAGCTTTGGTAATTATGGGGGAATACTATTTGGAGCTCTAGAAAAATTTACATTTAAAAGTCAAAATTCACCATTCCAAAGTACTAGCAAATACATGAACAAAATACAACAACCACGAATGACAGGATTTTGGTAAAAATAGAGCCAACTCAACAGATTCACTCTTTGCGTGCGTGTTGACGTGTTGTGGCCCAACTCAACAGATCAATCATTTTCTTTACTTTTACGCTTGTCGACGTTAGCAAATGAAGTTGCCAAAAATGCTAATCAGGCTTGTTCTCCATCTAATCTAAAACTAGGTATTGATTCTGTAACACTCCGGTCCCATATTGAGAAAATGATAAACAGCTCACATAGAGTGGGTGATTTATAAAGATTGTTTTAAGTCGCACATTACCTAGTTATTAGATGAAACTAGAATTTATAACGAATTTTAGAGAAGCTCCAAATTGATTAGTTTTTTTTTGGTAATAACGCAAATGTGGCTAGCGTTTGTTCTGGCCCAACCCAACAGATCAATCATTTTCTTTACTTTTACACTTGTCAACATTTGCAAATGAAGTTGCCAAAAATGCTAGTCAAGCTTGTTCTCCATCTAATCTAAACTAGGTATTGATTCTGTAACACTCCAGTCCCATATTAAAAAAATGAGAAACAACTCACATAGAGTTGGTGATTTATAAAGATAGTTTTAAGTCGAACATTGCCTAGTTATTATGTAAAACTATAATTTATAACAAATTATAGAGAAGTTTCAAATTAACTAGTTTTTTTTGGGTAATAATATAGATGTGGCTAGCGTTTTTCCCTCGTACATGCATGCTGTCATGTTGAAAATCCTGATAATTTGTTGCCTTGCAAGCTGCTGTCTAGTCGCTTCGAAGATATGCCAACCATCATAGATAGTGACGGTGGGCCTGCTTGGTAGACAAGATATTGTCCAAGGGAAGATGCTGGTCTACAAGAACCAGTGAGCATTAAGCTAGATGCTCTGATCAAGAAAGTCAGAGAATCTGTGAACCTGGGGGCCGGGTGACACTGACGTGAGTGATATTATTCCAATTTGCTTTTGGTGAAGCAAATTGAAGAAGTGGTGGCTTCAAGCCAGCAGAAGTGAGTAGCCATTCTAAAGGATTATAATGCCTACAATTGCATTTGTCATCTTGCAATATGCAGTTAAACATTAGTGCACATTTTTGTTACCTGAAGTAAGCAATTTTGCCTCTTCACACTTGAGAAATGGATGGTGATGATAGGGTCGGATCAATTATGCTTCCCGATGTGGAAAAGATCATCTAACCACTTTCCTCACCTGTGAAATGAAAACAAGATGAAATGTTGTTCTTCAACAAAACCTTTTTCACTCCTCATTTTCTTTACTTTTCTCTTCTTTGTTCGACTGTTCATGCCGGAAAAAGGACTATGCATAATGAATAAGTGTCCAACAAGGCCATTTTCAACAATATGAGCATACACTTTCCCCTCATTCTCCTTAATAAACCCTACATCTATTGCTCTTTGCATAAAACACAAAGTTTACACCGTGTGGGTAGGAATGAAAACAAACTAATTCTTAAGAATATATTTGAAATTGCGTTAGAGAGTTTAAAAAGTACTTTTGGTACTTAAAAGTTGTGCCAAATAGAAGTCGGCATGGTTGGTAAAAAAATTTAGGGTAAAGTCCATATTCTCCCCTCAAATTACCACAAAATTGACAATATACCCCCCAAACTTTCAATTGTGACAATGTTCCCCCCCAAAATTTCCAAAATATTGTCAATGTCCTCCCTAAAGCAAGCAAAAAGATTAAAATGCCCCTATATATTTCTCAATAAGACGAAATACCCCTATAAACTCAAAAAAAAAAAAAAAAATTAAAAAAAGAAAAAATTTAATTTAGAAAGAACGATTTTTTAAAAAAGAAAACAAAAAAAATATATATATTTTTAAACAATTTTTTTAAAATGATTTTTTTAACAAAAATTTTTATTTTCTTACACGGAAATTGTTATTTTTCAAAAAACAGAAATTTTTATTTATAACATTTATAAAACAAAAAAAAAAATTGAAATTTTTTCATTTTTTTCTTATACAAAGGATTTTTTTTTATTTTTTATTTTTAACTTTCCACCCTTTGGATTTTTTTTAATTTTTTTTTTAGTTTTATGTTTTTTTCTAAAAGTTTTAGTATTTTTTGTATTGAGGGTAGTTTCGTCATTAAGGGGAACATTGATAATGTTTTGATAGTTTGGAGAGGACATTGTCACAATTGAAAGTTTGGGAGGGGAGGGGGACATTGTCAATTTGGTGATAGTTTGAGGAGGGTTTGTAGACTTTTCCAAAAAATTTAAAAGTACTTCTTCTTTGACTTTTTATTTAAAAAATTATCAAAACGCACTCGTGCACAAATATGGTTTCCAAATGATGTGTCACATTCCTATACAATCTATTATGTTGAGAAATGTCTCATCATCTCTTCGGATTGTGACACATCATTTAGGAGACAAAATTTGAAAAATATAGCATTTTTGTTCTTTTGCTTTTAACATTAATCTACATTAAGAGAATGGATGAATTAGTTTACTAGGATTTTCACAATTACCCTCGTCAAATTTATTTTAGGTTCACCCATACAGAGACGGCGTCGTATTATCCTGTGTTGGACTTGTTCGCATGTTTTAGTATGAGATGCCAATAGTGAGTCATTGAAATGCCATAATACATTAGTTAAAGTAAAAGGAAAAATATGTTATTGATTCGGGGCCTGTTTGTTAAATCTTTTTCTCTTCCCTCAATATTATTCACTTTCTTTTCCAAAAAAATCACATCAAAACATTTTCACTTTTTATATCACATACTCACATGAGAGGGATGAGTCTATACTCTCTATTTTATGGGGTGATTAACCACATAAAACTAGATCATCCACTTCTTCACTTTGCTAACTCTAATCGGACGGTCCTCCCTCTGGGCCCCCCTCATCACTGCCGCCAAGTCCATTCAGTTGTGACTTTGTGTCTAGCTCTTATTAATCGTATCACAGTTTCTTCAAGTTCTGATATGGGGTTGAAGTGTCACAATTTGGGTACTCTCATTGTTATACGACTGTTAATTGTTACAATTGGCAAAATTGTGGTTAGGAAGATCAGCAATACCACAATTTAAGAATTCAAATTAATTATAAATTTTCCCCATCAAGCAAATGCAATGAATCTCAATTGGGTAAGATTTCTATTTATGAATGCTCTTAATCTTCCCATCCGAATCCATGATTGTATTCATTGTTGCACCTGTCAAAATTGTTGTTTGATTAATAAGACTTCTAATCTAACTTAGCAGCACCACAAAAATATTCTAATTAATATAAACTCCCCCAATCAAGCAAATCTCACTCGGCTATGATTTCTCTTTTAGTATTGTATATTCTTGATTTTCCTATACCAATGCCACAAAATATTTTCCAATTATAGGAATGTTTAGTAGATTTTTCCAATGTAAATCAGATAGTTTGCCAAAATTTCATCAAGCTTTCAATTTATTACCCATCAAGTCATCACATTTTGAAAAACTAACGGATTTAAATAGTGAAATGATTCATCGATCTATTGTTGCAATTTAGGCAGTGAAAATCTTGGGAGTTCTCCATGATGCAGTATCTTCAGCTTATTGTCTATTTTACATTGACTCTCTTCCTTTTCCTTCATGTGTCCAAGGCAGAAGAAATAATTTCCACCACCATCACAGTTGATCTCTTTGGCAAAGGAAACTTCACCTCAGTGCAGAAAGCCATTGATTCAATCCCATCAAATAACAAATTATGGACTCTTATTGACATTAAGGCCGGCATTTATAGGTATTATCACTACAAAAAAAATCAGGTTTAATGACATTTGATTAGTGACATTTTTTTATAAAATGTCACTAAACCTCCACCCTAATATGTTGATTTCTAGCTAACAACCAAGTAATTGATCAAATGCCATTAAAAAGTGCCACTATTCCAATGCCATTAAACTTGATTTTTTTTGTAGTGTATGATTTGATTTAAAATCTCACTTTTAATATATAAAATTGCATGGATACATAAACTCCATTTCTAAGCTTCCCAATAAATAAATTTCAGCCATTAATCTTCTCTTCTTTCTTCTTTTAATGTCTAGAGAAAAAGTTGAAATCCCTCCGGACAAACCATACATTGTTCTTTAGGGAGAGAGCAGTCGTATAACTCTTATCCAATGGGGAGATTTTGGGGACTCCGAGAGAAGTGCTACATTCAACCTGTATGCAGACAATTTTGTGGCTCGTGATATTACATTCAAAGTTAAGCCGCTTATATTTTATATCTTAAGCTTGCAGAAATATTTAAATAAAAAAATATTTATGTACTTTCAAATTTTCTATCGGATAAAGAAAATGAGTTTGGCTTACCTCTAGTAAAAAACCTCATTTGAAAATTTCCTATGAAAATATAAACGGTGGAGCCGGGATGATTGGCGAGCTAGAACGCCAATTAAAGCTATTCTTTACATACATTTATCACACTCATTTTATATTGACTGACATAAAGTATTTTAATTGACTTTTCATACTAGTCACTTAAAAAAGAAAGAAAAGGAAAGCCATTTAAAAACTAAAACATGCTATATCAGCCAATATGATTAGAGGCAGAACTAGGCAGAACTGGAATTTCAGGTTTAGAGGGTAAAAAAAAAATTCGGGGGGTAAAAATTTGATTTTAAAAGAGTTATGAGGGTATTTTTAGAAAAATTTAAGGAAGTCATTGTAGCTTTGGGCTGGTGGCCATGTACGTTCCACCTTCAAGATGTGATAAATTGGTGTGAGGAGTATCATTACTCTTTTTTCTTTGAAAACGATCTTAACCTGTTTATTTTTTTATTATTTTTTATAAGAGAATTTCTAATATTTTTTTCAGTGGAGATGAACAAAAATTAAAGAAAATAACAATTTATAAAATTTATTTCATTTTTTCTTATTTTGCTAACAGAATACATACAAGTACACGCTACTAGGCGATATAGTAACAAATATTACATGGGCACCGGCAGCTCTAATTCAAGGAGACAAAGCAGCATTTTATCGTTGTGGCTTTCTTGGCCTTCAAGATACACTCACTGATTTTATGCTACTAGATTGAACAATGGGTCACCTTCAAATCAAAACAAGGACAAGTGGTGCTGATGCTAACATGACACCAACAATTTTGTTTAGAGATAAATGAAATTGAGATAAATTTTTGAGAAAGAAGACGTAGCTAGGTTTTGGGGAAAACGGGGTCTTCTATCCACATCATTAGTGAATGTTTGCAATTTGTGTAGATCAATGAAGACCCGTCAATAAGAAGGCAATCATGTTTGGTACTTGGGTGTTCACAGAATGGACAAGGATAAGATTAATTGCTTTTGCGATTTTTTACAGTTGAGTTATTTAAACAGCTGGATTAGTGAGCTGGATTAGCACGTGTTCAAAGAGCTGGCATATTAGTTAGACTTGTTAGAGAAGTTAGAATGGTTAGAGAAGCTGTTGAGTAGTTAGTTTGTTAAACAGAATTGTTAATTAGTTATTCCTTGGTAAAAGCTAGTATTATAAATACTAAGCTAATGTATATTTTTCAATAATGCAATTGAATAAGAAAAGCTTCCGCAATACTCTCTCAAATTCTTCTCAGTTGCATATCTCTTTTGCTCTGTTTTCTGATATGGTATCAGAGCAGGTACTGTTCATCATCGTTCTTACCTATTCTTCATTCCATTTCGATTAATTCTACTCTGTTTTTCATTCTTTCTACTATTTCGCTTTCTGTTCAATCAATGGCAAACAATTTGCCTCATGTTAACTCCATGGAAACTACTCCATCAAGCTCCACGCCTTCTGTTGTGGAGTTTTCTAGCCCTTTCTATCTCCATCATGGAGATAGTCCAGGGACTCATCTTGTTTCGCAACCATTGGTTGGAAACAATTACCATACTTGGAAACGTTCAATGTCAATGGCATTATCTGCCAAGAACCAACTCGGCTTTATCGATGGTTCTTTGGTGAAACTAGCAGAGGATACTTCTGAGTATTTTGCGTGGGATAGGTGCAAAAATATGGTGCTTTCTTGGATTCTTAACTCTGTGTCTCAAGAGATATCCTCCAGCATCATCTATATTGAATATGCTCAAGAGATGTGGAATGACATCAAAGAGCGCTTTTCTCAATCAAATGGACCTCGCATTTTCCAGCTGCAGAAGGCCATTTCAGCTCTTTCTCAGAACAATGACTCAGTAAGTTCCTATTATACTTCTTTGAAAGGTCTTTGGGATGAGTTGAACAATTACCGTCCATTACCTTTGTGTTCTTGTGGAGCTTCACGCACTGTTACTGAGTATCAACATTGTGAGTACGTTTTCCAATTCCTGATGGGATTGAATGAATCATTCTCCCATATCAGAGGTCAGATATTGCTTATAAATCCATTGCCACAGATTAATAAGATTTTTTCCATGGTTGTGCAAGAAGAACGTCAGAGATAGATTACCTCTACCTTCTTTGCTCCTATAAGCCATAATCTTGCTGCAATGGTCTCCAAATTCAATCCATCTCATCCTTCTTATCCTCAAGGCTCAAGGACACAAGGTTATGCTCGAAAGGAGCGTCCACTTTGCACTCACTGTGGCCTTCTTGGCCATATAATTGAGAAATGCTATAAGTTGCATGGTTATCCTCCGGGATACAAATTTTCTAAAGGAATGAATGCATCATCAATTAATTAGGTTTCTGAGTCATCCATGCCACAACTTCCAATCACTTCTGAGCAGTGTCAGCAGCTGCTGAATTTGCTTAGGTCCAAGTGTCCTGATGATGCTTCTTCTGCTCAAATCACTACCATTGATAATCAGGATCACTTGTTTAGTGAGATGGCAGGTAACTCTTTATGTTTTCAATCTTCCACTTCAGGAGACAAACATTCGGTTTTCTCTTCAGATTCCCTTTTTCAATTAGCTATCAAAAATTCTGTTAAGTATCCATGGATCATTGACACGGGTGCAACAGATCATATAGTTTGCTCAATTTCCTTCCTTACAACAATTACTTCAATTGTTTCTAAGCAAGTTAGATTGCCAAATGGTAATTCTGCTGCTGTAACACATATTGGCATTGTTAAGATTTCTGCAACTTTGACTCTAACAAATGTCTTATGTGTTCCTTCATTCTCTTTCAATTTGATTTCTGTCAGTAAATTGATTAAAGTTCTTAACTGTTGCATAATTTTTTTGGCTGAATTTTGTTTCATTCAGCAACTGTTCAGCTGGAGAATGATTGGTCTGGGTAGAGAAGTTGGTGGCTTGTACCATTTGATGTTGCATAACTTGGAAGGTCACATTGATTCAAGTGTTCCTGTTTTAGCTTCACATTTTGTCAAAATAAAACCAGCTTTAGATTCTATATGCAATTTCAATTCTGTCCAAATAAAACCAGCTTTAAATTCTGTTGTTGCTGCTGTAAAAATTCCTGCCAATGTTTGGCATTCTAGATTAGGTCACTTGTCTGATTCAAGATTACATTTACTTCATGATGTAATTTCTGATTACTCTTCAAGTTCTAATAAAAATTGTTCTATATGTCCTTTGGCAAAGCAACATAGAATTTCATTTCCTCTTAGCATCACTCATTCACTTCACACCTTTGATCTTATTCATTATGATATTTGGGGTCCCTTTTCTTCTCCTTCCTCAAATGGTTCAAAGTTTTTTCTTACTATTGTAGATGATCACAGTAGGTTCACTTGGGTGTTTTTGATGCAAAGTAAATCCCAAACCAGATTTCTTATTCAGTCTTTCTTCCATTTAGTTGAAACTCAGTTTAGTCTGAAAATCAAATGCATAAGAACAGACAATGGGAGTGAGTTTAGCATGACTGATTTTTTCTCTTCCAAAGGTGTTATTCATCAACTTACATGTGTTGAAACACCACAACAGAATGCTATAGCAGAACACAAACATCAACATCTTTTGAATGTTGCTCGTGCTCTAAGATTTCAAGCCAACCTACCTTTACAATTTTGGGGTGAATGTGTATTAACTGCTGCATATATCATCAACCAAACTCCTACTCCACTTCTTAAAAACAAAACTCTTTTTGAGTGTTTGTTTTCTAAACAACCTCAATATACTCATCTAAGGGTTTTTGGTTGTCTATGCTATGCTTCCACTTTAACTAGGAATAGATCAAAATTTGATCCTAGGGCTCATGCTTGCATATTCCTTGGATATCCTTATGGTGTCAAAGGATACAAGCTATATGATATTTCTCTTCATCAATTTTTTGTATCTCGTGATGTTGTTTTTCATGAAGATATTTTTCCTTATTTATCACCTACTCTTTCACAAAATATCATTCCTTCTTCTTCAAACTAGAATGTCATTCCTGCAATTCATTCATTCTCTAGACAATTCTATAACATCATCACTTTCATCACAACCATCAATCCCTTCCCTAAATTCATTACATCCTACTATACCTAATAGTCTCATACCTCCTATACCAGTGGCCTCTAGGTTACCACGCAGGTCTACTAGGTCAAGGTCCCAACCAAGTTACTTACATGAATATCATTGTCAACTTGCTGCTACTTCCCTACCATATTAGTCTTCATCCAAGTCCATGACAATTGGTTCCACATCAGGTATCCCTTTTAGCTTATCATTTTTTCTTTCTTATGATAAGCTTTCTGCTAATCAAAAGATTTTAGTCTTTCTGTTTCTTCACACTTTGAGCCTCGTTTCTATCATCAAGCTGTCAAGATTCCTCATTGGCGTGATGCAATGAAAGCTGAGATTGATGCCCTTGAGACTAATCACACTTGGCAACTTACTTCTTTACCACCTAATAAGAAGGCTATTGGATGTAAATGGGTTTATAAGGTGAAGCTCAAGGCTGATGGCTTACTTGAGAGATATAAGGCCCGGTTGGTGGCAAAGGGTTACACACAAAGTGAAGGGCTTGACTACTATGAGACTTTCTCACCTGTAGCTAAGTTAACCACTATAAGGTGTTTGTTGGCAGTAGCTACAACCAAGAATTAGCACTTGCATCAGTTGGATGTAAATAATGCATTTTTGCATGGGGAGTTAGATGAAGAGGTCTATATGGAGTTACCTCTTGGATTTGGTACTAAAGGGGGGTCACAGGTTTGCAGATTAACCAAGTCCCTTTATGGCTTAAAACAAGCCTCCCGGCAATGGTTTTCAAATTTTTCCAATATTTTGCTTCTACTTGGTTTCATTCAATCTAAGAGTGATTATAGCTTGTTTACTAGATTGAAAGGTTCTGGTTTCATTACTCTATTGGTCTATGTGGATGATATTGTTCTAGCTGGAAATGATTCTGAGGCACTGTCATCTTTCACTCACCTTCTTAATCAAAAGTTCAAGCTCAAGGACTTGGGTGATCTAAAGTTCTTTTTGGGGTTGGAGATTGCTCAAAATTCTTCTGGAATTTCAATCTGTCAGCGCAAGTATGCCCTTGATATCCTAGAAGATTCTAGTTTGCTTGCTTGCAAACCATCGAAGTTGCCTATGGATCCTAATCTTAGACTTTCTCAACATGATGGACTGCTGTTGGATGATCCTATTGTCTATAGAAGATTGGTTGGAAGACTCTTGTATCTTTCACTTACTAGGCCTGATTTGGTTTATTCAATTCAGGTTTTAAGTCAGTTCATGTCTCAACCTTGACAGCCTCATCTAGATGCTGCTCACAAAGTTCTTCATTATATTAAATCTGCTCCAAGCCGAGGACTGTTTTTCCCTACTTCATCTGATTTTAAGTTCAAGGCTTTTTGTGATGCAGATTGGGTTGCTTGTCCTGACACCAGGAAATCTGTCACTGGGTTTTGTTTGTTTCTTGGTGATTCTCTCATTTATTGGAAGTCCAAGAAACAACAAACCATCTCTCGTTCTTCTACAGAGGCAGAGTATCGAGCTATGGCTGTTGCTTGCTGTGAGCTTATGTGGATTACTTCTCTACTTAGTGATTTTCAAGTTTGTTTATCTCATTCAGCTCTATTGTTTTGTGATTCAAAGGCTGCACTTCACATTGCTGCTAATCCAGTGTTCCATGAGCGCACTAAACACATAGAAATTGATTGTCATTTGGTTAGAGATCAAGTCCAGAAGGGGGTTGTTCGAACACTGCATGTTAAATCTGAAAATCAATTAGCCGATATTTTTACTAAGCCTCTTGGTCTTACTCCTTTCACTACCATCACTTCCAAGATGAATCTTCTCAACATATATGAAGCTTCATCTTGAAGGGGGGGTTTTACAGTTGAGTTATTTAAACAGCTGAATTAGTGAGCTGGATTAGCACGTGTTCAAAGAGCTGGCATAATAGTTAGACTTGTTAGAGAAGTTAGAATGGTTAGAGAAGCTGTTGAGTAGTTAGTTTGTTAAACAGAATTGTTAATTAGTTATTCCTTTGTAAAAGCTAGTATTATAAATACTAAGCTAATGTATATTTTTCAGTAATGCAATTGAATAAGAAAAGCTTCCGCAATACTCTCTCAAATTCTAAAATTACTATTGAATATAATATAACATTGAATATAAGATAGATCTTTATTAGATTTTAAGAGTCACTTATAAGTGTAAAACAATTGGCTAAAAAAATGAGAATAAAGGTAACATCCTCTAATTATAATAAAAATGTCAAGAGGATGTGTTAAGACGTGATCATCTAGCAATATATATATATACCACATGGCGTCCATATATGGTGTATGTACATAGTTTATTCCATTAAAGGGATGGATCCCAGATTGGTGGAGGCAACGCTTAATGGAAACGTTATTGAACTGCAAAGATTACTTGAAGAGGACTCCCTAGCCTCTTACTGGATAGAAGTTCAGTAGCCGTGTGCTCTGAAACTGCCCTACACATTGCAGCCATGCGTGGGCAAACAGAGTTTGTGAGGGAGCTACTGAAGCTTAAACCAAATTTAGCCACCAGATTGGACAAGGGCGGGTTTAGCGCAATACACATGGCCTCCGTAAATGGGTTTGTGGAAACAATGAGAGAGCTACTGACATTTAGCCGTGAGCTTGCCAGTCTTAAGAGTAGCAGGGATGGAAGGACTTCTCTTCACTGTGCAGCTGCAACTGGGAGGGTTCAAGTCATTAGGGAATTGGTTGGGTTTTTTCGCGACTGTATTGGAGAAGTGACTCTAAGAGGGGAGATTGCGCTCACATAGCCGTGAAGTATAACCAATTTGAGGCCTTTGAAGCCATGTTTGATATGGTGAAGCAACTTAACATGCAGGATATTCTGAATGCTGGGGATGAAGATGGCAACACTATCTTACACATTGCGATTGCTAGGCAGCAGAGTCAGGTAAATAACACCATCTTTTACACTACACGCGATATATATGTTGCTTTTAATAAACATTTCCACACTGCTTTTCCTCTTTTAACGCGATGTTGTTCTTCTTTGAGTCTAATTATGCTAATAGAAGATTGGTTAACTCCTAAGATATCTATGAAAATGTTTTCCTAGTCAAATGCCTTGCCTTTCTATTTGTTTGGGTGGGATATAGTGAGGTTGCCTTTTGCGGGCTTTAGTTTTCTCGTGTTTGATTCCCCTAGCCTGAACCCTGAGGGGTTGGGCTGTTGCCGTGGGTAAGTTTGCTGTTTTGCTGTCCGTGGTTTTTATTTTATTTGATGTGATAATAGGCTTGTAAATGAGCCGACACACTCGACAGCTCGGCTCGAGCTCGGCTCGATTAAGCTCGAATCGAAATCGAGTTCGATACTGTTTAGCTCGGCTCATTACTGTACAAGCTCGCTCGATTAACAAATGAGCCGAGCTCGGCTCGCCCGACTAAACTCGACAAGGGCTTGTGAGCTCGACTCGTGAGCTCGATTTCATTCATAAATGAGTAGATTAAATGATTATTAATTAAGTAAGTAATGTATTTCTTACCATTTATAAATTATAATCATATTAATGTATACAAACTTAAATGACCTTAATGTATCTCTTTAGGGTGTGACAAATAACAATTGACATTATATACAATAATACAAACTTAAATGTTATATTAATTAATTGTATAAAATTAAATTAGTTTAACTTAGTTGTATACTTATAAATTAATAAATTATAATATATATTTATATATGATATGTTTATTATCTACAATATATGATATACATCATATACTAACTTAACTTTAACAAATAACAACTAACAAGTAATAAGTATCAA